>JAVXUO010001171.1:0-140371 GCA_033065855.1 Escallonia rubra | reverse complement strand
CCTTAGGGTCCTTTCTAAGGCTTGATCATATAGTCCAGACCTTCATCCCTAACCAATGTGATATATACCGGATAATCGCTTAAATCAGTTTTCAGAAGCTAAAACGTTGATTAAATTGAGTCCGTAATTAGGTTTGACCAAGTAGGTAACGTTTATAACCTTTTCATTTCGAGCACTAAAATTTTGGTCTTTCAGACACAATGAATTTTTTTTTAGTACTTTATATCCAAATAACATCCATTGCTTAAAAATTATGTTAAAAATAACTTAGCTGGTTTTAAAAATTGATTAAGATTCGATCTCAAATTAGCTTTCGAGGATCAATTTCAAATAGGCGTTTTATTTAAGTTTTAGCCTATCAATGTCTTTTCTTTAGGGACAGAGGAGAGTACAAGAGAAAATTTGGTTAATAGAATTTATAATATTCAAAGCGCATATATGCATCCAACTACGGGGAATTTTTTTTTTAGGCAAAGGTAATCCTCCACAAAATTGATTATCTTTCATTTTTGGATTGTTCTAAAAAAGTTATTCACTTTCCAAATTAAGATAAAATCCTTTTAAAAAAAAGCACATGGTCACGGAGAATTAGATAAAACCCTTTTTGGGAAACCAATTAAGGTGATCGTAACACCATAATCTTTGTTCATATCATAGATAGTAGAAAGGGAAAGTCTAATGGGATATAGTAAATTCAAATCTCATCCCTACCTTACCAATTAGCTAAGAAAATTAGCTTTTGGAGGCAGATATAGAGCAAATAAGGTTGTCCCTTACCGTAGGAATATACCTCCCTCCGAAGACAAATTAAATTTTAATTTGGTCGATTATTTTTCTTTTGCAAGTAAAACACAATTTGCTCTGCCTTCTAAGAAGAAGTCATTGTCTAAAATTAAATGTGAATATAGTACTACAAATGTCATCATCACCATTTTTTTTATTTTTTTTTGGGGTCAAGTTTCATAATCAATTGTCTCAGTTCCACCCCACTGATTGCGATTTTGATTGCATTACCTTTTACGCACTGATCATGGCTATGAATACTGAAATGAATATACAACCACCAACACCCCCCCCCCCAAAATGGCGCATAATAGTCATGATTATGTAAAATTAGTTTATATAGAGTAGAATAATTTTCTGTGGCCTTTATTTTTTTTATTTTTTATACCATCAACATTCTCTGATTTAACTCTTCTAAGTCATCGGGATTACGAAATATTTACTCACCTTAAAAGGGAAGTGGTAAACAAATTTTTACTTTTTTATCACATACATTTAGTCGCTAAATGTTTTTAAGTGCCACTTTTAAATTTTTTTAGGATAATTTGATGGCCACGCAAGTAAAGTTTAGCGGTATCCACTAAAAAAATATTTGTAATATTTAAAAGGTAATACTTGTATATTTTTAGATGACTCTAGTTTAGTTAAAGTCAAAACTAAAATGACTTTTATTAAATCAATACGCATACTTTGATATAAGCTATTGTTACTTGACGAGAATACGATCTTTTAAAATTACGAGTATGGATGCAAATAAAGCGGACATGATTTTCGTCATAACCATCTTGAATGACCGATCATTTTGTAAAAATTACGTCACGGGGTACTTTTGCACATGAATCGCATGTCTCACGGTAAGTTTGAATTATTAGGAAAGCATACTTAAGTACTAAAAATGTCACCTAATTATCCCTCCATTTCCTCGTTTCCTCTCTCTCTCTCTCACTACTTTCTCTCACTACTCCATCTCTTCAAACCCAAAGCTCCACCTCGGTGTTTCACTCCCCGCTCTTCCAGCTGTCCTGGTTTTCTCCGAAAATGACGGACTCGACAATTGGAACCAAGGTTTAAGGCTGTTCGTCACACATTTTTTAGGGTTCCGGTGGGCCGCCGCTTTTGGTAATAAGGCTGCAGAATGCCGGCTCACCGGTCCAAATCGGAGCGGAAAGATGCGGGGATACAGCTGAGGAGAGACCCGTACGAGGTGCTCGGCGTGTCGCAAGGCTCCACGGATCAGGAAATCAAGAGCGCGTACCGCAAATTGGCTCTTAAGTAGGTCAATTATATATTTTTGATGCGTAATTCGTGTGGTTGTTTGATCTTTAGTGACGATTATTTAGGTTTGTCTTTGTGGATTGGATCATATGATGGATCTTAACTTTGTATGAAAGGCTAAAGAAGACATTTTGAACCTTCCATTTGATATTTGAAGTTAGTTAAGATGAGCTTATCTTACCAGTGTTTGGCTGACTTTTTCGGTTTTTTCTTTACCCAGATGGTAGTTGAACATTAGGATTATTTTCTTTCTTTAATTTTCTTGATTATTTTTTTGTTTTTGTTTTTGCACTTGTGGAAAAGGTGTCTGCTATTAGTTGAGAAGCTCTTTGCTTTATCAAAATTCAAACCCGTTTTGAAAATTTTCTATCTTTTTAAGATTTTCATTTGATTGGGCAATTCATGTACAGGAAGAATTAAAACCCAAAAAGCATGTGTAATTTGAATGAAAAGAGGGATGAGGAGGTGAAGTCAAAAGAATGACATGTACCTTTAATGTACCTCGTGAGTCGTGACAGTCAATTGTGATAAGCGTTGAACTCGTAGCACTGTTACTTGTGTAACTATTTCTTTCTTTTTTGTTTGGGGGCCAGGGTCTGGGGAAGAATATACCAAGTATTAGTAGAATCACGCCACCTGAAAATTCTCAGTTCGTTTTGAAGTTTGTTATTTACCGCACAAACTAGGTTCTTATCACTAAGTTTGTATGTACAATAAAACCATGTGACATGATTTTGGGGTCAGCTACTAGTATTGGTTTTGCCCCCATCCCTTAATAGGGCATCGGGTTATGTTTCTGAGACTTGCCGATGTTCAGTTTATCTTAGCATTTTTATTCGTTAGCTTCACAGCTTTTACGTCCTTACTGCCGGTAAAAGGTGGAAACTCTGAAAATCTCTCTAAGGGCACTTGTGCATCGGCTTAGGACTTGGAATGTTTTAGGAGAGACCACAGAGAATGTCTTTAAGAAATACTTTAAAGCTGTTATGGGGACAAAATTTCTTCCTCGAAATGATTGAGTTTATCAGTACAATAGTAAGTCTCGAGTGTTGAAGTGACACATTCATGATGCATATTGGTCACATGTCATTTTGATTTGAGTATAATGCCTGCATTAGTTTTGAGAACTGCCAGAAAGCTGGCAATGACCATCCACGTGCATAAGTAGAAGGAGAAAGCGTAGCAATCATACAAATATGTAGTGCTGGTCTGGCGCTCAATTGCCCTCACTAAACACCCTGGATCCACCATTGTGTACAGCATGCAACTTAGAAGTATAAAAAGAAAAAAGAGAAATGACTGGGGTTGGTTGACGAAGGAATGTAAGAGAGGTTCATCTAAATTTAACATTCAGTAGTGATAGTAGATGGGTCCGAAGCATATGAAATTGAACGGGGAGAACTTCAGGCAATAGTAAGTGCGGAATACTACTTTATAGGGTTGTTATGGCAAAAATAGCTTTAAGCATCAGAAATTTGAGTTTGTGGAAATGAGAAGAGAGTCGAATTGACTTGTAAGGCGAGATGACCAACACTCTGGTACATGATTTTCCAATTGGTCATTTTTATTATCTGACTCAGAAATTATAACTGACTGTAAGTTGTAACACATTCCTGAAAGTGAAATGGCCTTGTTATCTCAGATAGTATTTTGAGTCATTGCCAAACTCAGTTTTGGGTGATTGGTGAGGTCTTGGAAACTTACATACTACATAGTCTACTTTTAAGCGAAACAAGAAAAGGTGATCAGATCTTTCATGAGAGGTCAGGTAAGAAGTGGCTAATCTTCTCGAATTAGGCCAGAGAAAGCATCTTCACAAAATCGTCGTAGAATTTTCTGATTGCCGTGTTCAAGTTATAATGGTTGAAATTGTGGTTCTTATGGTATGATACTTATGGAAGTTTAGAAAGATACATATCTTTTGTGTGAATCATCAGCTACTAAGAAACTTGTTGTCAATGAAAATCTAAGTATCATGCGACCTGCCAACATTATTCAGCTACATTGTTTGCAATCTCTTTGTTTTGCAAGTTAATAAATGGTCAACCTTTAAATGCCTAAATTTTATGAAGATGCTTTATCTCCTCTCTTTATAAGCTGTTTGCTGATAAGTCCAGTATACGGATGCTACTCTGTACATTTCTAGGTACCATCCTGACAAAAATTCAAATGACCCTAAAGCAACTGATATGTTTAAGGAGGTCACTTTCTCCTACAATATTTTGTCTGATCCAGACAAACGGCGTCAGTATGACTCAGCTGGTTTTGAGGTAGGATTTCCATTATTAATTTGTTAGGAATTACGAATATTCGTGGGTGAAGCCAATTTTGTTCACTCAACTAATATAAGTATGTGTGCTTCAAGTGACATAATTGTATTTTGTTGAGGCTGTTGAGTCTGAAAGCCAAGAACTAGAGCTGGATCTTTCAAGTTTAGGAGCCGTGAATACAATGTTTGCTGCAATTTTTAGGTAATTTCATTTCAAAGCCCTCTACCCGTTGTCTTTTTTTTTTTTTTTTTTATTTCTACCCGCTCTCTTGTGCGTGTGTCTTTGCTCCTTCCACAAGATTAAGTTCTAACTTTTGTATCCTGTTTGTTCTGTAAAAGTAAGCTTGGCGTGCCAATCAAAACGACTGTATCAGCCTCTGTGTTGGAGGAGGCACTAAATGGTACAGTGTCCATTCGCCCACTTCCTCTCGGCCAACCGCTACTTAGAAAGGTAGGAGCGCCAGTTTCCTTTGCTTTGGGTTTTTATTTCAAACGACGTCATATGAATCTTTTCTGTTATTTCTTAACAGGTTGAAAAGCAATGTGCTCACTTCTATTCTGTTACAATATCAGAAAAGGAAGCAGAGGCAGGACTTGTGTGCCGAGTACACTCAGCAGAGAAAAGTAAATTCAAGGTTTGTTAACACTATAAGTCTACAGATCATACTTTGGAGGTGAAGCATAGTTTTCTAGACAACATTGATTAGATCCATGCGAACACTGTTGTCGATACTTCTAATTTGAAACTATGTAAGGCCTTTGTTGCTTGTCTTTTATTTCTTTGGCTCAGAAATTCAAATGATTATTTAGTAGACACAAAGCTGCATTATTTCTCTCAATTCTTTCTTGAAGCAAAATATTATGCTTTGTAAGGTTTAGTATTCTAGTATTCGACTGTCATGCGAGCAAGTTTTGTGTTCACTTTCAGCAAATTCACCTTATCCCTCTCATCCTCTGTTGAAGCAAACAGTGTTAGATAATGTGTAGTATTCTGGCATTTGAATCTCATGCGAGCAAGATAATGTTATCCTTCAACAAGTTCACCTATGAAAGTGAGAGCTGATGCTCAGTTCTTTAAGCAAAATCCTGTTTTTTTCACTCTTTTCTACATTTTGCATTTTGAATCTTTTGGGAGTTTATGCTTTCTTCATTAGTTGCCTCACATGAATTTCTGCTTTTCAACCGAACTTCTTGTGTCAACGAATATGGAAAAATCTTCTGAGCACAGACCCAGACACCGCATCCGACAGCATGGGACATTGCTGAATGTCATATAGATATACATATATATGTATATATCTATCCATGTTTGTGTTTATATAAGTTTTGAGCACATTCTTCCTCATAAAATAGGAAAAACACCAACTAATAAACCACACAACAACTTCAACAAAAGTCATACTGGAAGTGAAGTTACATAATGTAGTTAATAAGGTGATGCAAGATCCTGTACAAACGTACAAAAGGCAAAATAGGTAGAGCTTTCAGCCCTTCCATCCACCAAAACTCAATCAACATCAATTACCTCATTATTTTTCATTGCCTTAATCTTTCACTTATGCAAAAATCCCCAACTTCCCCCAACTTTCGGTAATATTCCACCCTGACCCCAAGAATAAGTTCAAAAAATTGCATTACTGACCGTCAGCCGTCGTATCTGACACTTGATTGGAGAAGGTGTCCAACATGGTGTCCGGTGATAAATTAAAAGAAAAATTTGGGCACCGAGGAAAGGTGTCAGGCACATATCCGACGGTGTCTGAGGGGTGTCCGGTTGTCGGTAGCCGGTAGGTGTCGGACACGATACCTTGACCCATGAGAGGTATCCGTGATTCCTGGTTTGTAACCCATTTTTCTGAAAAGATTTTGGTTGAGGCGTACAGGTCCATTTTGCCTATTCACCTATTACTGTGCCTTGACAGAGATTACCAACTCAATTTTAGACTTGAGCGTTTATAGAATGTGCCCAACAATTGTGCAATGCTCTAAGGAGTGATCACCGACTGCATGTGGATAGACAAAGAATTAATTGAAAAGAAAGGTGCATCGAGTGCACAGATAGAAAAAAGAGTACATTCATTTGGGGTTCTACGCAAATAGAAAGACTCACATGTGGAGCTTGTGAGAGGGGAACTCGAATTGCATGAAAGGATGCCAGTTGCTCTAAAAATCTTAAACTGTTAAAAGGATTGCTTCAACATGTATATCAGGATTTATGATGTAATAACTTGTGGGGTTTTTGGGTCCTTTTTTGGGTCACGCATCACTTCATTCTGGCTGATATCGTGTCTTAAAAGTTTGGCACGTCATGTAAATGTAAATGTTGTACAATGGTTTTACTTTGGAAGTATTTAACAGAGTGGTTGCGACGTTTTTATAGAAAAATCTACCTTTTAACTTCCCCAAAAAAAAGAAAAAGAAAAAGAAAACCAAATCTTTGGTTTGTTTTCTCTGTGAGTGTCAAGGGCCATAGTTTTGTGCAAACCTGAAGTGAATTCTTTTATGATGGAAGAACTTCATTTTTTAGCCATGGAAAAAGAAGGGCCCAAATTTTCGCTTCTGATCCCTTTGAGTGGCAGGGTGCAAAGCAGAACTAAAATGTTTTGGTTCCTCTGGTGGAATATCGGCTGAAAATTTAATTGAGCAGTGTTATTACTTTGCTTGAACCATGTAGTCCTGTCTATCTGGCATAATACTTTTTGCATGTACTTCTTTTTGCATTTTTGTTTTGGGTAATCAAACTGTATTTGATATCTGAATTTTAAGTTAGTGTGGAGTTGCGGTTCTCAGGGCCATGAGTAGTAGCTCTACAAGTTTCACTATACTCAAACCACTTGTGAAATTAATCCAGTTTCTACAAGAATTTAAATCCGTTTTACTGAATATAGATGTCTATTTTAGTTTGATTCTGTTTTATTTGATATTAGTGTAACAGCATTGAGAACTTATGCTGCATTTGCTCATAGGCTTGCATTTGTGCAGCTATTATACTTCGATCAGGAAGAAAACGGTGGATTGAACCTTGCCCTGCAGGTAAAAATTGTTTTGGAGATATCATTGTTGTAATTCTTAGACACTCTACCTTGATTATAATGAGCTTTGGAAACTACCTATTAATGTACTAACAGATGATGAAATGCTAGTCCTTAAATTGCAAAAGAGTAAATGTAACTGTCATCTCTAATTGACCTTAGAAATGGCAAAGAAAGTATTTTTTATCTCTCGTGGTGTCATCATTAAAATTGACCCGAAACCTATAAGGCACGAGGCATACACATTTTGAATCTCATTATTAGAGCAATTGGAATTTGGAAGTGATGCTGTTACCTCCTCTCAGTTCTTGGATATCTCAAAGATGGCAGTGCTTGGTTGCCTCTCTCTCTCTCTCTCTCTCTCTCTCTGTGGTGGCAATATTATGTTGCTCCACGCACGAAAAATGATTTATCTTTTTGTTTTGCATTAAAGCAGTGGCTTCTTGGCTGAAAGTCAATAAAATGCCACAGAAATGGAAAGAAAGGGGAGCTTCTACATGCATAAGCAACAGTAAGTTTGTTCGCCACATCAGCTTGTGGCAAACTTTAAAAAGCACATGAAAGAAGTCATGAAACTCCGAAAGCTCGAAAACTTGAACTTCACAGAATATGATAGCTGAAAGACAGAGAAACACACTTCTATTGGGATCTGGATCCTTTGAAAGTTTGTCAATAAATATTGTCGGGGAGTCTAGATATCAGCAATAGTATATTTGTATCTTGATATCAATCGTGGCAAAACTCTAAAAAGCACAAGGGAAACATGAAACTTTGAAAGCTCGGGAAACCAGAACTTCCTAGAGTACGATACCTAAAAGACCGGGAAATACGCACATATTGGGATCCAGATCCTTTGAAAGAACTCCACAGGGAGTTTGTCACTATTGGTGACGAAGCAAAAGTGTTGTTTTGCTGTAAATAGCAGACAACCTCATCAATTAGCAACAAGGAGCCAATTCAGGGCCCTTAAGGCACTTTAAGTGACAAACTCTAGCTATTGATTCCCCTTAGGAAGTCTAAAGTGTCGCTGCCCCTTATATAGCTGGGCAACCCTGAATTATTACTGTACTAGAATATAATTGCACCTTTTTTTCTTTGCATTTTGTTAAAGAAACTCGAGTAGTGTAGGAATGTAGGGTTATGTTATGTATCTTATTAGCGGACGTTCTTGAGAGCTCTGAAAAGATTATTTCAACCCCTTCTTTAGAGTGATAGTTCATTTTCCAGAAGGCTTCATATCAAATTATAGTTCTCAGCCTTAAATTACAATGAGAAGGTAATGGATCCTCTGCATTGTAGCAGCCACAGCATCAATTATCACCTAGGGTGTTTTACTTGAACTGCTCTGGCCCGGGGGGGAAAATCCGAAAAACTTATATTCTACTTGTTTTGGTGTAGGAAGATAGTGCAAAAACAGGAAAGGTTACATCTGCTGGGATGTATTTTCTTGGTTTCCCTGTTTATCGCTTGGATCAAACATCCAATTCAGTAAGTAAATGTGTTATGAAATTCTTGTCATGCTTATTACGACTCAGTTTTGACTCATCTTGCGTTATTTTTCTTGTTGAGTTGTGACAGATTGCAGCTGCAAAGGATCCAGACATGGCTTTCTTTAAAAAACTAGATGGGTTTCAACCATGTGAAATAACTGAATTAAAAGCAGGCAGCCATGTATTTGCTATATATGGTAAAGTCCTTGCCAAAATATCATTTGGTTTCCATAAATATCTGCCTATGCATGGGGATGAGCCCAAGTGTCGCTTCCTTTTGATGTCTTACTTATATTCTCAGGTGACAATTTTTTCAAAAGTGTAAGCTACACCATTGAAGCTCTTTGTGCTGCACCTTTTGTAGAAGAAAAGGAGAATCTTAGAGCTGTGGAAGCTCAAATATTGTCAAAAAGGGTGGACATATCTAAGTTTGAAACGGAATATAGAGAGGTCTTAGTCTTTAGTATATGTTATGTAGTTGGCTGTATACATTCTATTGTCTTTTCTTATCCTCCAAGTGGCTTGTTGGCAGGTTCTAGCACAATTTACAGAGATGACAAGTAGATATGCACAAGAAATGCAAGCGGTGAGTGGAACTATAGGAAAAAGCGTGTCTAAATTCCTTTTGGCAAAGAATATGGACTTTAATTGAACAATCCATTAACGTCTTCTCAACTTTTATTTTGGTTGATTTTGCAGATTGATGAGCTCCTTAAGCAAAGAAATGACATTTATGCTTCTTACACAAGTGCTCCGCCAATGAAGAGCAGTAGTAGTAGTAGTAGTAGAAGGAAGAATAGGGGTGTATCCAAGGATGCCAAAGAAGAGGGCCAGGTACGAGATAAAAAACCTACAACGAGGGACCGCTCAAAGAAAAAGAAATGGTTCAATATTCACTTAAAGGTGGACAAGAGGAAGCCTTGCTGAATAGGGTGAGAATTTTGGCATCATCCTACTTGTTTCCTTCATTGTTTTGATTTGACAATTGGCTTATTATATACACTTCGGGATTGTAGTCTTGTTGAGAAGTGTGAGCTGCTACTCAAGCCACCCCCATGGTGAAGAATGTATGGGTACTCTCTAAGTGCATTGCAGTCTTTTTACGAGTAGACAGTTCAATATCGGAAAGCTGATTCATGCACGAGATCATTTGTCAACTACACGAAGTTGAATGCTAGATCTATCGGGGATTGCAAGATGCGTAAAGTGCTGCAACTATTGTACTGTAAAAATTCTTTCCTCTCCCCTTCCTTTCTATGTATGTCAAGCCCTGTATATTGCAAAGTATATCTATTAGTTATTTGATCGATCTTTCTTTGAGTTCTTTTTCTCATTCTTAAGTATTGTTAATTCAGAAACATCCATATATCTGCTGCCCACCTGAATCTAGTTGATCTCTTGCCGCCATTAGATACATTTGTCTCACGAAGAAAAGAAAATGTGGTAATCTTTTTTATCTAACTGGTTGTGGTAAGTAGCTGAAGATCTGAAGTTGATTCTTGGTTATGAGGTTTAAGCGCAGCAGTCCCAAAACTTGATGAAGGCATGCTATAAAGTGTTTACAGCTTAACACTGCAGTTATTCTTTTTTGGCCTGTTGAATAATCCCGGCTGCACAATTAGTTCCTTCCAATTTTGTCATATTTTTGTGGGTACTTTTGTATGGATGTCATTGCATTCTTCCATCAAATAAATATTTTGTCAAAATCATTTTGACAAAAAAATTCAATACATGGCCAGCCAAAACGTTTTGTCTCAAAGTAGAGTCAATAATTCCTTTGTTTATAATTGCGCTATTTTTCATAAGTAATATTAATACAAGACAGCAGTTCTTCTATTCATGAAACTCTAATTCCGGTTCGACTGAGAAAACAGAAAGAAGAACAGTACAATATATTGCCAAGTCTGTGGTGTACTAGGGAGAAATGTGTAACTTGCATATGACCTAATTAATACATATATTTGAGACCAAGGGTTTGGGGTTGCAATGGTTGGCATGTACCCTGGTTGGCTGGTTCCAATCACATCTGTTACTGTGTTTTGTTCTCAAGGTAACACATGTAACCTTGGCATTGCCATGGCGACATTTCTAATCCTTGCTCCATTCGAAAGAATAAAAGAACAAGAAAACGGAAGAATAATGTATGATCATCATGCACAGTATTTGAATCTGTTAAACTTCAATCACCTATTATGCAGTGGTTTTGGTTTCCCCTGTCTGTATGGAGTTGAAAGCATCACACCTGTGCCTCACCTCTCCTTTCTTCCCAGTCTTTATCATGTAGATACTAACCTTTTGCATTGCATGAGCAAATGCGTCGAAAAAAGCGGTCTGATTTTCCGCGTAAAGGTCCACGAATGGCTTCGTCCTCGGATCAGAAGCCATTGCTTGATCTGACGCCAACAACCCTAACCCTCTTTGCAGGTTCAAGAAGTACATGTTATCGAACTTGCCCGGTGTCATCACATCATTGAAGGCCGATACTCCCGTATCTTTTGTGTAATTTGCGCATAGTTTCCTTAGCCCTTCTGCATATTTAGGGTTCATGGATGGATCATACTGTGAGGTCTTGCTAAAATTGTAGATTCTATTGCTGAATTCGGAACAGTGAGAGAATCCAATGGTGTGAGCTCCAGATAATGCCACCATCTCCTGTACATTCAGTCCTTTGGCCGCGAACATTGAGATGATTTTGTCCAGAGTCATGTTGGGGCTAGCAATGTGGCCTTCCACGTCTGAGGCCCTCGACACAAGGCTATCTTTTCGGCCCAACCGGACCGTGTAATGCGGGCCGCCCACCATGGTGACGAGATCGCGCGCCGCCACGGCCATGATGTCGGCGCAGGAGACAATGCCGGGACACTGCAGCTCGAGGGCGGTTTTGGCACGGATGACAAGGTCGAAGGCGTCTCCAGGGAGGGACCGGTCGAGATCCGCGTCGCGCTCGGCTTTGTTAAAGGCATTGGTGGTGATGAGGAGGGAGGCGTCACATCCGCCGACCATGCAGTCGTGGAAGAAGAGGCGGAGCGCGCCCGCGGCCGTGGTGGGGCTGGAGAGCTGCTTATCCGTGATGACTCGTCCCATGGTCTCCAAAAACTGCGGGCATGTTTTGTTGTAGTAGTCGACATTGAGCTTTGATTCTGCTAAAGGGAACAAAAGAAGCAGCAGCAGAAAAGGCAATGCCATGGTTTTGGAATGGAGGGAGGGAGATGTGGAGGAATGGATTAATGGAAGCTTTTGTTGGATCTTTGAGGAAACTAGTGAGTGTGGATTAAAGGGATTAGAGGGGAGATCGAGAGAGTAGTTTGAGAGTGTGTGTCTCTGGTGTAAAGACAAATTGTGGCTCCTCAGATTGTTTATGGAATGATTGCCAACAAATGGTGCAAAGGGACTTTGGCCCCCCGGGTTTAGCTCCTTTCCAGTAATTCTCTATTCACTTTCATGTGAATTGAAAAGAAAGGCACTTGAGAGGGATTTTTAGCCACAGAACTTGGGTACAGCATCAAACAACATTAGAGACAAATACATATGGTCCCCTATTATAGTATCTATAGTACTATGGTCCCTAGTTCTGCAAAAAGTTCTCAATCATGGTTGGAACAATCTTTCTTCTGTTTAATCTTTAATCACAGTATTCTACCTCTTCTCACTGGGAAATTTTCTTGGAAATTTTGTTTCTCCAACCCCACATAATAAGTTCAAAGGGGTTTAATTTGTCCTTTTTTTTTTCCTTGTAATAAGAGAATGATATTAACATAGGTGACTAATAAAGTCATGACATGTCCATGGCTACAAACGTACTGACACCCTACAAAAGCTGCTAAGGATCTAATTTTCTTTTATTAAGTTATTAGTTGCTCTAAAAGTTTTAAGTCGGTAAAGAATGAGTCCAAGAACATATATCAAGCTTTGACATTCAACATCATATCCAAGTTGAACGTAGAGAGATAAATCAAGATGCAAAACCACTAAGTGCATCTATAAACAGAGTGCAACTTGTACTATAACCAGGAAATGCAAGCGGAAAGAATCGAACCGAAGACCTTGTCAAACCAGAGTACTAATACCACCCTGAGTTATAATATGTTCTAAAAGTTTAAACCGATAGACAATGAGTCCACTAATATTATACATTATGCTGCAACACTATATCACGGTAAAAGATACGAGATATTGTATAACAAGATTCAGGGACAATGGGGGTTGTCGCTGTATGAAAGGTGTCCTCGGTGGTGGCAGACATCTGTGATAACAAAAGATGTTGCGAACAAAATTGCTTATGAACAACTCTCATGTTGCGTTTGACCAACAAAATTACTGCTAATTAGTATAGAAGTGACAACCGTGATTCTGCCACAACTTGTGGGTGACTAGCATAACATTTATGGGTTGCAGGACTTCTTTGTTCTCCTAGTAGGACTATATTATTCTATCTGATATGATGCCTGAGGCCCACAGGTAAGAAACAGTGATAGATGACAAGACCAAACGATGGTAGACGAAGGAATTGTTGGGTCCAATTCACAAGAATATCTAGTTTTCGAGCATATGTTCTTTTTATTTCACGTGCCAGCCTTTCTCGTCCATCCAAGGTTTGCGTAGGCTGCTGTCTCACTTTCCCCCACTCGTGAACTGAATCGACATATGAAGTAAGCCTCGGTTGGTTGCTTGCTTGCTTTTTTTTTAAAAGTGTCTGGATCTTCTGCTGTACAACGTTTTTATTTGGAGTACATTATTTGTGCGGTAACAGTTTTAGTATCAAAAAAGTGTTTTGTTTATGTTGTTACGATTTATAATACAATCTTTTATGACTAATATGTGTTTAGTGAAACTTTTTATTATCACGGTAGAAGTACTGTATAACAAAAGATCTGTTGAATGGTGACAAAGCAATTGGCCTTTTCAATCCCTCTAATGGTATTGAAATGGACGGTTCGCACATTATTTGTTCATTTATCTTTAGATATTCGAATGTTGACAACCTTTCCTTGACTATTGTCGCAGATTCGAATTTTATAGAAGGCGAAATATCTTTAGGTTAGAGAATACTATCATCGTGACAAGACAAAACGTTAAGAAGGCTTATTTTGTTAACTAGCTCGACTCGACTCATTTAGAGTTTGTTTGAAATTCATTTGGTTTTAGTGTGTGTGTGTGTGTTTTTTTTTTTTTTTTTTGCGCTTTGTATGCAAAATTTTGAAACCCCAAACTTTTTGGATTGTTTGGTAGAGCTTTGGTTTTTAAAACTTGTGCAAGGGTTTGTAAATGTAAGTCCATTTTTGAAAACTAGTGTTTGACAAATATTTTTTTTGGTTTTCAGTTTTTAAATTGAAAAAAATTGAGCAGGTTAATTTTTACCTTTTTCGCAATCTGTTTTCATAATCTAACAACTTTTATAATCTGTCTAAAAGTGACTATAATATGTCTATTACCAGTTAATTTTCATGAACAATAGTATGAATGTAATCGACCAGTTTCATTAACTATATTATGTTGATCTCCCAAGCCTCCACCACTGCCATGTCTTCTTCTTTTTATAATCCCCACACCTTCACTATAATCCATTGATCCATTAGTTTTATTTACTATAGTCTGTTGATGGATTTCTTATGGCATGCTTCATTAACAGTCTTTGTGGCACTATCTAAAATTGAATTTCTCTTTTCTTAAAGCCAATTACATAGTCTCTTTTGCAGCAATCTAATGGGATAAATTGATTTTTTTCGTAATTTATAATATGCATTTGCGTTGTTATTGACTTTTTAGTTATTAATACCAGTTAATTTTCATAAAATTAGTATGAATTATGTTTCAATCTATATATAAAAAAAAGCCAAAAAAATGACTATCCAAGAATTTTATAATCTTGACTATAATCCGTTTTTTTTTTAAACTGAAGTCTGTTGATGGATTTCTTACATGCTTCATTACCAACCTGTTTGTGGCACTATCTAAAAGTTTTTTCAGTTTTCAAAAAAAGAAATTATCAACGTTGTCTAACGCTACCTTCGTATGTTCTTCCGTCCAACCACATTCTAAACACATTTATGAATGGTAAAGATTGGAAAATTATGTGACAACTATCAAAAAAAAAAATTTAAAGTATTTGTCCTATCAAACGCAATTTTGGATTTGGTTTTCAGGTTTTTTTTTTTTTTACAACTAAAAAAATCTGCTAATAATTGTTTAAACTGGTTAAAAAAAAATCACTATAAACGTTTTCAAAAAAAGAAATTATCAACTGTCTAACGCTATTGAAAGTTCTTTCTCCAACCACGTTCTAAACACATTTATGAATGGTAAAGATTTGCTTCACCGCCTAGAGTGGAAGAAGCCAAGTTTGCTTCACCAGCATGATACTTGCTAAAAAAAAGGGAATCTTATTAATGTCTCTAGGTGAAAAGTTTAAGATACTTCAATAGGATGCACCTTGGAGGATATTTATCTACCCTTTGCACCTGTATAAAGACTGTTCCATCATCCTTTTCAACTCGCAAATCAATCAGATGGCCCTCCAACTGATTCTCCTCGCTATATTCACTGCAACTCCCTTCTGCTCTTGTTCGAGCCTCCAACCCAGTCCCCATGAAAACAACTTGACAGCCCTGTTCCCCCACCATAGTTCCTCTCTAAAAGACCACATAATCAGTCTGGCCAATGACCCAGAAACGGTGAAGTGGATGAAGAAGGTGAGAAGAGAGATACACCAGAACCCGGAGCTTGCTTATGAAGAGACAGCGACAAGCGCGCTCATTAGGTATGAACTTGACAAGATGGGCGTGGAGTACCGGTGGCCAGTTGCCCGTACAGGTGTAGTAGCCACCATTGGCTCTGGTTCTCCGCCCTTTGTTGCTCTAAGAGCAGACATGGATGCTTTACCAATTCAGGTCAGATTCCCTCCAAAGAGACCATCATTTACATGCAAATATCTACTAGTTCTACATGACCATCATTCGGTCCGATATTAGGCCGCTGATTAAGCATGAATTTTGTCGTTAATATTGCACTTTTTATCCATTCGTCCGCTCTCTTTTTAATAGTGGGTTGTGATTATCATGGACCTACTCACCCTACGCAAAGTGGTTCTTAGAGTATGGCTAGTTTCAGACATTTGGTAGAACCCAAAAATGACCGTTGATGACGGAGAGAAAGGAGGATGAGACAACTTCGTCCCATTCCTCCTCATTGACGAGATTTCAAGCTGTTATATCACCCTGTTCCCCACGTGTAGGAACTGGTTGAATGGGATCACAAGAGCATAGTGGATGGCAAAATGCATGCTTGTGGACATGATGCACATGTGACCATGCTCCTTGGTGCTGCAAAAGTTCTTCACCAGCTCCGATATGAATTGAAGGTGATATATGAGCTTTACACTTACCTTTTGTAGTTCAAATTTTGCCACTGAATGCTTCACAAGTATCGCTATAATGTGTCACTGAAAGCAGAACCGGAGCTCAAACGGGTGAAAATGGAGCATAAATATGAAATATCTAACTTTTTTGCAAGTATAATTGAGTCATTTACCGTTTGAGATTAATTTTCAAGAGTACATTCTTGATTATATCAGAATTTTAAGCAGAATCAATTAGAAGTTGTAGAATATGATTTGAGTATTATGATCGAAAGAGAATATTTAATACTTCATATATTCTTCTACCTGAACCTGAAAAGTTCTGAAAAAGTGTAAATTGAAAAATGGTAGAGAATTAAATGTGGTGAGAGAAATAGAATGTATGGTAAATATGAATATCTTCCCACCTACCCCCTATATCAATCGTAATACTTCAATATTCTTCTGGTTAAACCTGATTCTAGTGATTAAATCAGAATCCAAGAAAATGAGGGTTCTATATTTTTATCACTTTTGAACATTTTGAATAAGAGCCTACTTTTTTTTTTTTTTGCCAAACACTTCCTTAACTGATTTATTTAGTCATCCTAAAATCAATCACAAACCGCCCTAGCGTCACTCGTCACTAATAATCTAATCTGTTGCCGCTATATATGAGACCCAAGCTCTGAAGATCTAGTGTGACTATTAGATTTTTTGTGATTCATCAGAGAAGAAGTAACCGCACTCGTTCACTAAACCAAACTTTTTTACGCAGGGAACTGTTGTTTTGATATTTCAACCAGCTGAGGAAAGAGGTGTAGGTGCAAAGGACATGATACAAGAAGGAGTACTCAACAATGTAGAAGCCATCTTTGGACTGCACGTAGTCCACAGGTATCCTATCGGCACCGCAGCAAGCCGGCCAGGAGAGTTTCTGGCCGGCTGTGGGAGCTTCAAAGCCATAATCAGAGGGGAAGGAGGACATGCCTTGATTCCACAACAAACCATTGATCCCATTTTGGCACTTTCAACCTCCGTGATCAGCTTGCAGAATATCATTTCAAGGGAGACCGATCCTTTAGATTCTAAGGTATTACTCTCCCGTCCGACATTTTTTCGATACAAACCACTTCGATCGGATATCCCACATTTTTTATTTAACGCCCAACATTGTATATGTATTTGGCCTCATAAGAGTTGGATGATGCAGGTGATTTCTGTAACAATGATAGATGGGGGAAATGCATTTAATGTCATTCCTGACTCGGCTACATTAGCTGGTACTTATAGGACATTCAGCAAAGAGAGTTTCAATGGTTTAAGAAGACGAATAGAAGAGGTATACGACTGATCTCTCTCTTTTTTGTGGTGTCCGGATCCTCAACACAGAGTTGAATTTGGTCGCTATAGTCACTCGTTTGTCTGCCTAAACAGTATAGTTTTGTCGCATGAAACCACCACAAGCGTATCAGGTTAGCGACAAGTTAAGACGTAGACGACGACATCCACCTCTCCATTCCCCAAAAATCATTTTATGTCGTACAACCTTACATTAAAAAGAACAAGGGTACATGAATATTTTGGTGTTGGCTACATCAATCGAGCCTTTTTATTTCTTGTTATGCAAGTCTAAATGTTCTTGAATGCCAGGTTATAAAGGGACAAGCAGCTGTGTATAGGTGCACAGCCGAAATCGATTTCTTCGGAAGAGAGCATCCAACACTTCCTCCAACTGTGAATGATCAAAGAATATACGAACATGCACGCCATGTTTCGAGCTTGATTGTGGGAGAAGAGAACACAGAATTGGCTCCCAGCTTCATGGGGAGTGAAGATTTTGCGTTTTACTTGGAAAAAGTACCCGGGACCTTTCTTTTCCTAGGTATCAGAAATGAGAAAACTGGAGCTGTGCATCCCCCACATAGTCCTTACTTCGCCATTGACGAAGATGTGCTTCCAATTGGGGCAGCAATACATGCCACATTCGCAACTACATACCTGTCAAATTCAACTTAGATGCAGATCCCTTATTCTCAGAATTCTTGTACGTACACTTAATTTCCATAGGGAATTCTTTTGCCTAATTCTTGGATGCAGTATGAGATTATAAAGTTAATAGTACTAATTCAAGTTAAACTTCCAAAAGAAAGGAGGACTATCAACTCTTGAATATCCACAATTTTAGGGTACATTGGTGACTTAAATGGCAAGGGCCCAAGGACTGGCGATTTCTGGCAATGGTCAAGCAGACTTGTCAATCTTTGCACCATGGTCACGGGGGTTTTGCACCACCGGCCAGTTGATAGCGATCTAGGCTTAGTCATTGAAGGATTCACAAGGTCGTCGACGTCAATTAATTGTGGCTCCACGTAACATGGAGGTGTCTCGCATGTTTTCATATGGTACATAGCTGAATATATAATTAATTCTAAGCTGAAACATGGTGATACATGTTTTCTTGTTTTCAGAAAATCATTCTTTCCATGTGAAAAACATGAAAAAATGAAAAGCAAGCCAATGGTAAGTGGACGACAGTTACGTTTCTGTGGGTTATCTTCATAAATTTAGGTTTTGGGCTGTGGTTGTGATTAGGGGAACTCTCTTGTGATTTAATTCGTCATTATGGTTGGGATACATGATCATTAGTTTGAAGTTCGAACCATAAGTTTATCCTTTGATCACTATGTCAAAATTGAATACCTAGACATATGTTCCTTTTGACAATTATTGACTTCGATCCGAGTCTATGTGCAAAATAGATAATGAAATTACGATCTCTTTGTTGCTAAATTTTAGGTGGATTTTCCATCTTCTTACTCAAGCATAACAAGGCACCTGGGCCAGATGGTTACACTGCTCAATTTTATCAGCAAAACTAGCAGGTAGTTGGGAATGATGTAGTAGATGTTGTTTTGGAATTCTTTACACAAGGACAGGGGGTACATCTTTTTAATAATACAGGGATTACATTAATTCCCAAAATACCCTGTCCTAACACAATGATAGACTATAGACCAATAGCTTGCTGCAATGTGGTGTACAAGGCTATATCTAAAGTTCTATGTCATAGGATAAAGGAGGTGCTGCCTGAGATCATTAGCATCAGTCAGAGTCTACCTTTGTGAAACAAAGACATATCTCTGACAATATTTTGTTGATGCAAGAGCTAGTGAAAAATTACCATTAGGAGGGAGGTAAGCCTAGATGTGTTTTGAAAATTGATATGCAAAAGGCTTATGACTATGTGAGGTGGAATTTCTTGCAAAGTGCTATGGAGATCCTAAATTTCCCAAAGGCATATATCCACTGGACAATGAAATGTGTTAGAACTGCCAAATTTTCCATTCACCTCAACGGTGCTATGGATGGCTATTTTGCAAGCTTTAAAGGGTCAAGGCATGGTGATTCAATATCACCATATCTCTTTCTAGATGGAAGCATTCTCCAGTGTCTTAGATGATTACTCAGGCCACCCTGGGTATAAATACCATCCAAAGTACAAAGACCTTCACATAAATCACTTATGTTTTGCTGATGATTTATTCATCATGGTTGCAGTAGACAAGGATTCTTTGGCAACAATTGAGATGGCCTTGGAGGAATTTGGTCTTCTCTCTGGATTATATCCCAATTTGAACAAAAGCTCATTATTTCTAGCTGGGATAAACAAAGAAGAGAAGAGTCAACTAAGGCAAAGTATAGATATTCCTATTGCAGAATTACCAGTTACATATCTTGGTGTTCCTCTCATAACAACCAAGCTAAATCAGAAAGACTGTCAAGTTTTGGTTGAAAAGCTCACAAAGAAGATCTCAAGCTGGACTACAGAGCACCTCTCTTATGCATGGAGAAATCAATTGGCTAGTTCAGTATTCCTAAGTATGCAGGTATGTTGGTGCTCCATCTTCATACTACCACAGAAAATTATTAAGCAAATTGAAGCCAAGATAAGAGCTTTTATATGGCATAGTAAGGATACTAAATGCACATGGGCCAAAGTCTCATGGAGTGATCTTTGTTTACCAAAACAACAAGCAATTAAGGCTTGGTTTGAAAAGATTAGGAGAATGGATTAGGGCCTTTTATTCCAATCTAACGACAACGGGTTCAAAACCCAAAAACATCCTCTGCATCAAAGAATGTGAAACAATGAACATCTTACTTGCATTATACAGACAAAGTGAATGCATCAAATAGGTATTAAAAGTTACAGAATTGATGAACTAAGAAAACAAGGTTCCAGAAATTAGAAAGGGGTACTTAGAAACAAAGACAGACACACTACAAAGTCTTTTGTTACAAAGACAACAATATGAGCACAAACACATTGAAATGAATTAAGGCAAGGCAAGTTTAGTTAAGCCCTCTCCCTGAGCATCAAGAATGAAACCATCAACGCCACAAATCCAACCACTGCTGACGGAAAAGAAGTAAGGATGCTTCCACTAGGCGGAGGGGCCGCCATTGGCGGCATTCCTGGCATTGGCATGCCCGGCATATCCTCCATCGCCGCACCGGCAACAACCAAAAGGGCAAAACAAGTGGCGAATGCAGCAGTCGAGAACCGAAAAGCCATGGCTCTAATGCCTTAAAACTGAAGCTAGATTTTGAGCTAAGGTTCTAAAGGTTAGTTGCTTCTGAGTTCATTGCAGCCTAACATGCTTCTATATATACACAATGGTCAGTGTACGATAAACCGGCAGCTGGCCCAGCTGCAGTACGAGGCATCAGTTATAGTTGTACCGTGTGGTTCATCCTTAGCTTGACGTTAATTTTGAGAAATACGTGCCTAGTTGATATGCTGGACTTTGTCATTTCTGTCTATCTTTCTATTTGTTTTACTTTCTTCCATTGACAAGACCAAAGCCGAAGATTATTTATCTTAGTGAAGAACGTTGGTGACAACTACTTGAAACAAATAGACTTTAGACAAAGTGACGATTGAAACCATAGATCCAGGCTCCCCCTAAATCCAGTTTAAGAATGTCATTTCAAACAAACAAACCAGATGAAAGAAATCTTTAATACAACATGATATCTAATGTCCTTCTGTAAGAAACCGTTTTAATTACTCCTTTTCTTTCATAATTTTGGTACCATTGTTTCTATCGAGATGATTTAGAATTTTGGTAATCATCTTAAACATAGACTAAAAGCATAGATACGTGCAGCATATATTAATTGTTGTGGTATGGATTATTGTAAGAGTATAATTAATTAGGAAGATGTAGATCTCCAAAAATGTTTGACTTTAACTTGGTGCTATAGTTGTCAAATGGAGGAAGTATAGAATACTTAGTATTTTTTGCCTCTTGCTAGCTTCTGAAGGGCTCTTGCAATCTTGCCTCTTAGTCTAGAATACAACATGATATTAGAGCGGGCAAATCTTGCATTTTTTTTGTAATTAATCGGATGTATAAGCTACACAATGGAAGGTGTTATCCTCCCTAACCCTGAATATTTATGATTTATCCCCAGATGAGACTCCATCATATGAGCCTTGCACAGGAGGCCCTCACAACCCGGATCGACTATCGCCTTGATCCTATAGCCGGTCAATCTTACCACGCTAACAAACTTTTTTAGTAAACAATAACTATTTTTACGTGTTTGTCCACTCAAAAAGAAAGTACATGTGAAAAGATTTTAAGCTCGTATGTTGGACTTCAAACCATGTAAAAGAATTCTTCCAGAAAATGGTTGACCGAATCCGAGATCGATGCTCTACTTGGAAGGGCGCTCTCTTAAATAAAGCTGGACGGGCTACCCTCGTCCAGTCCGTTCTTAATTCACTACTTATCTACCATATGCAGGTATGTATTTTCCCTTTATAGGTGTGTCGCCAGATCGATACATTAATAAGCAATTTCTGGTGGTCTGGAAATGAATCCTCTCGCGGAGTACATTGGATTAACTGGCATGCATTATGCGGTCCACGTGACCATGGGGGACTTGCTTTCAAATCCACGAGTCTCCTAAATGCTGCATTACTTGCAAAGAATGCCTGGCGTATTTGGACCTCACCGGATTCCCTTCTTGCACAAGTCTTCCGAGGCAAGTATTGTGTCCGCCATGATTTCTTATCCTCCCCTAATACCTTCTCGAGGGTATGGCGAGGCGTCCTACTTGGTAGACATACCCTACAAAAAGGCCTCCGATGGCAGGTGGGAAATGGAAGGCACATCAATATATGGAATGACTGGTGGGTACCACAGGAAGCTAGAACCCTCATCCCGCAACCTGCTTCTTCGGTTCAGAAACCCCTTATGGTTAGCGAGCTGATTTGTAACGATAGCTGGGATAACCGGAAAATTGATCAATTTTTCTCTGCAACCAATGGCCACAAAATCAAGGCCATTCATGTGGCGGCAAATGACTTTGTAGACCAGCAGGTTTGGGGCCCCACCAAGGATGGGAACTTCACTGTAGCCTCTGCCTACCGCTTGTTGTACCAACAGTTGGATATCAGTCTCTCTCAGCAATCGAATCCACCCTCCAGACCTCCGAGCTATCCCAATAATATCTGGCAACATCTTTGGCAGCTCAAAGTACCGCTAAAAATTAATTACTTCATCTGGAAAATCTTATGGGATCGGTTACCCCTATCCAATATCCTCTTTCAGCGCCGAATCATACCTTCAAACTTGTGCCCCTTATGCCAGACTCAACCCGAGGATACTAATCATGCCTTCTTAGACTGCCCCTTGGTTCGACCTATCTGGTTTGGAATACCTCTAGGTATTAAGGTTACAGCGGTGGATAAACCTTTCAAAGAATGGCTCATTGCTTGGCTCCGACCGCCAGCCCTTTCCCCTTTTACTTGGCGTGATATCCTTTTTTTCTTTGTCACCATCTGGACTATCTGGAACCATAGAAATAATTTTGTGTTTCGCCACCTTCCTTTCCACCCTTTTGCCGTGATACGTCAGATTTGTCAGCTAGTGAATAGCATCTCCCAATACTCTCATAAACTAACCTCTTCGCCTCTTAAATTGCCACAACCGAATTGCTCACCTGATAATAGGATCCTGCTGCCCCGTATACCTCCAGGACCTACCTCCTTACATTCTTGCCTCATACCGTGCCCCTGCCTGAACGTTGTACCGGTTAAAATGCTAATCCATGCTAGTTTCGACAACCGGAATCTTCGAGCAGGCGTTGGTTTAGTATGCTATATTAATAACACTCGATGCGGATCGGCAGCCCTTTCCATTAACTCGTCCGATCATTTTACTGCTTTGTCACATTGCCTACTTCTTGCATCAAAGTGGGCTTTGAAACATAAGTTATTTCACATACACGTATTAACTACCTCTCATTTCCTCTTACATCAGATGGCGGGGTCTGAGAACATACTGGATACGGTGGCACCTATTATCTATGACTTGTGTCACCTTTTGACTCAGTTCCATCTTTATAGTATCAGCAGCACTAGACCTAACACTATGAAGGAAGCAAGATCCCTATCTCTTTTTGCTTGCCAGGCCCGCATCCCAGTCTACCAAGATTGGGTGAGTGATAGCCTGCGACGTTAGGGATCTTCAGATATGATGGAGCCTTTTGTGGAGTCGTCAGTTGGTAGTTACTATTTCTGTTTCCTTTGCTTATGTCGTGTTCTTCCTGTTTAGGTTGTTTTAGCTTTGCTCGGTTTTCTTTTCTGTAAAGCCTTTTTGGCTACGCTTTCTCTTCTCTTTGTAACCTTTATTTTATCTATGCAATTCTCTTATTACCACAACAAATAAAAAAACCATGTAGATGAATTTGTATATGCCTCTTCATCCATTGCCTAAGTAATTTGTCTCATACAAATGTAGAAATTAAGAACAAAGTGGTCTCTCTAACTTTATAAGGCTTTAGCCTCTTCTGGAGTGTGTGTTGCGGTTCTTAGTTTGTTTAGTATTTGACTACGAAAAAGTATTGCGAATAGCAAGATTTTGCCATCAATTTTCAAGGATAAGCTTCTTTGAAGGATGGGCAACATAGGCCCCCTTTCATGGAATGCCAATAGCTTTTTAAGATAAAGTAGGCCTCTTTTAAATAGGGGTGGATGTGGTAGGTAGGTCATAAAATTCTCTTGAATTAGCATTATTCGCAAACCTCACGATCGCTAGCTCACGCAATCAAGTACCACTTTACTTTGTTTCCTCTTCGATCATGCTCTTATTTAATTTCTCACTTCGCTTAGGCAAATGCTGATTTTAACATGGAAATACATGACAAGGACGGCTGATTTTAACATGGAAATACGTCAAAAGAACTAAATATATGATGCTACCCACTACAATCTGTTATCCTGTTCTCGCATCATTGGGTGTTAAAAAATCGTTAACACATTTTAACTTTAATTGCCAAACTTTTTATTGACAAAGGACGGTTTAAAGAACATCGTGACAGTTATGTTCATGCAAGGACCACTGCAATGAACATGAAAAGAACATCGTGACAGTTATGTTCATGCAAGGACCACTGCAATGAACATGAAAACTTAAGTAGGATTGCAAACCGAAGGAAAGAGATGAATGTTTTACGTTACCTGAAGGAAACTTTGCCTTTAAGCTACGACCAGAAAATTTTACTAACGAGTTTCTTAGGCCTCCGTTATGGTAACTTCACGTAGCAATAGAAGTATATTCCAGAAAGAAAAAAAAACCTTCACTGGGATTGTTGAATTAGAAGGGACAATTAGGATAGGACCCAAGGCGAAAGAGGTTACGGGTTTTCATGTACCCTGTACCCAACATGGCCCCATCAAGTCCCTCCACAACCCTATGTATCATAATTTTTTTTTTATGACGGGAGTATAATTATTGTATTGATAATAATACCTGAATATATGCACTTCAAACAATTTGTGTTTGCACTCTTGGGAATCATCCCTTGTGCAGTGATGTGATTGTCACTTGTCAAGGGTCAGCTAGACCAATCTGAGGCACAGGGAGAGGGAGAGGGAGATTAAAAAGTCTTGATGAGCTCCTTCTTAATAAGGTTACAAGTTGTTATTCATGGTTCACGTTACAAAAAAAAAATAAAAATTAACATGTATAGAACACCAAACCAACGGTATGATGCTCAAGGCAATAGATGGAAGATATATGTTGAAAGTCGTAGGGTCTGATGTCAAACAAACAACAAAAGCCCAAGGGCGAAATCTCAAGGCCTCTCCTTAATTATCAGGAACGAAACAACGGACGCGAAGAGTACAACCACAGCTGATGGAAAAGTTTTGGTGACGGTGCTCGCAGAAGGTTGCGGGGAAGGGGCTGAGACCCTCTCGGGCCAGTGTTGGCATGTCAG
This sequence comes from Escallonia rubra, assembly GCA_033065855.1. Lineage (NCBI taxonomy): Eukaryota > Viridiplantae > Streptophyta > Magnoliopsida > Escalloniales > Escalloniaceae > Escallonia > Escallonia rubra. The sequence continues at coordinate 114,892 of JAVXUO010001171.1, read as the reverse complement.
ACACACATAGCCAGGCCTATCAGCAGTAACCAAAATGGCAAGACAAGCAACAACTGCGACAGCAGCAAATGCATTAAGAGCCATCCCCATACTTTGTGTTGCTTCTTTACTTTCTTGTAAAGCTGGTGATCTGGTGGTGTATGCTGCATGGTACTGTATTCTGTATTTATAGCCTTAGTGTGTGGCAGAAACCGTATGATCTGCTAGTAAGTACAAATCTGCCGGCTTTGGATTCTCTCAAGTTTCTATGGGAACTATCAAAGTTAACAATGGTTTTTGGATTCTCTCATTCCAATTTCAAGGCTCCTTTTCACTCAACATTTGGAAGTCAGACTCATATTAGCCTTGTAAGAATGCAGTGATTCTTCTCCAGATTGAGGTTTTTGCTGAATCTAACATATGCTTACCACAATGTCAAAACTATTTTTGTGGACAATCTTTACTTATAAGTTTGCCCCTATGGAAAGATTTCTTCACTCTATGGGTTGGTCTTGTTGGTCGACAGATTGGTCTCCTATAGCCCACTGTCAAAAGGCCGAAGCCAGAGGAGACTGCTTGGGCTGCCTTTAGACCCAACCAACAGCCCAATAAAACTGCAAGGCCCTAAGCTTGAATATCATGTGTTGTAACTTGTAAAAGGAACGGGATGGAGTGGGTTGGTTCAATCTAGAATGATACTCCATTATTGATGTTCTATAGAAAATGAAAAAAGAGAAAATTAATTCCATTTTATCTAAAAAACAATGGTAAAGCCTCTTTTAAACTTTTAGCTACATTTTTTCATCATATACCAACTTTAAATTAAAGGTATTGTTGAAAAATTTCTTGCCACTTAATGAGTAATTACTTCTTCTTCATCATCATTCCAACGACTCTGTTGTTTTTATTTCATTCTGTTGCTCCTTCTCTCTCGGTCTTCGTTTAAATTCTTTTCTCACTTTACGCACCTTTTATGGTGGCATATTTTTTTCTTTAATTGCACATATATTGCGTCAGCTAACAACCTCTAGTTTTAAAAAGCATATCATACTGTTACAACAGTTATCATTTCGGTCAAAAATATTATCTATTCTATTTGATTATAATTAGGGATAATTATAGCAGTGTCCTTGAGGTTAGGGTGATATTACAGTCAATGACATAACATTTCAAAATGTAACATACCGTAATAATGTTTTTTAAAAAATGTAACATTTATGTCCATCCGTTAGGGTTCCGTAAAAAAAGTGAATATTTTTTAAACGACGAATAAAGTAGCGCTTTACCGGTTAACTCAGGTGCAGGCGAGACTCGGTTAGAACTCGGAACATCCTGGTAGCGCCGTTCTATCTATCCCCTCTTTCCCCCTTCCCATTCCTCACTGCAACTTCCCCGAGCGGCTTGCTTATCAGGCTCGCCGTGCTCTTCCGAAACTGTTGCCAAACGCCCCTCCTTCTTCTTCTGAATGGCCTTCACTTCCACACTCTCTCTCGGCACTCATCCAAAGGTAACCCCCTCCCTCTTCTCTGCATACACTTTCGTAACTTTTTGCGAATTCTTAGCATAGATTTGGTACGTGTAAATGTTGAGTTGACTAGTCGTTTGTCTGCGAACTTGACTTGCCAAACAAGAAATATCTGATCTATGATTGCTGTTTGAGTTCGATTTTCTCTTTTTCACATTTACTAAATTTATCCTAGGAACTTGCAAAAATTTAAAGGAGAAAATGAAGTTAGTAATGCGAAACCCTAACTTCATCAAAGAATTCAATTGTACAGATTCTGTTACGGAGCTATCCACGTAACCACGGCGTGCAACGAGAGGAGGCTGAGCCGAGCAGGCTGTTCAATTCGACTCTGCTGTATATACAGAGTAAAACTTATGTAAAGACGAGGAGCTTGGGTGTGTGTGCTTCTTCGAGGCGGTCGGAAGGTGGGCGGAGGGTTTACAGGGAGTCTCAGTCCCAGGAGGCTTTATTTGGCGGTCCGGTTAAGGAGATTGCGTCGTTTGTGCTTCCAGCTGGGGCATTTGTAGCCGTCACTTTCGGTACGGTTTTATGCTAATTATCAGTATATTGTGATTGTACGTGATGTTATTGTGTTTAAAGTTTGAGTTTGCAATGTAGACACACACATAAACACACACTCTACTTAAGTTTCATGATTTTTGTCCCATTTGATTTTGTGCAAATGCCTACAGTTCCAACATTGTAAGCATTGACTTGCCCTAGTTTTGCCCTAGTTCTCTGTACTTTATAAAATGCGAGTGTTCGTGTTGCTAGTATGCGTCATATTGGATTATGTTTGCAATTGTCATGTTTGAATTTAAAGTCATTTTGAATGTAGTTAAAATGTGTGGTTTATGGTTTGAATGAGAATGTTCTACACTGTAAAGTTGTTATGGTGAAAAACCAGGTGTTAAAATGTATAGTGATGGTAAAGAAGAGTACTGCTACTCTTCCCCATATTTTAAGTCCCGAATGAGGTAGCAGATTCTGATTCATGCTTTGAGAAAAGGTCTCAGTGTTTAGGATATTGGATTCATAGTTTATCTCATCACTTGGGAATCTAAATTTGGGATGGAAATTCGGGTGACATTAGATTACTCAATATAGAAGGTGAAATGAGGTCACAAGTAAAGAGTATTGGTTTGAGTTCAGTTTTGAGGCTTTGAAAGGTCAAAAGTCTTTCTTTGACGTAAACTTTACACTTGGTTTGGGTAATTGGGTTATGTTGCTCTATTTACTCGATACATATATGGCACACATGCAAGATGACCCGATTTGGCCTAAAAGCTTAAGCTAGTAGGCCTTGGTTCCGGCAATGTATATATACCAAACTTATTTCCTGCACTTACCCGATGTGAGACGAACACAACTCACACGTTCCCTTCAACAATACTAACACGATGACATGGAAAAACATGAAGTATATAAAAGTTATTCTCATGAACAGTGTATTACCAACATTGAACCTTTTCAAGCTAACACTAATCATGTATGGCTAGTGGTAGGAATGAGGTATGTCTGTGAAGGTTAATATAGGTGCATGGTACATTGTAAGGCTTATGTATCTTGTGGGTTAGGTTATTTCTTCACATATTTTGGCTTTCTCTTCACGAAAAGCTGAAAGCGTCCCCATGCACCTTTAGTGGCACATCGTGCCAAATTAGCCTTGCGCTGTGTTATTTGCATGTAATGACCCCAATCTACGGACCAACCCAACCACAGGACAATGCGTCACTCAAAAGGGCTAGCAAAGTAGGGTACTTATAGGATCCTCGACGATGTCTTATCGGCTAATTCTAAGCGCGCTCGTATCTGATGTGAATCAGGGTTTTACATTACATATGGTTTTGATGTTGTTCTTCCTTCTCGTGCCCACTTTTTTATGCAGTTTTTCCTAGTCTTACTTCTTTTAGGGTCCACTTTTTCCTCTAATGTTTATTCTAATTTAGCCAACACCATCCACCCTAGCTAGTGGCCAGGGAAGTATCAGGCACATAGGCACGTGCTTAAGTTGAGAGTTGTATACCAATGTATGGGTACACGATATGTCGTCAGACACGTGTCAAGAGTGTACGTAAGGTTTTGGGGTCTGCGACTCAGAGAAATATTGCCATCGTGGATAAGTCTGTGTGTTCCAGATTTGAATATGTTTTACAAATAGTGCTTTGATAGCCTGGTATAAGTTTGTCTTCTTCTTTACTCTTTTCAGAGTTTTGCTATCATGTTAGTAATGCGGGCTAAAGTAAATGGTTAGGAATGATATGAGTGCTTCTCAATGTTTGTACTAATTTGTGTCTTCAGCTTACAACAGTTCTGTGGAAGTTAGTGGAGAAGCTCGTGTTGCCGAAATCACCAAGTCGTTCACCTGAAGAAAATAAACCAACACAAGGAATGAAATGGTCGTTCGCTGCAGGAACAAATCTGCTATCCGGTTTTGGTGCAAAGATCGAAAGAGAGTCCAAGCAGACACTGAACGAATTTGCTAGAGAACTTAGGTCATTTGGAAGTGTTGACATGTCAGGTAATGAAGAAGCAAACTGCCATTGAGATGTTCAATAGTTGTTCACTTCACTACATAGTTTCTGGCAAGTTCTTTACTGGACATACAAATTCCCCTTAATATAATCTAAATGGCAATTGTACCTCTATCAGTAGAGTGGTCCATGCCCATTAGATCCTTGGTTCCTTGGTATCTGGAATTCAGGCATCAAGGTCCATCGAACTTCTATGACAAGTATTATTCCTGAGAAAACATGCATATAAAGGGGGCAAAAACCCGTTTGCAGAAAGGCATTAAGGTCCATCATGTTTCCTTTTCTTATCAGTCCTGATGGATAGCTTGGTTCAGTATCATTAGCGCGAGGGGTGTCTAGTTCTTCAGTTGAATTCAAAGTTTATCTTGTCAGTCTTGGTTTTAAATATACAAGAAGACATTGGCAGGTCGCAACTTTGGAGACAACGGACTCTTTTTTCTTGCCGAGAGCTTAGCTTATAATCAGGTAAGACTCTCGTTCCTGCAACTCCTCGTGGCTTCTGATCTGCCTCTTTGGCCGTAGTGATTGTGGTAGTCATTTGTAACTTTTTTTCTCCTGGTTGTGGCTATTAAAGAGGGATGTTTCTTAAATACTTTGGTGACAGCATCTTTTTAAGTATCAATAAGATTGGCATAGATGATAATGCCAAATATAATATTGTCCGATTGCCATTTTGAATGTGTGAACCTACTAAGCACATTTTTGTATGTTTTTAGACTGCAGAAGAAGTGAGTTTTGCTGCTAATGGAATAACTGCAGATGGATTGAAAGCCTTTGACGGTGTTCTGCAATCAAATATTGTACTGAAGACTCTTGACCTATCAGGAAATGCTATTGGTGATGAAGGAGCTAAGGTGGGCTCATGTTGTCAGTTGAAAATGTTACTTGGATACGGCAGTAGGTTTTTGTTCAAATGGGTCCATGAAAGATACATTTTCCTCTTTGAGTCTACAATGATACATTAGAAAAAGATATGTTTAGTGTTGTTTAGGAAGTCTTCAAGCTGATGTTTCCATTAGTACAGATGCATGCATATTAATCTTGTAGTGTCCTGACTCCTGATAGTGCTCAAAGTTGCCTTCAATGTACTCCCACCATTCCAAGTTTGAGTTGTGCCTCGACTTTGTAACTACTTCATTTGGGAGAAAGAGTTATTTGATTTTGGCTTATACTTTGTTTTACTTGTTGAATTTTTAATTAATTAACTTATGTTGGCATTTGAGCGAAATGTTCACTTTTGGATTTGAAATAATGAGTTCATGTTTGATAGCTTGATATAACATCTTTTGTGATATTTTTTTCTTTTTCGAGCTTAGATGCTGTACAGTGTAACATATCTTATCTTTCACAGTGTCTAAGTGATATTCTGGTGGAGAACGCTGGGATTCAAAAGCTCCAGCTTAACAGTACTGGGTTGGGAGACGAGGTTAGCTTCCTTTCTACATTGAAACATAAACCTGCAGAATGTGGGAATATACCTTGAAAGCACGGATGCTAACAACTTGGAAACGTACTAAGCATCTGCTTAATTTTCTGGTCCAGGGAGCAAAGTCTATTGCTGAGATGTTGAAGAAAAATTCAAGCTTGCGTATTCTTGAACTCAAGAATAATCTGATTGACTATTCTGTATGCCGTCCAAAATTTTTTAACCTTATATTTCTGTTCCATCTTCTACTAAAGCTGGCCAAATTTGCAATACTAATTCGACTTGTTTTCTTCGTTTTGGTAATGGAGGTAGGGATTTTCAAGTCTTGCTGGAGCACTTCTCGAAAATAAAACTCTACAAGTCATCTATCTTAAGTAAGTGGAAGTTCTTACCGTGTTTCCTCTTCTACAGTATTAGTTTATGGTACAAGTTTGCACTAGAAATTGTCTGTGGGACATGTTTCATCTGTGTATTTATTGGCTCTTATTGAGTTTTACTATTGTTCAAGTGGCAACTATGGTGGTGCTTTGGGGGCTTCTGCTCTAGCTAAAGGCCTTGAGGGGAACAAATCTTTGAGGGTACATCTCGATTTCATTCATCTATTTTCTTTCTTACTGCTTCTCAGAAGTGTATCATCCTGGTGAATTGTTAAGTACGTAGACTTGTTAGTCATCATTGGTGATCTTAAACTTTTTTTTTTGTTTTTTTAGGCATGATAAATAAGTTGTAGTATCCGACTTCTAGAACAAGTGTATTTTGGAAAGCAATTTGTGTTTTCTAGTCCTAGTTTGTAGATGTCATATGCACTCATGCTTTGCCATTGTTGACATTTGCAAAGTACAAACTGTATTGTGTCTTTCTAATACATCAACGTGACTAAGTACAAGTAACGAGTTTTTGAATTTGAGGAAGGCTTTGTTATTGTTATAATTTGGTGAAGGATTTGGTATTATCGTACTCTGACCTCGTCTTTCCTTATTTGCAAAAACTTCTAGTCTGCGTGGTTGTTCAAAGCGTTTAGGGCATAATGAATTTCGCTCAAGCTTCAAATTAGGTTTCCACTAATTTTATCGAGCTCTAAATGATGCTTGAGTTTTACTTGTTTATCTGACTATTTGTATGCAACTAGTCGTGGTATCTAAATACTAATATGTTTAATTTGAGGAGTTGTTAAGTCTATAACATCTTGAGCAAATTTGAGCTGAGCTCCATAAATTGACAATTTTTGAAATGTGCTCACAAGTGATTCATTTATCCGCGAGTCATTTTAAAGGAGACTCTAGCCAAACGAGCACGAGCTGAGCTCAGATTAGTTTAATCTCTTACAGCCCTAAGCAGTATGCATGCGCATCCTTACTTCGGGGCACAGTATCTCTAAGACTTGCTTGGGGCCAATCCTCAATGCTAAAAGCAGAGAGAAAAGTCCATAGAATAACCAGACTTTCCTCCTTCAATTTTTTATTTTGCAATATTTGGTGCTTAGCTTAATTTCGAGGTGACCCACTCTAGAGTTCGCCTTCCAATTTAGTTGCTGTCCTCGAGGAGTGACCTTCTGGTGGCCGCCCATGAGTGTCTGTTTTCTTATCTGTCTTACAGTTAATTGTCTGAATTTTTTTTAGCTTATCTTAATTGAGTCACTTGTTCAAAATGCTTAAAGATCATTCAACAAGCCTTCTTCCTTTTGAAAGGTAATGAACATTGTGACTAATGATGTCTTCAGAACCTTCATTTGCATGGAAACTCTATAGGAGATGAAGGAGTTCGTGCTTTGATGACTGGATTATCTTCGCATAAAGGTTTCCATAAGAATTGATTTCATTCTGGCTTAAACACTTATATGCTTCGTTATCTGCAATTCCACATATTCTAGTAATCTGACTTGTGTAATCTCTCTACAGGGAAACTTGCAGTTCTAGACATCGGCAATAATTCAATTAGCTCAAAAGGCGCCTTTTATGTTGCTGAGTATGTAAAAAGAAGCAAAAGCTTGATATGGTTGAACATCTACATGAATGACATTGGAGACGAGGTAATAATATCCTCACCAACCGGCTACTCATTCTTGAAGAATTCTATGTTTGAGTTTGGGCCACTATCATTTCCCCTCAAGTTTTAAATCACTTGACCCGTAGTTTTTCTTATAGTTGGATGTTCAGATAAAAAAAACTAGTTAAGCTGGTGCAATTGACCTTGAGAAAGTTAAGTTCCTTGATCTATAACTTCCATGAGCTGCTTCCTTTGAAGCAAACGAAAACCTATGGTCACATATTCTATCGAGAGTCTTCTTAACTCAACCAACGTCGCCATGGCTTGAACTGTTGTGTATGTTTTGGCGGAGGGAGTGTTCTCGAGCCTATTCAGCCTTAATTTGCTCCCTTAGACTAATATGTGGATGTTTTACTAGAATTTTATGCAGTTATGAACTGCAAGTAGTAGTACTATGTAAATTGTCTCTTTTTTCCTACCCCTATGAGCTTGTAAATGGATTGAAGTGCACCTTATGATAGAGATTAAGTTGTCTTTAGCTCTTTCCATGTTCTTTTTGTTGATTTATTGTCTACTTAGAAATTTACGACTGGGTCAGCAACCTCTTAGATTTGGTTGGTCTATATGGAAAATTATGTTGTCTAAACTCGCAGAGTCAGCCATGTAATGCTTATGAAATGCTTTTTGACTTCTAAATTGGTATCAGGGTGCCGAAAAGATAGCAGAGGCTTTGAAACAGAACCGAAGCATAACAAATATAGATCTGGTAACTGTGTTGCTTTGCATTCATCATTAACGAAAATTTGCTGCAATTTGCTAATATCCAAAGATAATAGTTTGGTGAGGAATCTTACAGGGTGGAAATGACATCCATGCCAAGGGAGCGAGTGACATAGCCCAAGTGTTGAAAGATAATTCTGTGATTACAAATGTGAGCCTCTGAAAACCATGTTATTATGTTGTCGTGCTTCTCTCTTAAAGTGCATGATACAAGGATACCCACATCTTAGTTATCTCTCTCTGTTTCTCTTCTCTCCTCTCACAGTTAGAACTTGGTTATAATCCCATTGGACCTGATGGAGCAAAGGCTTTATGTGAAGTTCTCAAATTCCATGGGAATATAAACTCTCTCATGCTTGGTTGGTGTCAGGTAATTTGTTGCTTTCTTACTGCTTGCAGGCTTCTTAACAGTATTTCTTGAATGACAGTAAATGTGGAACTCCTGCAGGTAGGATCAAAGGGTGCTGAATACATCGCAGATACTTTGAAGTACAACACCACCATATCGACTCTAGACCTGCGAGGCAATGGACTGAGGGACGAGGTTTGTTTGTATAGATGTTGCTTTTATCCAGGAAAAAGATTGATGCCTCATCTTGTGCGAATTTTACCTTTCTTGATGCAGGGTGCTGTCTGTCTGGCTCGCAGTTTAAAGGTGGTAAATGAAGCTTTGACGTCACTTGATCTAGGATTCAATGAAATTAGAGTATGAAACTCTTCCATAGTACATGCGTAATCCTCAGTCCTTTTAGTAGCTTCTTGCACTTTTTAACTTTGGCCTTGTAAACAGGATGAAGGGGCTTTTGCCATCGCTCAAGCACTGAAGGCTAATGAAGATGTTAGGCTTGCAGCTGTAAATCTTTCCAACAATTTCCTTACCAAATTGGGGCAGGTAATAAAGTATTACAATATTACCTAGTTGCTCTCCCATTTCCTTTGTTTTTTGCTTTTGTTGTGGGTTCTTTGTGTCTATCTTGATCTGAATTTAACTTCAAATCATATAGAGTGCTCTCCAAGATGCAAGCGACCATGTAGAGGAGATGACTGAAAAAGAGCTCAAGATTGTGTTCTAGACGATCTCACTCGAGGAGAGGAAACATCTCTTCTCTTTATCATTTTTTCACCGATGCAAAGAAAGATCCAGCGTGTATGAGTAGTATATTTTCCAAGATTCTACGACATCCGTCAACTCTGGGAAAGTCAGTAATTTTGTCATCGAGAGAGAGAGTATGTAGTTGTCTTCAAAAGATTTTCCCAGATTTCTCAAAAATGAATTTTTGTTAGGCTGCTGATCATAAAATTAATTGAAGGAAAAAAAAAATAGGTGTACCTTTTAAAGCTAGCATTTGTTAGCCCCTTGACTTGTAGAGTTTATAAGATTAGCATATCAGCTAAAATATGTCCATCTTCCCTTACACTGCTTATTTATACACAAGGAATCACATTACGTATATTGTTCGATATAGATGCTTGAGAATCCTTGAAAGTTTAGATTCAAGAATGCAGAGTCCGTTGATTCAAGGTGCTAAACTTGGTGATCTTTTTGAACTTCACTCTCTTGTATACTATTGCTGCATGTTTCTCCTTAAGATCTGTATGCCTTGGAAGAAAGGGAGAAAAACAAAAACATGCTCTGAGCTGTTGATATAGAATACCATGCTAGGTTAGAATTCTATCTTAGATTTGTTTGAAGTGGGGCATGCTCTAAAATAATAGTCAAAGGTATGGATGTGCTCTGCCTTTATGTGCAGTGAACCTAGGAAGTGGTATTGTTCAATTCTGGAGTCCGGACAGGGCCCTGTTTAGTGTGATGGTAGGGGACCAAACTGGCCTCATTAGTGTGATGGGTACCGTCAGTACGCATGCAGCATTGTCTAAATTCATTGCTAGCCTCTTGGGGAGTATTCAAAATGTGATTCTAATCCTTCGAAAACTTAACGAGGGTCTAGTATAGAGCGAATAAACTCGGATCATGACCTCATTTCGGTCTTTCTAGAACTACATTGAGTTCCATGATTAACCAATTGAGCGACTAATATTGAATGGTTTTGAATCATGATAAAGTATAGCTCTATGTTGTAGGTTCATAAAATGGTGGGACGGTAAGACTCTTATCCAACCGGTAGAAAGTATTGCGTTTCGGAGATCTACAAAGTCATCACATAACTCTCGATTTTTGTACCTATGTTGGAGCCGAAGCGTACTGGTAACTCGCGTGGAGAGTACATGCAGAATAAAGACGTATATTTGTTTCCAACAAGAAGTGCAGAATAAAGACGTATACTTGTCTCCAACAAGAAGTGACGGGCAAGAGATTCGAACTCAAATAGTATGCTAGATTGAGACCCTAAAATTGATGAACTAACTCTTTGGTGGTGGGTAGCTCCTATGTCAGAATCTTTACAAAAAAATGACCAAATGTACTCTGCACTAAACGCATCCAGGAATGGAAGAGGAGCCGACGAGCTCTACATTCGATGCGTGCGTGCGTCTGTGAGAGCGAGTGCAGTGGGGCTAAAAAGATTAGGCCTTGGGCAACACAAACTTTTGTCCTGGGGGGCAGTGGGTTGGTTTTGGGGATCCTCCAAAGCCAGCTCAACGTGAGTGAGCACTGATGAGATGGGCACAGGGGGCAGCACCTGCTCTTACGCGGTTTTGGTGTCATCATCATCATTCATCTCGAATGCTCCTTTTAGATTAGAGGAGTAGTTGGTGTACTGTGTACTGACCGGCCCAGAAAGTCTTTGACTGAGTTGCCTTCTCTCCAGCTCTCTTCTCTAAGCAAATATTTGCTTGGTTGTCTTTGTCTCCACTCACCTCCATCCAACTCGATCATAGCTGGCTCCCGGCCCATTTGTCTGTCCTTGCCCAGTCCCTCAGGCACTTTCTTCTATTCGCTTTATTAGCTCGTGTTAATAGCAATTAGAGATGTATACTAATTCAAGACTGCGATCAAATATTACATGGTCCTAAATTGATACGATGAAAGAAGAAACAATGGAGGCAAAGGGTCGTTTTACTGTATATTTAACGGTCTTAACTAGTTGAGAACAATTCCAAGGGGTGATGGAGATGGCAAGGGATCTCGAGGAGTGACCTCGAGGTCCCGAGTTCGATTCCCCATATCAACGGGTTATATATGAATTATAGTTCTAACAAAATTTCAAAAAAAAAAACTAGTTGAGAACATCCGTCCTGAACCAGTTAATATCTACCGTAGTAAGACCGATGATATACGAAGAAGTGAATAATTGTGAATTTCCATTACATTGTAAACGATCACAAAAAAACCTCTGTAAAGCCCACGTGGAAGTCCTTTGTAGACTCTAAACATGAGCCGTTAGTACCAAGAAAATGTAGTGGTTAGAATCTGCAAGCATGAGTTTAAAGAATTGAAAGGAAGTTACGACTATTGGGTTCACATCGGAATCAAATTTGTATATACAAGTAGATTATTTGGCTCTACTTTGAAACGAGTGTAAGGTTGCAGAGCATAGAACCTCATTAGTCTAGTTGATCTTGGGGTGGGACTTGGGAGCATGACGGGTGTTAAGGTTTGGAAGCGAGGTTTCGCGATGAGATGTCACTTGAATTCAAGAATTCTGTAGCTAACTAAGTAAAACGATCTTAAATAAATAGTCTCTTTGTACTTTGGTGCAAGCCTTTCTATGGCTAATGCATGGCCACAACGTTCATATCATACTCGATATTTGTTTTATAAGGTCTGGACTCTTCCAAAATGTTGTAAATAGTTTGAAACAAAAAATTGCCGCTACAAGTATTATGTCATAGCTATTAACGCGTATAGTGTCATTCTTTCCCTTTAAATTGCATTTAGCAATAATTTTTTGTGACACAAGTACAACATAAAATCTTTATCTAGCAATACACAATAGTTCTACAAAAATTCAAATTTCTTTTTCCACGAGGATAGCATAATTAACGAGAACTTTCCAACCTTAAAGCAAAGTAGTGTCAGAACTGTGCATCAAATGCCGATAATGTCTTCCCCTATGCCTACTTTTTTTTTGCATCCAAGCTAGCTTATTTTTGTCAGTTTCACCACCACATAACATCGATGAGGTCAATTGACAGAGGCAATGCGACTTGCGGCAACAAAATTACTCCTTAGAGTACGATATTTCATCTCTTAATAAAGACCTATTATCTATGGTCATATGCTACTATAAATATCGGACATTACTATAACCAAAAAAAAAACAAAATCGGACATTACACGACACAGGAGACTGGGTGGGCTTCCCCAGAGACCACTAAGAAAAGGGTTCGCGTACGACCTTCGCTAATAATTAGGCCACAGGGACTTGGGGGGTAGTTTTGTAATCCTCCCTCGAAGGTACGGGCCTATAAAAAGGAGTTCAAACTCTTCAGTTGAGCTACATAGAAAGAGTCTCTAATTAAGCAGTAACAACAGCAAAATGGGGCTTCGCTTTCTTCTTCTAGTGGCATTCCTCATCTTCTGCATTGTTCAGGTCTCATCTGATGCTGAGATTCAAGGCCACCAGACTCAGGTAACAAAACTACCGTTCCACCACCTTTGTCCTCCTCCCTGTTTTCTCTCTATTATAGTGGTTCTTATGCCGACTCTTTAAATCTTCAGGTGGTGAGAGGAGCTAACAGAAAGCTTCTGCCTCTGCTGGGTATGTATGAGTTTGGACTACCAAAAACATTTCTAAGAGCTTGACAATCTGCAAATTTTGGCACTCTTATGTGCATGTCGAACACATTATCAAAAAGGAAATCTCTATTTTCACACTAATACTGTACACTCTTTACGCTCTTACTTGATGCTAAAGAGCTAACATTTTGTCGCTAGTGTTAATACACCTTTTGATAACAAGTGAAATAGTGACAGTATGATAAGACGTGAAAATAGACACTCTCTTGCCAAAAAGTACAGTAAAAATAGCTCCACCCACACTTCATTTTCTCCTAGCAAAACCATTCGATTTTCTGAGGTCCAAAAATTGTGAAGGCAGTAGTTTAATGCACTGTTACTATTGCCCTCTCTGCCTGTCTTCCCCTCCCCATTTTGTGTGTGTTTTGATGGATACTGATTGGGCTTTTGTTTTGTGATCTGTAGACTGTGACGGACTGTGCAAGACTAGGTGCAGTCTACACTCACGGCCAAACGTGTGCACCAGAGCATGTGGCACTTGCTGCGTGAGATGCAAGTGTGTGCCTCCAGGAACCGCAGGGAATAGAGAAGTGTGTGGGACTTGCTACATGGATATGACTACTCACGGCAACAGGACCAAGTGCCCTTGAACCCCATAAAGGCCCATCAATCAAACTCTCTTTTGCTAAAGCAAAATAGCTGTCCCAAGTGTGTCGTATTAGCAGTGTGGCATGTATATGTGTTCTACCTTCTGGCTACTACAAATTGGCTTGAAATTTCTCTCTTCATAATTAATGTACCTAATGCAACATTTCAGTACCTAATCATTGTACCTAAGTACGTGCAAGATGACTAATCTCCTATTTGATTGTCTAGCAATTCCTGACAAACAATTCAAGAGAAACTTTCTAATGTAACAAGAAAACTAACTGCTAGAGACTTGCTGAGTACTATAATTGCCTGGAGGATGTAATGCAGTTACCGAGGTGAAGATTTTCTGCATAGGTCAGATGTGCTGATGAGTAAGCAATGTGATACATTTTTTTTTTTTGGTTGAAAGGAAAAGTAAATTACAGACTAAAGTAACAGACTTAAACACGGGGTAAACAACCTCGTACACATCCGCCTCTAACAGGCTACAAAGCACCTCAGGTGGGTGATCAAGATAAACAAAGTTCTCAAGTTGATGAGCACCCAATTTGGCGAGCAAATCTGCGATCTGATTTCCTTCACGCAGCACATGAGATACACTGGCATTTATCGCAAGTATCAAAAAGCGACAGTCCCGGTTGATCAAAGGATGGAAAGGATTGATCTCCCTTGCGGTAATGATTTGTTTGGCCGTTAGGGAGTCGGTCTTCACCAAAGCTCTTGCTATATTTTTCTCCTTAAGAATCTGGAGACCATGGAAGATCCCCATCAGCTGTCTCAAGTATGTCGCTTGTGGTGGAACTTCCCATGAAGCCTCCTATCCAGTTGCCTCCATCATCTCGCAATAAGCCTCCAAACCCGCTCTTGGAATTCTCACTGGAGTTGTCATCAGTGTTAAGCTTCACCGTACCTGCACAGGGATAAACCCATTTAATTAGTCTAGGGATACTTGGGAACTAGCCTTTGACGGTGGGAAAGCCTGGTTCAGTTCTCTTGCAAAGTAAAGAGTTTTGTTCGGGTAGCCCACTTGTCGAAGTTGTTCCCTTCAATCACTTCTTTGTTTCGTTCTTTCCAGTTTTGCCAAAGGACAGCAGTGAAAACATGCTTCCATTGCAAACCCATAACAGATTTTTCAGCTTGACAACACATGTTGTCCTTTATCCAGCGAATGAGGTCAGTAGTATCCATTTGAAGAATATAGGAGAGGGAAAGAAGAAGGCCCCAAAGGGACTGAGCCTTCGTGCACTCCCATAGGACATGTTCCAAGGTTTCCATGTAACATCCACACCTATCACAAAGGGGGTTAGAAGACATATGACAATAACATCTTAACATATTAGTAGGAAGTCTTCTGTGAGCTAAGGTCCAGAGGAAATTTTTTTATTTTTGGCGGGGTTTTGAGCTTCCATATCCACTTAAGGTCAACCTGGCGAAAGTTATCTTCAGAAACCGCAGCAATAAGGCTATAGCTACTAGCGGTAGAGAATATACCCTGGCTATTCTTTCCCCAAGAAGAAGTGTCTTCCTCCCGACTAAACTTGGGCAGGTGGAGTTTCTGAATCAAACTCGAGGTATGCTGGGCAACAAGATCACTAAGCACGCAAGAATTCTAGTTTCCCCCCAGAGTAATACACTGATTGACGGTTAAAGCAGGGTCCCTTGGCTCAATAAGTTTGATAGGGCCTTCCCCCACCCACCAATCCTCCCAGAAATTTATGCTCCTACCATTCTTGACATGCCATCTTAAGCCCTTAGTAAATAAAGGGAGAGTTTTATACATGCTACGCCAAATGTGGGAGTCCCATTTTTTCGTTTTCCATCTTCTAGGGTTCTTCTCATTCGAGTATTTAGCCTTTAACATCTGGACCCATAAGAGATTTTCATTTATGGTCATTTTCCAAAGGAGTTTTGAGACCAAGGCAACATTGTTCAGATTAGCTTTCCTTATCCCCAGCCCACCCTTGTCTTTAGGGTGACAGATGGTGTCCCAATTGACAAGAAGAATTCTTTTTGCCGAATCACAGTCTCCCCAAAGGAAGTTTCTATTCAATTTTTCCAGCTCATCCGTGACTTTTTTGGGGAGGATCTGCAATTGCATGACATGGTTGGGGATAGAAGAAGTCACAGATTGTATGAGAGTAGCACGACCAGCTAAAGAAAGAAACTTGGTTTTCCATCCCGCGAGTTTGGCTTGGACTTTTTTGAGAGTGTTGTCAAACAGACTTCTAGAGAATCTTTTGTGAACCATGGGGATCCCTAAGTAGATTCCCATATCCTGAGTCAGGGGTATGCCGCACCTAAAGCTAAGGGCCACGGTTCTATGGTGAGGATGTTAGGGGAAAAATAGATTTTGGACTTACTTTGGTTCACTTTTTGCCCCGAAATTCTGCAAAACTCATTCAAAATATGCATGATAGTATCACAATTAATCTCGCTATCTTTACAAAACATAATGAGATCATCCGCGTAGAAAACATGAGAGATGAAAGGGCCTCTAACAGAAGCTTTAAGCCCAATATAATTTTTTTTAGCATTAACACAGTTTATCATGTGGGATAACCTTTCCATGCACAACACAAAAATGTACGGGGACAGAGGATCTCCTTGCCGAAGACCTCTTCCCAGACGAAACACAGGCTGGGGTTCTCCATTCCAAAGGACATAAATGGAAGCTCCCGTAATACAACTCATAATCAGATTAATCCAGTTGGGGGGGGGGGAAGTTAAAGATCTGTAAAGTGTTTTCAATAAACTTCCCAACTTAGTCTATCGTAAGTCTTCTCAAGGTCGATTTTAAAAATCATACCGCCTCTCGAGCCTTTGGCCTTATTAAGGGAATGGATGGAGTTATCAATAGTATTACGACCCGGTATAAAGCTACTCTGACCGGGGCTAATAATGTGCTGCAAATAAGGTCTCAATCTATACACAAGCACCTTCGACATAGCTTTGTAACTGATATTTAGAAGGCTGATAGGCCTGAATTGAGTGATATCTTGGGGGTTGTCAACTTTAGGTATCAGGGTCACTAAAGCAGAGTTATTCACCTCTGGCATGGAACCACTCGAGTAGCACTTATTAATAAACTTGCAACAAGATGTGCCAACCACATCCCAATAGTTGTGGAAAAAACCACCGTTGAGCCCGTCAGGCCAAGGAGCTTTAAAAGCATTGATGCTAAAAAAGGTCTTTTTGATTTCAGAATCAGAGATAGGACTTCCCAGACTCTCAGAGTCAGAATTACTAAGATGGGGAAAGGGAAGCTCCTTACCAACCGAAATATCAAACACCCCAGGCTCACCCTCCGGAGAGAACAGGGTTTTAAGGCCCCGTACGTTTACGTTATTCTGTACTCAAATTTTGCAATGATGGCAAAATAGATAGATACTATTTATAAGATGTTTTCATTGACCAAGTTGAATTCATGTCAGAGAAACGCCACTGTTAGTGCATCTTCGTCCAGACGAAAGGTAGATTTGGTTATCCATTGCCTGGATCTGAAGACACCGTCTCACCCCATAGACCGTAGAAGCTACCTGTCGAGGTCTCGCCAGAGATGGAGGAAATGAACTTGCGACTTGTTCATCCCAAGATGGAATGGAAACCCGAATCAGAGAAATTCAGTTGGTTCGAATACCCAGGTTTGCCGAGATGGCGAAACATTGGCCTTCTCCCGAGACTGCAATCTTTCAAGTGAGCAAGAGGTGTCGATTCTCTGAAGTCTTCATGGAGAGTGTGAATGAATAAGCCTTCCTGTCGGCGGACGGCTCACCGGAAGATTTACCTACAATTACGAGAATAAAAATCAAAATGATATAAGTACATGAATCCAACAGAAAAAATAGTTAAAATGAATTGTGAAAATAATAAAAGTACAAGCATGAATTTTCTATCTGAATACTAAATCTTGAAAACAAAAATAGAAACGAAAAAGAATTGTGTAAACGTAGCTTAGAAACGTAAGCTCATTGGGATTAGAAATCCAGGATCCCTCCGAGGTTCTAAGGGTGTAAAGCAGCCAAAAGAGTACACACTTCTGGATCCTCAGATGAAAAGGTTAAAAATGGCGAGACATCAATGATTCACGACCATATCCTGATCTCAAAATCGAGTTTGTACTTGTTACAGATATAAGGCTTCTCTATTAAGAGCTTTTCCATTGGAAACAATGTGAACACTGAAAGCTCAGTGACTTTCAAATACGTACAAAAATGAATATGAGTGACTGTTCAAGAACTTCTGAAAGATATCATAAATGAAACTTGGTATGAAAGGATGATATTGGGGTTCTAATGGTAGAACTTTGAACATCTTGCGCTGGTTCAAAAGTTCTGCCTTTCAGGAGTTGGTAGCAATTCTGGAGTATGAGTGCTAGGAAGTGAAACCCTGCCCGGCAGGACTTTTTGGTGACCATACCATGGTACAATGGCCATTAACCAACCTGCATGAGAGCTAGAGAGAGAAAACACCATATATAGCCAGATGACAAAATTTTCATTTGGACACCAATGTAGGTGCATCTACATTGTCGGTGGTAACAACATTGGTGTGTTTCCATACTAACAAACAAGCCGCGTTCCACATCCTTTCTATTATGTGAGAACTCTATCTCCGGCAGATGATGCATCACTGACTTTGCTGGAACCTGCTTAACAAGTTAATGATAAACAGTCTCAGATTTAGCATTACCTCTACAGTTTCCTACCCGATACTAACTCGGTACCACAAATGTGATTGAACACTGTGCCTCATAGAATGTGTCATGGTCGAGATTTAACAGTGAGGACAGTCAAAAGTTCACCTCTCTTTTTAAGCTTATTTCGGAAGCCCCTTTTCCTACTGAATGCCTTCTCCTGCAGCCATATGGAAACATATTAAGACTCCAATAAAAAATAAGCTGCACCAGAATTACTTGAGGACAGTAACTGGGAGCCTCCCCCACCCACCTTTTTTGGGTGGGAGGAGGGAAAGGGGGGTGATGAATTACCACAGGCTGATCCAGCTTCCCAGCTTGACGAACTGCAGCAACAAGGTCGCGGTTTGACTCAGTGTACAGACTCGTAACAAGACCAGCTTGACCTGCTCTAGCTGTACGACCAACCCTATGCAAGAAATCTACAGCAGATGTTGCAAATTCCGCCTAGAATGAAGCACAAGACTTTAGGATTTAGATTCCCATGGATATGTATGACGATGTAAGATATGTTCAACAACTTGATGGCAAAAATAATCCAAACTTAGATTACCACCAAGTGTGGCCAAGTTTAGAATGACATCAAACTTTAGTTACATGAATAATTGAATAGTAAATGTTCCATTTGAAGTCCAAACCTTTTCTATTATATGGCAATAATATAACTCGGAAGAAAATGTTCAAAGTGTACTACAGGTATTAAAGGTGCTAACAGAAAGACCCTAAAAAGCAGTCCAATTTAGTACATTCGTACAGGTAACTTTGTTCGAATCCTAAAGCACTGAGGAAAAAACCTTGGCAGCTTGAAAAGGCTATCACCCCAAGATGAAGTGCTTTCATCTGGTTTTGTGGTTCTCCAAAAATTACCATATTTTGCATAACGTACAAGCACTTGAAAGAGAAGCATGAGAACACTGTCATTTTCCTTCCAATCCTCTTTTCATCTATGACCAAACATACGAACTCCTTTATGTTTCCCCTTCCTTTATTCTCTTCTATATCTCATATATCCTCCTTTCAAATATATAGCCAAGTTAATTAGCTACTGTAAGTGTTGTCAAAATTCAATGATTTTGTCTTAACACCGTTCAACAGCATATTGGGAGAAATATTTCAGCTATTTCATTCTCTACCTGCTATTAAAACCTGACATTTTCATGGGTTCATTACACTGTTTAAACTAAATTAATGCCATCAAACTCGTATTTATATTCTCATGCATGACGATCCAACGTTCTTTACGAAAGGCCTGTATTTACCCAATACAGGAAGCAGGAAAATAAGTGATTCGGCAAGTAGCACCTGGATGACATGAGAAACACATGGGACGTCGAGCCCGCGTGCAGCAGCATCAGTGCACACAAAAACGCCACCTTTCTGTTGAAAATCAACTATGTTCTTTGTACGCTCATCCAGGGAGCTATCACTGTGGTAACGGAAACATTCAATCCCAGCTCCCAGCAAGACCTTAGCTACCGCTTCAACAGCTTCGACAGTATTTGCAAACACCATAGTTCGACTTACTCCAGCACCAAAATTCAATTTCTTTGAATTCCTACCTTGGTTCAAAGCATCGATGAGAACATCCACTTGCGTGTCAACTGTAACTTCAACCCACTTCTGCTCCAATCTGAAACCAAAAGGGGAAGAACCATATAAGCAACATATGTTTATAACAGAGCATCGTGTGACTCTCTGCACGCAGAGCTGTGTGGTTGATAGGGGTCATATACGAACCATAATATGACTGGATCAGTGAGCAACTAGTCATAAATAGTAACAGGGCTCAATTTTACCTAAGCATAACTGAGTTTTAACCTGTATAACTTATAAAACGATCCAGTCATCCACATTAAAGAGGGATTATTCAACTCTAAGTAGTAGGACGGACTCGTCTTCTGGCCAATCTTCTCTCTCTTGTGGTTTTCTTGTTCTTCTTTTTCTCGAGGGCGAGTGGGAAGTTGGGGTGGAGGGAGTAAAACTCACTGCTGTCTTAATTGTGTGGACCCACTTGACTAACTGGAAACAGTAATACAAGATAGTTCTATAATTTCCAATGGTCCATGATATATGTGAGGACCAAAAACCGGAGTGCAAGCCATGTACACCAAAAGTATACCAAATGGTTTATATACACACCTCAAATAGATGCTGAGAACTCAAAAGCGCTTTGCCAGAGTAGTAAACCCCTCAACTGAAAACCAAATCACAATATTTGCCTTAAATCTAAACTGGGACATTTCAGCAGACTCAAAAGCTCTCCTATTTCTTTCACACTAAACTATCCATGTAATATGTATAGACATATCCAGAGAATCCTCTTTTCCTTTTGCTTTAGTAAAGAGACCATATGCGCAATCATACCCGGCGCATCCCATTGGATTCCCAAGATGCTGATTGGCACATCCCATATTCTTTCACCAGTTAGCAGTGAAGCAGGACATGATCCACAGATTCCCCGCTCCTCTAGCACATCAAGCACCACCTCACATAAATTTATGCCGCTCCCAGACTGATGGTCAAAGCTGCATTCAGAACAGAAAAACCCTGCCATCTTAGGTGGGGCTGCAGTCCTCCAAATCAGGTTCTTACAAAAGACCGCCCCCCCCCCAAAAAAAAAAAAAAAAACAAAACAAAACAGCCGCCCAAAACTCCACCAAGAAAGAGCCAATCTGTGAATAAAAGTGGGCCTTCACAACATGATAGAAAATAGAGAATTAAAGCACTTGCCCTAGGTATCAGAAAGGGTAGTTCTTCCTCACAAACTCGGAGACTTGATGAACAGTACAGCATGTACTCTTTGTATGACATTTTAACGTGAACCATCAATCACCAGAGGGGACGGGTAATCAAGTTTGACAGTAACAACAAAGCATGATAACTTGCAAGACAATCTAGAAAATAGCCGCAATTTATAGCTGCTAACATGATAAGAAGGCAACACCTGGGGTTGTGACGATGGAGATAATTGCCATTAACCCAGCTGGCGTCTGGGAACATTCGTTTTAGCACCCCTCCAGCAGTTCTCTTTCCATTTGCGGGAAGGGTGGCTGCAACGAAAATGTATTGCTTACTACGTTCATATATTTTTCTCACCCTTCTCCAGTCTCTTTTCTTCACACCCACTGCTTCAGTTTCTCCGGTTACTTCTTCAACATCATCATCGCCCTCAGAGTCTTCATATTCTTCCGGGATGAAATTAGATTGCGAATCTGTATAATCTTCTATTTCAGATTGCATTGAGGAATCAGAATTTGAGTCCACCAGTTTCTCAACGCCAGAACTTATTCCTCGAGACAACAGTTTTTCATCAAAACGGAACATGTTTATAAGACGTATAACTTGGTTCTGGAAACTCCCACAGAGCAGCATGTCTGCTTCGTCAAATACCTGCCAATTGTTTCCAAAACTTGGAATCTAAATCGTTATCAGGCAATATAATGATACTGTCATACTGCAACTGGACAAACAATTACCACATATTTCACGCCGCGTATAAAATTAACACGGCGGCGTCTTTCCGGGTCGATTGCATGCAGAAAATTGAGAAGAGCAGCTGGTGTTGACACGACTATATCTGGTTCATTCACGGGCCAACCCTGCAAACAAAGTTCTGATTCATCAGGATCACAAGATGGAAGTGTTGATAAACATACAACTACCAAATGATGCACCAAGGGTTTTAGGCAACAACAGAGACCAACCATAGAACGTACTATATAGAACAAGATTGGCATTACTACCTGCCGGCCACAGACAGCTGCGACACTGAGAAGTGGCTCACCACTATCTTTGCAAATACAGTTAGCCATTCGAACTACTTGCTCACACAACATGACGTTGGGACAAAGCACCAGAGAAAGCTGATGGGGCTGAATCGTTCCTTGATCAGCTGAAGTATCCACATCGTTATCAGATGCTCTGCACATCTTATCCATCAGCGGAACCAGATAGCCATGAGTTTTCCCACTGCCAGTCTCTGCTGCAACCACTACGTCACCGCCCGAAAGCATACTAGGTATACAAGAAGCCTGAATTTGCAATAAAGTATGAAAATGATCAGACAAAACACAAGTTACCCCTCATCGTTCCAATTTTGCAACTTTCACACCACTATTTTAAATGACATGCACTAATATTACTGCGAAGAGTCTCTCTAAAAGCTTAAGCTGTTAGAGAATTGGCCCATCATGTATACCCATTGCTTCAACACACGTGGAAGTCACCAATTGCACGTGGATAGTCAAATCATTGAGAAATAAATCGAGGTGCACCACTCCTAGTTGTAAGATAGCGGGCACAACATGTAAGTCATTGCTTTAACAAGTCTCCACCAACTCATCAAAGGCAACTCGCCAAAACAAAAAGTGGGATGTGCATCTGACCCAAGTTCCAATTTTTGTCGCATTTTTGCTCGGTTGACAAGCTGCCATTATTTTTTTTAGTGAGCTCCACCTAAGAATTTTACGTGATCTAATTTGCATAACTAGTTCATTTCAGATAAACAAAGAGTTAGACCAAACTTTTTGACATCTTTTTTTTTTAAAGAATAGCATACAGTAGATGATAATGTGCAAGGAAGGTGAACTGATGAGCAAACCTGGACGAGAGAGGGTCTATCAAGGCCGATATTACAGAGGGCCCGAGATAGCCGATCGGACACACCGAGTGATGCCCACGAAATGGTGTCGTCAGCGAAGAACGTATCGCCGCCATTTTTATCGGAAACCTTGGCGGCGGCGGCGGTTGCAAATGCCCTAATTCGGCTGCCACGCGGCCGGTTAAGCCGAGATGAGGTTATAAGCAGTGAAGAAGAGGAAGATTGTGAAGGTAATTTGAAGGGTATGAGGAGTTTTGGTGGCGATGATAATCTGCATAAACTCAACACTGCAATTGAACGCTGCAGAATCATAGTCTTGAGTGAATTTGGTTGTTGAAATGGTTAAAGTGTCCTTTGTGGGGGTTTTAGGGAGGTTTATTTATTAGTTGTAGGATGAGATTTTAGGGAAGGGAAATACATTAATTACGTCGAGGTCGCATAATTCGGAGTAGATATTATATTTGATCATTAATACTACCACCGTTGTGCTGAAGTTTTAATTTTATATACGTGAAAAAACTTTGATAGCTATCGGATACTTATTACTCATCGTATAACGATAATTAATTATCATAATATTTTTAATAAATTTTATTTAGTGACATTAAAATGTTAAAAAAACTATCCTGAAAGTGTTAAAGAAAAATCATTAAAAATATATCGTGATCATTAATTGTCGCTATATAAGAGGCTGTAAGTATATTTCTTACAACCAGGGTTTCAGCAAAAAAAATTTTCCATGATATGTGACTTGGATCTTAATCAAGAACGTAAAATAATACAATCTATTAATCCGAATATGACGCATTTGGATTGTGATGTTATGGCAGAGCGTGGTCATTAAAGAAATTTAGTGATAAAGTTATGACAGTTGTGGTTTTTGCAACCAATGTTATGCCTACTGATTTAGTCATGAACATCACTCGTTTTATTATTTAGATAGCAATCATTGTTTTATTATTTAACGAGTACTCACGACTATAAAGAAGAACAGAGCAACGAGAAGGCCCAAAAATGGCGCCAAAGGCAACCAAGAAAAGGTCTCTACCGTCTGATCCTCACGGAATATTTGCCGGAATGGTCGTCTTCTTGGTAGAAAGTGGAGTACAGAGCCGTCGATTGCAGGTTCTGCGCTTTTTTAATCTGGCGATTATTTAAATTCGTCGGAGTTTGCTCTGTTGTACTATAATGGGTTATTTTTTGTGTGTTTAAAGATTTGGAAGCAGAAATTGGGGCAAATGGGTGCAATCATAGAGGACAGCATGTCGAAAAGGGTGACCCATGTTTTTGCTATGGATTCTCATTCACTTCTCCAGCAACTTAGTCAACACCAAACTGCACGTTTTAAAGGGGTACGTTTCTGCCATATGAATTTTTTCTTGACGACCCAAAGAAGTTTAAAGAAAAAGATTTTTTTTTTTCCCTTTTTCTTTGGCATGTGAGTTTTGCCCGTCCACTCATTAATTTTGTGGGTTGGCACATTGTCGCTAATTTATCCTTCTAGCGCAAATGAGGTGTGACAGCATACCGGGTTTCTTGATATACTTGACATTTAATTTAACAAGGTTAGTAATTCAATAGATTTCATGTTTGATGAAAGAAACACTTTGGGTTTATTTTCTTCTTAAACTGACCGAGGAACTTGACTTTAATTTACACGACTTGACTCATTGTTTTTGCGCTAGTTTGACTTGTCTTTGGACAAATACTGTTCGAGTTCAATGCAATGCTTAGATTGTTAGGGACAATTATTATGAAACACAGGGAGTAACTGATTTGGCTGGTCTGATACTAATTGGTTGGTAACATTCTCTCCAAAGACATTATTATCCGCTAAAAGGCTGGTAAACAAATGGGAGCTTTCCACCATCTGGAGTTTTGTACTGCTGAAGTGTATTGGCTTAGTTTGGTCTTGGTTGAGCTTCTTCACTGTTCAAATTCAAATATCTAATCCATACGCAATAGAAACATGTTATATTTAAATCGTCCAACCACATCATTTTTATAAGTTCGAAATTGATGAAATTTGATCATGAATGCATATAAAGTAACAGGCCAGAGCATTAGCATTGTTAATCTCATCATAGATATCATTGCTTTTAGATTGACTCCAATCAAACAACAAGATGAAGTTTCATTATTTAAGCTGCCGTTATGGCATGTTTATAGTCGGAATGGAAGTGGATATTGAATAAACGGGTTATAGATCCCACCCTTTGAGAGGTAAGGCACTGCCGCTAGGGCAGCATAGTAGCATCAATAGGATCCTACCCTGTGGTTCCTACTATCCTAGTCCCATCCCGTCAACCCACTGATTCTTGGCCAATTCCATTCGACCGGATTAGGATCCTAGCAACCATGGATCCCGTAAGGTTTTAAAGTAAAACACTTTTGTCGGCCAGTGGGCTGCGGCATTCGATCAATTAACCATTGTAGACATGCTTAAATATGAGACTTCTTTTGAGCATTGAAGTCCTATCATACTGAATGATAGGATTACAGGGAAATATTACCATGCTGCAATGCTTTTATTTGCTTCAGAAGTGCACAGATGTTATTCGCCTCTTTCCTGATTGGATAACGTTTTAGTACTCTATACCACATCTTTTTTGCAGAACGTTCTCCTCTATCAGTGGCTAGAGAACAGCTTGAGATTAGGAGAAAGAGTGGCTGAAAATTCGTACATTCTGGAGATTGATGCAGGAGGAGGAGATTCAACAAAAAGGTCTTCTGAGGATAGTTTTCGTAAACATGGGAAAGATGTTAGTGATGAAACATCCCATTCAAAGAAGATGAGAACCTCTTCGGAGGGGTTAACAAATTCAAGTGCTGATTGCATGGACAAGATGATAACTAGTGTTGCCTATGAGAAAGCGAATTCTTGCAGTGGCCCTGAGGACTCATCCAACTCTCAAAGCCCCGGGATCTATAGTCCACCAAGCTTTGATGCTCAAGATAAGACGGTAAGACTGATTGTTCGCATAATTTGTTGACGTCGTCTAGAATATTGTCCGTTGTGTTATTATCATTAGGATGTTAACGTTCTGCCCACCTCTTACCACGCCCTCCTTTTCTTCTTGCATTACTGCTTCAAGCATATTACTAGTTGACTGTGCTCCCACTATTTGTTTGGCAGGTTTTTCCAGCAAATTCATCCGTCTTGTATAGTCCTCCTGATCTAAACAGGACCATCACAGAGATATTTGGGAAGCTTATCAACATATATAGGGGTGGAATTTTTTTGGCATATCCCCTTTTTCTTGTATACGCTATACAGTGTATTTAATAGGGGTTTGATATGGTGTAATCATTTTTCTATTGTAGCATTAGGTGATGATCGGAGGTCCTTTAGCTATCATAAGGTCATCCCAGTAATAGAGAAGTTGCCCTTCAAGATTGAAAGTGAGGAACAGGTCAAACACCTTCCAGGATTTGGGAAGTCGATGAAGGATCATGTAAGTAGGTTAATGTTTAACACAAGCTTCTCTTAGTTCTTGAAATTTCAATTCAATTCAAGTTTCTAATACATAGGTCACCTTGCGAGAGAAATATCTTCTTCTCCGCTGGTTGTTGACTGGTTGCTTTGTTTGTCTTTTACTTCTAGCGATTTATGCTTTCTCTGTACCTGGACACATTTATATCAGATATCGACGGTTATTCGAATTTATCATACTTTTTTCTGCTGTGCATTCCGAATGTCTCTGTTAGACTGAATTTTGAGGTAAGTATAATCAGCAAAGGAAAAAAAAAATCTGCTGTGTGTTCCGAATGTCTCTGGTAGGCTGAATTTTCAGGAAGCATACTTACAGCTCACAAGTTTTTTTTTTCCCCCTTCGCTACTAACTTAAAATTCAGGATTCTAAATCCTTGATATGAATAAATCTCGTTTTTACAGATATGCATTTTAATATTCTGGATATGCTAATTACCATCTATTGTTATTTACCTTTACAGATTCAGGAGATAGTGACTACTGGGAAACTATCCAAGTTAGAGCACTTTGAAACTGATGAAAAGGTATTGCAACCTATATTTTCTCTATCGTGTAATTGATGAGGATCAATTAACTGCAGTACATTACAATGCCGTTTGATGTTCAATCATATGGAAGTTGATTGTACATATCTACTTTTTGGCACGATAAACCGTCATGCGCTTAGCACTTATCCAGGAAAGAAAAAACTTTGTGCTTGATGACCATTTTCACATTTCAACTAAATTTTTGTCATTACTCAATCAGTTCTTGATGTTAATGTCCTAATATTATATCTTTTACGTTTACATAATACAGAATGAAACTATTAGGGAAATGGTGTTCTTAGTCCAAATTTGCATTTTTCAAAGCGCCACTTTCCTTTAGTAACAAAGGTGGATTGTGTTAATTCAGAAGTGGACTGACTTAAAAGTTATATGTTGAAGTGAATGGGTTTTCTTTTTAACGTGTTCACTATTCAATAGAAGAGTTAGCATAATAACTAGGGAAAATTACACTCGGTACCCTTGAGTTTTGGGTTTAATACACTCGGTACCCTTGAGTTTTGGGTTAATACACTCGCCAACCTTGAGTTTTGAGTTTAATAGACACGCTACCCCCCTTATTTGAGAAATTACACTAACCTCCCTTGACATTGAGGTCCGTCTATCACAAACCCCCTCCCATTATCTCGACGTCAAATTTGCAGTTAAAATTTAAAGGTAACCCGACAATACCCCTCCATAAAGCCCCAAAATCAAACCCCATCCACGGTTGCCACCGTCTGCCAGTTGTGCTCCCACCCCCTACCCCATCACCCACACACATAGACACGCACCTACACCCCACGGTCATGAGTCATGACTCACGACAACAACCCCCCCTCTCTCTCCACCACCTAGCGCTCCCCCCCCCCACCCACACTCAGAGGCTCAGTCCCTGCCTCTTGCTGCAGATTACAAGTTCATACTCGGTGCAGGAGTGTGTGGGTTGTGGGTGAGTGAGCATGCGCAACAATAGCGTGTGTGCGTGCATTTTTTTTTTTTTGGGGGGGGGGGGGGGGGTGTGGGAGGCGCTTGTGAGAGTGTTTGTGTCGTGGGGTTGTGTGTGGAGATTGGTGGTGGGTGACAGGGTGGGTTTGTGTGGAGGAAGGATGTAGTGGTGGCTAGTGGAGATTGGTGGTGGATGATGTGGGAGGGTAGGTGGCATGACGGGTGTGAGGTTGGCGGTTGTGGGAAGATGGGGAGGGGAGGTGGGACTGTTCGTGGTTTATGAGATAACTTAGGGTTAACATTTGAGAATTCATTACTCCTACAAGGGAAATTACAAAAAGTTAACACCATTCAACGTTACGGGGTGTAAGTGTAATTTCCCGAATAAGGGGGGTAGCGAGTATATTAGCCCAAAGCTCAGGGGTACCGTGTGTAATCATCCCTAATAACTAAGGTATGTATCTTGCAATTCTTCAAAGGAACAGAAACACTAGTTGCAAATCTCTTCAGGTAAGAACAGTCAGCTTATTCGGTGAAGTATGGGGCATTGGTCCAGCCACTGCTTTGAGACTTTATGAGAAAGGTTGCAGAACACTAGAAGATTTGGAGAATGAGGATTCCTTAACAAATGCACAGAGGTTAGGGTTAAAATATTTTGATGATATCAAAGCAAGGATTCCACGTCATGAGGTCTGACTTTTCTCTTTCTCCATGAAAGGTTCCATGGTATACTTCATGTCTTGGATAGTGCCACTAATGTTTTGATGTGGAACCAGTTGTGTATGTTCTCATTCTTTAGGTTCAAGATATGGAGCTTCTTCTGCAGAAAGCTGGAGAAGAAATTTTACCTGGGGTGAGTACTATAAATTCTGTACCATCAGTATATGATTTCAGATGTTTTTCATCAGGGTTGGGAGTTCTTCCTCTGCAGGACACTGTTGTTAGTGATGAATATAGAGGTTCTCTCATTGCTGAAATTGCGATTATGGTTGCTAACCTGTTTGAAAAGTGAAATCTGGAGGGTGCCTTCAAATACTAAGAATTGTGGCCAAGTGAGATGTGGATGGCAACTGACATAGAGTCAGCGATTTCGTTGAAGGACGCCACTCACCTGTTTGTCCTTCTTTTGAATTGACATAAAATTTGGTTTATTTTTGTTGTCAAACTCAAGTTGGTAAAAAAGTAGTTGATGCTAAGGATATTAAGGAAAGAACCTTACGTTTTTATAGGTCGTGCTGAGCCGTGCTCGAATTAAATCTCTTGTCCTAGATAACCAGAAGCAACTTACTTTTACATTTTTCATGGTCATACCTCAAGGCCAAGGCGTACACACCCTTCTTTTTTTAATATATTTCGAGTGGTATCATCAATTCACCATTTTGAATGTATTGTTCTGGGGTATATCAAGGTTCAGTCTTCGATTCATATTTCGTCGACCAATCCATGTCAAACGTACAAGTGTAGTTTAGTGAGATTGGCGCAGCAGTACGGGATAACTTTTTCTTTCTAAAAAAGTCGAGGTATTTCAAATTGTTTGTTGATGCGGACAAAGTCAGGGAATACCTCGCTAGGAAAATCTTGAATTGGATCCCAAATTGACGGGTTAGTGTGGGCTCAATTACAATAGTGGACCTTGGACATATAATTGCATGAAAGATAATAATAAGCGTTATAAGCTTGTGCCTCAATTTGTTAATTTGCATTCGATCCTACAGGTGTCAATTGTATGTGGAGGATCGTTCAGACGTGGCAAGGTCTCTTGTGGGGATATTGACATTGTAGTTACACATCCTGATGGAAAGAGGTATAGTGGCCCCTTAGTTTTTTTTTTTCCAAGTCATGTTCCGCTTAATTAATTTCCATGTGTTCACGCTTCACATCTTATAAAGAGGGCAATCTCCTAATCAAACCCTATAATCGTATTTCTGGTGAATGGAGCTCGCTTTGTGTTCCCTTTCCGTATTTTGCGAAATCATAATCATGTTCTCCTTATGTTGGTGGAGTATTTGCGACTGTTAAGTTGATTGCTTATTAAAAGATGTGGTTTGGTTGTGCTATCTATTTCAGAACCTTTCCAAAAAATCCCACACTCAACGAGTGTAGTAGAAAGTCCATCTCCCGAGTTGATTCTATTTTCTACTACTTTTTAACCCTTATTATACGTTACATGGACTTGGTACGAGTGTCCGAGTACGTGTCCAAGTGTCAAATTCGTCTAATTTTAAACTCCAAGACACGGGCACAGCAGACTATTCATAGCTATTATTATCTTTTAGTTAATATATAGGTAAAATGGTGTTTTATGTGACGCACTTTGCTTAAATTGAAAACTTATCGCATCTCAAAGCAATAACGAATTAAAAGAACACTATAAGATGTGTTCATTATGGTTTATCCTATGAGATGTGTTGGACACATATCCCATGCCCATGTCCAAGTGTCGAGTGTCCCGACACGGATACTTCACGCATTTTGACGAGTCCATCTAAAATAGACCATATGTTGTCTGTTATCATCTGCTGACCATGTGCTTCCTTCTTCCAGTCATATAGGCTTTTTACCGAAATATGTAAAGTCCCTGAAAGATATGAAGTTTCTAAGGGAGGATTTAATCTTCAATACTTACGGTGAGGAGGTAACTACAAATATCTCTATCCCCAAGGACTGCATATTTCTGCTTGTAACTTTTAGTAGAGACCCAAACTGGTACCTGTTAATATAGGGATTGGTGCTTGCTCTCAGAATGCATGTCATATGAGTTTCGACAATTTTATTTTCGTATTTTGGATGTACTGTTGAGAAAACTTAAAAAGTGCATTAGAATTTAAATGTCTAACCTTTGTAAGCAATCCTTAATCTCGCGTTCTGACTTCCTCTTGCTTTCACATCAATTAGACATGGGGCATTGCATTCATTACTTATATTTTGTGGAAAGGGCTTATCCCTCTTATGAACAGCTTTTGGGTCGAACACCAGGGCTTGTCTGGTATTAGGCGCAGTCTGCGCCCCATGTCCTTTGATCACCAGATATGGTCCGCTACTCCGCTTCATTCAGCCCAAGGTTTTGGATCACCTGAGGTCTACTCTTCTTGTGAGAGCCGGTTCTTAGGTCCCAAATTGAAGAGACATGGGGGTTTGGTGTGATTTTGGTACTCTGTGGGATTCTTGTTCTTTTGAGCAGCTTTTTGGTGGGACTCCTGGTCTTGTCCCCTCTATCCAATGCACAAAAGGACAATTACTGTTCTTGCATATTCACGCAAAATGCTCTCTTTCCCCTTAAAACATGAGTTTTTCTTTCCCTAAAATGTAAGCTCGCTTTGCTAAGTTTGCTTCTTACTCTTTAATGCTTGACTCACATCACCTTATGCCATGGTTTCTTTCATCTGAGATGATTTTCCACTACGTGCTTGTGTCTACCTCCCATGCGTGCCATTGCTTGCTCATAACCAGAGAGCTCTTTACATGTTTAGGATACAGATTCAGGGGTGGACACATACTTCGGTCTTTGCACGTATCCTGGTCGAGAGTTGCGGCATCGTATCGATCTTAAGGTACCTTGATGATTCTTTTTCGTGTTGATTCCTTTATTTCTTCATTTCTCGGTGCGTGTGGTGGGGGGGCTGGAATGATACTATCTTGTAGACAAAAGCAAATTATGATTAGGTATCTATAATTATGCATTTATAAGAAGGAACAAGAGTCAGTTTTGTTGCCTCTACAACTCCTCTCTCTAAACAAATTTTCGAAAGCAAAGCACTCTGCAACTAATATTAGTACAATTTTGAACCGGTCTGTGAACTATCGGGGAATAGTCGTATGTCATTGATTGACTGCCAAAATGTGGGTTTGGTTGACAAATTGGAACATATTTTAAGGGTTCATTGCAATTACTGATATGCCAGGGTCCAGTTCCCACCGCAACAATTGTTGGTAGATCGTATTGGTAATTCGGCATATTAGTGCTTACATTTGTGTTTAATGGCAGTGTACTAACCTCATTCTTTGTGTATAGGTATATCCAAGGGATATGTATCCGTTTGCACTAGTACATTGGACAGGGAATGATGTAGTAAACCGGAGGTAGGGAGATTTCCTTGCAAGAAAACCGACCTATCCGGGAATTAGTAACAGAGAAGCAATATCCAATTTTTTCAGTAGATCTGTATCTCCCTCAGAAGATTTTAGGAATAAACTGGACATAGGCATTCCTTTGCCAAAGAGCTTTGGCTCGCGTCCTTCCTCTGCTATGATGGGGTTACGCAGGCCTTAGCCCTGCGTGTGGATGCACAGCATTGCTGAGGGTAATAAGGGAGCAGGGAGCCAGTCCATATCCCGGAAACTCTCATCCCAACTTTGAGTGGATAAGAACCGGAGGTGTCATAGAACAGTGTAATCAAGTTTTTCTAGCTCTGGTGCATTTAATATTAGGAATGTTTTTGCTAGCCAATAGTGAACGGTCAACAAAGTTAACGTGCATTTTCGTTACTATCGTAATTTAAGGCTTGTGTTTGTCTGGCTTGATTTGAATTGGCCCATTTGTCACTGGATGCAGGCTGAGAATACTGGCAGCATCGAAGGGATTCCGACTTGATGATAAGGGGCTATACCCTGCTACTCAGGGTTCAGGCGGTAAACGGGTAATCGATTGTCAACTGTTTTTTTGCTGTTTCTCACATTTACCCAGCCCCATCCCATCCCTTGAGTTTATATCTGGCTTCGACATTGTCCGCAGGGCATGAGAGGTAGCATGACTTTGAAGTTTGACACAGAAAAGGAGGTGTTTGACTTCCTTGGTTTTCCTTGGCTTGAACCAAATGAAAGAAACATATGAGACCCGAACTCTGATTTTGTATTAAGTAAAGTTTATGGGGAAACTGCCTGTGCACTCACAGCTTGTATAGGTAGTGATGTTTGAGCCAGCCTGTTGTTTGTTGTCCTGTAAGCCCTGTGTAAGCTCTTCTCAAGCTCTAATGTGCTGTAGTTAAAAGCTTTTAGCTGCTAGCACTCAAGTCGGGTACAGTTCAATGCAACAAGGCTTTGAGATGCCGGGAAATAAGGACTAGGATCCTCTGTTGTATCTATTTTTCTTTTTTTCGGAATGCTAAAATTGAAGTTTGGAAAATTTTCACTAGCTATGCCCTATTAGAAAAATCTCACTAAATATAATTTAGTAACAAAAGATGGTCACTATAAATTTTAATAACATCGACAAAATATTTTTACTGACAATCTTTTGTTATCAAAGCTGTTAAAGTAGAAATGTTGTACAACACATCATTCTTATTCATGAAGTACAATGTCGTCGTCAATATCAATAGAACTTTGTAACCTATAACCTTTTTTAAAAAAAAAAAAATCTAAAACCGATTATTATTTAAAGAGTGAAAACTTATTATATTAGAAAATAATTGTCCAGCTTTACTTGACCAACATACCAAAAAAGTTAGGAATTCTTTACATACTTTTTCATATTTGTCGTTAAAAATATAATGCGTTTCTCTGATGGAAGACGTTCTAAACAAATTAGGTGTAGATTTTGGTTACTTACGCTATAGAAACTCTTAGCATATTGACTTTTAAGTGAGATTTTTCAACTTTGTGGTTAATTGAAATACTAGGGGCTTATAATTAGCACTTGATTTGCATGCCTTGTAAAATATAATACTAGTTCTAAAATGGTACTTAATCTATACACTATCCTATTAGGGGAATAAATTGAGGACAATGATAATTAGAGCTAAACTGTCTCTAAAGTCGTTATAAAATGACATTTCTAATGTATTTAATTATAAAAGTGGAGTTCAAATATCACTTTTTAAAATTTAAACTTTCTAAGACTCAGCTTAATCAAGACATTATAATCGATACCCAAAGTATTAATATTGAATAAGTGAATAACCTCTAATATTAATAATAATTATTATTATTTTTTGGAGAATCAACTACGTTCCATATGATATACTTAGCGTATTCTAATACTTTGTAATCAAGAACTTGAGAAAATTTTGACATAGTGTTATAAACTGTAAGAGTATATTAAACTATGTTTCGATTATTTAATACACAACATGCGTGCATTTTCAAAATTATGTAAAGTCTTTCATATTTGTATAAGTTAATTACCTAATAAAAAGTGAAAGAAAATACAACAACCAAAAGAAATCACTTTAAGAATATAGAAATGCAACCCAGAGAGCTCTCATTTTTACGTTAAGGTTCCCTTGTTGAGAAAGTTATAAAGATATAAGTAAGTGTAAAAAGTTCAAACTACACTAATTTACGAAGATATCACATCGGGAGCTATTAAAATTATAATTAGATTACACTTGAACAATTTTTTTCGAAAAATATACGAGTGAACTTAATAAATTAATTTTTTATTAATTAATACTTCAAGATTATTGTCTGTTAATTTTTGGCAACACTTTGGTTTCGACTTTCCACGACGACGGTGCATGGGTGAGTCCACGTGCCAAAAGAGTAGCAGCATTTACCCTTGTAAGTTGTAACCACCGTTGAAGGAAGCAAAAGGAGAAAGTAACCAGAAATGGCGCCAAAGGCAAGCAAGAATCAATCTCCACCGTCTGACCATCACGGAATCTTTGCCGGAATGTTTGTCTTCATGGTCGAGAGTGGAGTCCAACGCCGAAGATTACAGGTTCTACAGTTTTTTATACTAACGTTTGTTTGAGTACATCAAATGTTTGATAGTGTGCTTTATTGGGTTACTTTTGGTCTGGTCAAGATTTGGAAGCAGAAGTTGGCTCAAATGGGTACAACTATAGAGCAGAGCATGTCAAAAAGGGTGACCCATGTCTTTGCTCTCGATTCCCGTTCACTTCTCCAGCAGTTTAGCCAGCAAGAAATTGCACGCTTCAAAGGGGTGAGTTTTGTTTGTTCATGGTAAGGTATCTAATGTGAAGTTTAAGGGCTTGCTACTAGAAATTGGGAGGGGTACGAAGATGCCAGCAGAAGTGGTAAAATCCTTGTTACTTTTGATGTTTATTTAAGGATGCTACTAATGTTGTAGAGAATAATTTGCGGAAATGCGACCCAAAAGTTTAAGTGTGCTGAAGCATTTAATACTTAGTAGATCTCATGATGGTGAGATAGTCCCTACGTTTCCATTTGATACACCCCCTTTGACTTTATGCGGAGTCTAAAGATAGATTTACTACAAGTAAATGTTGACTACTCATTATCTTACCATTGGCCAAGCAATACTTTTACTTATAATTGTTGTTTGAGTTCAATTTAATGTTTACATGTAGCAGAACCTATCCTAGGTTTCGCAAAAGTCAAAGGTAAAGATTGAAAGAATAAAAAGAAAGTAAAATAGTTTAGGATCAGTTATAAAGCTGATTAGCTTGATTTTAGCCACTTGTACCTACAATACATGTATGATAACAAGTTTGCTGATTGACTAAAATCCTCTCTTGGCACGATAGCAAAAGATGGCATAGCTTGTGCTTCTCTCTTATTGTGTTATTTAACTAAAATCTTCTGCTGCCTTAAAGAGGGTTAGATGTTGAAATTTGGTAGCGTGGCATATAGCGTCATCGTGATGGCGTGGTCGACCTGTTTAGGGGATCCATAGTACTTAAAAGGATAAAACTTTCATCACCCGGTGGGCTGCAAGCCTGCAGCTTTCAATGAATAAGTATTACAGACGTACTTGCTTAAACTTTTATCTGTTAGTTGTCAATGACATGATTAAAAGGCAATCTTACGATGCTGCGTTTCTTGTGAAAGCATACAACTCAAAACCAATCTGCCACATGTGGGGAGGCCCACAAGGCTTATATGTTATTCCTTGAAGTGTGCAGTAGTTTTTTCCTGCGATGTAGGATTGTGCTCTGGACACTTCTATCAGCTTCACAGTGCATATACAAAGGTTATTTGCCTCTTTCCGGAGGTTGAATAAGGTTTAATAGGCTATACCTGTGAATTCCTTGCAGGATGTTCTCCCATATCGATGGCTAGAGGATAGCTTGAGGTTAGGAGAAAAAGTATCTAAAGTTCAGTACATTCTGAAGATTGATGCAGGAGGAGGAGATTCAACAAGAAATTCGTGTGAAGATACCTCTTCTGAACATGGAAGCAATCCCAGCGGTGATGAAAGATCCTATCCGAAAAAGAGGAGGACCTCTCTCGAGGGCAAAAGTGCAAGTGCTGATAGCAGAGATAAGACTGTAAGTAATTCTGATTCTGAGGAATCGAGTTCTCGCAGCAGCTCTCAGGACTCGTCCAACGCTCAAAGCCCCGGGATTCACAGTGCACTAACTTTTGATGCTCAACATAAGACTGTAAGACTTTGAGTGATTTCTCTGTCGGATTAATTTATCATAGTCATCTTGATCATGTTGACTGTGTTTTCCACAATGGAATATTAGTCCTCCTCTCTCTGTCTCTGTCTCTCTCTCATCCCCCCTCCCCCCTCCCCCCCCCAACCACCACCCCACCCCAACTTCCCATGGTTTTTCGCGTGCCCGCTCGAAGCATATATTTAATTGCATTCTCCCATTATTTGTAAAGCAGGCTGCTGCGTCAGATACATCCTTTATGTATAGCCCTCCCGATCTAAACAGGAATATCACAGAGATATTTGGGAAGCTTATTAATGTATATAGAGGTAAATTCTTTAGCATATATGTTTTTGTTTGTCCACCCTGAGCAGAGTATTTTCTTTATATTATGGGTCTTATATGATGTAACTAATTTCGTATGATAGCACTGGGTGATGATCGGAGGTCCTTTAGCTATTATAAGGCAATCCCAGTTATAGAAAAGTTGCCCTTCAAAATTGAAAGTGTGGAGCAAGTCAAACACCTTCCAGGAATCGGGAAGTCAATGCAGGAGCATGTGAGTACATGGTTTCTGTTCAGCATGTGATGCCTTGGTCATCTCTCTTCTTTAAGTTTTGAACTGATTCTGTTTTAGGTTTCTGGTTCATGTGTCATCTAAGGAGACGAGCAGCTCCTTGTTGTTGGTTGTTAACTGGTTACTTTGTTTGTTTCTTACTTTTCAGTTTAGGCTTCCTATAATCCATTTTTTAGTCCCAATGAGCTTCCAGAAGTATGCAAACACATTCTCTATAGGTGCTCCTTATTTTATTTAGCATACTTCTTTTGTCGTATGTTTTGATATTGTCTCTGGTAGGTTGAAACTTTCAGTTTAGCATGATCTAATAATTCTAGTTAAAGCTCGAAATTCTTAGTCCTCCAGATAAGTATATCATTTTATATTCAGAGAATTGCGCTGTGAAATTGTAATTTAACCTACAAAACATATGTTCTGTACACGTTGCAGATTCAGGAGATAGTGAGTACTGGGAAACTATCCAAGTTAGAGCACTTTGAGACTGATGAAAAGGTATTGCAACCTATATTTGTTTTGTCATATTATGTCATCTTCAAAGTGCATACATTGTAGTTTTGTATAGTATTCATATTATTTGATGGATCCTTTTCTATCACCAGGTCAATATCTCAAATGCATTTGGTTAATCGTTCATGTTTGATTTTTTTGCCTGTTTGTTGACATGATGAATTGTTGTTTGCTCAATAGTCATTATCTAGGTCTTACAATTACATAACACGGTAGAACTGCAGTTTATAGTTTTACAACAGTCTGATTTATTCATTACGAAAAGTTATATCTTGAAGAAAAAAAAGGTTTGTTACGTATCATGTGTTTACTTTGCAAAACTGGAGCACCTAATTCTCAATAAAGAATCTTTGTACCTGTTTTGGCTGCAACTTGTTCAGGTAAGCACAATCAGCTTATTTGGGGAAGTATGGGGTATTGGTCCAGCCACTGCTTTAAAACTTTTTGAGAAAGGTTACCGTACTCTAGAAGATCTGAAGCACGAGGATTCCTTAACAAATTCACAAAGGTTAGGGGTGAAATATTTTGATGACATCAAAACAAGGATTCCACGTCATGAGGTCCGGCTTTTGTGTTTCTTCATGAAAGGTTATATTGTCTGCTTTGGTGCTTGGATTGTGTCATTATTATTCCGTTATGGAAGCATTTGTGCCCGTTCTCGTTCTTTAGGTTCAAGAAATGGAGTTGCTTCTACAGAAAGCTGGAGAGGATATTTTGCCTGGGGTAAGCTCTATGATTCCTCTAGTCTACTGATTGGCAATATGAGTCGACATATTTTCATAACAAAATCGATGGCCAAGAAATAACTGTGATGATATTACGCATTACCTTTGTGAGACCCTGATACATTCTTGGCTTATTATCCTAACACCCTTTCATGGTGATTAATTATCAAAATACGTGTGTCAGATCTACAATTATATGGGGGCTTCAAGTCTCTTTGTTAGCATTTGGTTCTTTATTCTTCTTATTATCCTTATTTTGTATCTGCGTGTCAGAAAGGAATGGCAAGTGAGGAAGTGTGTGAGTGCATGATGTATAATATTGATAGTTGAGCCCCTTACTTTCTGCTTAAGCTTCTGTTGTAATTGCCAATCTAACAACTTTAAAGTGCAAGATATGATATGTGTGTAAGACTGAGTTGCTTATTGAACACTTTATTTTGCTCAGGAAATCTGGAAAAAGTCACTTGTCAGTGCAAACACATCTTGCTTTAACGATCATTGTACTGAGCCATGTTCACATTATATGACTTGTCACTTTGAGATCCTTTGACAGTCATACTTCAAGGCTCGAGGCATAGACGCAGCTTCCATTTGAAGCACTGATTAGTGTCTAATTATGTTACGCAGGTGCAAATTGTGTGTGGAGGATCATTCAGACGTGGCAAGGCCTCTTGTGGGGATATGGACATGGTAATTACACATCCTGATGGAAAGAGGTATAAGTACCATTTAGTTCATTACCTCAGGATTGTAGTCTTTAATATGCTGCTTGACTAACCAAGTGGGTGCACATTTTGCATCTTACAAAGAGAGCAATTCATATTCTGTTATTCCACCTATTTGTCTTGTTCCTCTTTTTGGTCACTTTTAATTCTTATCCTGGTGTACTACGGTAATCAATTTGAGTAGTTCTATGGGGTAACTTCGAGTTTGCTACTATCGGAGTTTAAGCTACCTTTGAACTTTTCCTTGAAATGTTTCTTCCCTTCAGAGGTCTAATATTGAACTAAAGCTGTCAAATCCAACAATCACGTAATTGGTGCTGGAAAAAATTCTCCTCTGTTCCCTTGCCCGATATATGGCAATGTCATAAGGATTTTTTAACGGTTTGCTTGTTAAAATTATGCGGCAGGCCAATTATTTAATCTCGTCTCACTCCTAAGTGGGTGTAGCAACAAATTCTATCTCTCTTCCTTTCTACTGCATACATTTTCTGTTATTGCCTGTAGAAACATTGACTAGTCTGCTTTATTCTTCAAGTCACGTAGGTTTTCTACAGAAATATGTAAAGCACCTGAAAGATATGAAGTTCTTAAGAGAGGATCTAGTCTTCAGTACTCACAGTGAGGAGGTAACAATAATATTCTGTCTCCAACAATTTCTGCTCTTACCTTTTGGTAAGTTCCATCTAGGCCATATGATACATGTGGATGCGGGGATTTGGTCATTGCTTGCATGATGTGTGTTAAAATTTAGTTTTTTCTACATCATATACTTGGAGAGGTACTACAATTAACTCGAGGTGCTTGGCTATCTCTTGAATGGAGTGCTCTATTTTCTCCAGTGGTATACCAGCTGAAACATTTAAAGCAATTCAACCACTTAGGACATATAAACAATTTAGTTATTCTTCACTGGTAAGTCACAGCTGAAATGCATGATAGATGCATCAACACAGGTTGTACAATTCATACATAGGCGTATAACCTCTAGAGCACCTTTCCCAATTTCACAAACAAGTCCAGCTAAACAATGAAGTAAAAAGAGAAAAAGAAGAAGAGGAGAGGAAGATGTTGATGGGTCCTGTCTTTTGTTAAGTGCTGGATTCAAGTCCTGTGTTCTTTCTTTCTTTTTCTTCAGACTTCATGCTGCCACTTATAACACGGTCAATCTACACCTTGATCGTTCAATTTTTCATTTTCTATCTGATACATAAAATGCTTCAACTGTTCAAGATGGCAGACTTCAAAAACTTCTTACTCCGTGGAGTACGAGTTTTTTTTCTGGCAAAATAATTATCATCTCTTTTTGTGAGTTGTTGGTTCATAGTTCTCTTTGTACTTTGTATCAGCCACTTTATAGGAGACATGTCCTGCAAATTATTTTCCTATTAATGGTAGGAGACAATTTATGGCCCGTCTGAGCCTTTCATCTCACACATACTGTTTGTTTAGCTTGTTTCCTATTCCTAACGAGGGAAACCCGTATTTTGTCCCGTGATGTGTTGCACAGGCCATTCTCCTTTAGGAGATTTATGTCACTCGTCCGTGCTTATCTTGCTTTTAACCAAAGAGATTTTTACGTGCACAGGGTACAGATTCAGGGGTTGACACGTACTATGGTCTTTGCACGTATCCTGGTCGAGAGTTACGGCATCGCATAGACTTCAAGGTATCTTACCGGCCGAGTTCAGAAATTTTAGGAGCAAAATTCAGTATGGCAGAGTTTTTACTGCCATTTTAGTAAGAACACAGAGAAAAAATAGAGAGATGACACCAATCCTTTGAAACATGAGCTCTGTTGGTCCCATTATGTAAACAAAAGGCATCATAATCAGACATTCTGCAGTATAGTCCATACCAGAGCAAGAAAACTGAACCGTATGATCTATGGTGATATAATATTGGCAGTTGTGTTGTGTGGTTTTAATCATTTGCATTCATGTTTAGGTGTATCCACGGGACATATATGCCTTTGGCCTAATAGCATGGACAGGGAATGATGTGTTGAACAGAAGGTATGTAGACTTCTTTGCAAATACTTGAACCGTCTTTCCTGGAATTAGCAACAGATTTTGGAATATCTCTACTTTTTTGGTAGACATATATTAGCCTAGGAAGATTTTTAGGAATAACTGGCTATACGTGACATCTGACCAGTTCACCGATTGTTAACAAATTCCACGCTAATATTTTCTCAACCACAGCTTACATAAATTTCTTTGGCTTGCTCTTCAATAGAATCTAATTAATTGGGCACTCCAATGTGGATGCAGGCTGAGATTACTGGCAGAATCGAAGGGATTCCGACTTGATGATAAGGGGCTGTTTCCTGCTACGCATGGTTCAGGCCATAAAGGGGTAATCAATTATCACTTTTTCTCTTATTGTTGATTGCCACTAGTTGGCCTCTCTCTCAAGGTTGATATATGGCTTCAACATTATTATGCAGAGCACCAGAGGTACCGTAACTTTAAAATTTGCTACAGAAAGGGAGGTGTTTGATTTCCTCGGTTTCCCTTGGCTTGAACCGCATGAAAGGAATCTCTGAGACCTGAAATCCTGACAGAGCTACATTTTGTACAGTACAAAGTGCTTCTTTTGCGGCTTTTGTGAATACTGCTCCCCACTTTCACGTGTACTCATATATGGCTGTTATGATTTTATATGGTTGATCGAAACTTTCTCTTAAACAAGAAACCGGCTCGGTCTACACCCGGATGCGGTTCCATTGCTGCTTTGCACCTGTTAGTTATGTTTAAGTTGAAAATGAACTGAGGAGCCCCTCTGCGTGGTCTTGGTCATATCAACTGCATTCAAGCTTGCACCGAGGCATACTGGGTTGCTTGACTTTGTTCTAAGGGACGGATTGAGGGAGGCCATACTGTTTAACCAAGTATTTTGGCTTAGGAATGCGACTAAGTTGTTGTAATGTTGTTGATATATCTTTCTTGCAAAGTTTGACTTGTAATTAATTATGTCTCTTCTGAGTGTAGGAAGGCTTTGAGATGCTGGATAATGTAATCTTTCAATGTTCCAAACTAACGAGTGTACATATTTAACTGTTGCAATGTTGTCTTAGCATTTTGTCATTGAATTTGCCACCAAAGGAAAAGGCGGCACCAATGAAGGGCTCGTCACTTAAGTTAAAATACATTCATTCTCATCATTATTCGCGACGACTTAACAAATTTCATAGAATGACGAGTTCAGCTACACAATATTCAGAAATACATGGATTCAAAAAGTATCTCCTCATTGATTGTCACGATGAATGATGTAACTAGATTACGTACTACCGTGCTTAAGAATTAGTTCGAATAGTTACAACTTCTCGTATAGTTATTTAATAGTTGTTAAATATTTTAGCGATTTTTATGCATTAACGCTAAAAGTGCAATTAAGAATTGCCATTAAAAATTTTATCACTAAAAATATTTAATGAATATTTATTTGTCATTATAAAGGGATTGTAACTATTTTCTTATAACCAGGGTAGCTATAAAAAAATCTTCCGATCCGTAATGCAGAGTTTTTCATCCTCTTAACTTATATGCGATTGTTAACTATTTTCTTTACTAAACATTTGGATTGGCTAGTCATAGTCCACTAATAAGAACTTGCGCTTTACTTTTGTCTCCAAAGATTTTGGGTGACATCTTTGTATTTGAAAAGGTTATTTATATTTTTTTGATGTGTTAATTGATACTGTAATTTTTATCGCTAAAAAATAAATATTATCACTTAGCAACTAGTAAAAGAGAAAATAACATTTCTATTTTTCACTTTAGTGACAAAAGAGTACAAAATAGATCGTTGCTTTGACTAGTAGTGTGGACTGTGGAGAATCAGTTAACATTATCCTTCTGTATTGGGTACTTGAAACTTCATTTCATAGAACCCTGGGTTTTAGGGTATACAGAGATGGCTTCGGCTATATCTGCTCTCCCTTCAACAATTATACCATCATTACCATCTCCTTCTTCTTCGCCTCACTGCAGCTCCCTAACTGCTTCCTTAACTTGGGCCTCAGCCTCCTTTAGGTATAAAGCTGATAGACAATCCAGTGCTGTTTTGAACCCTTCACCGAGCAATAAGAGAAGCCCCAAGCTCATTTGCAGGGCCGCCGAGTACAAATTCCCCGACCCTATTCCTGAATTTGCGGAAGCTGTGAGTACCCATCTGTCTAAACACAAAAGAAATTGGTGATTTTGTAAGTTTATAGGTGGGCATTCAAACACTTATTGTTTCTTTGGCTTAAAAGGTCTTTTTTTTTTGGTTTGTTTGTGTTGAATGTTGGGGTTTCAGGAGACTGAAAAGTTTAGGACCCATCTGCACAAGAAACTCTCAAAGAAAGATATCTATGGTGATTCCGTTCAAGAGGTCGTTGGAATCTGTACCGAGGTAGTTTTATTTCCCTTGTTCCATTTCCTAGTTTCTTCTTGTTTTCTTTATTGTGCTTAAGTATGAATTAGTTGTACTTTGCGTTCGGCTGTTGGGGAGTCGGATCATACTTAATATTTAGTTTGGGTTTTCATTGGTGTTTGGGGTTGCACATATAGGTACATGTGAGGTAATAATAATTGACTTGCAAAATACAGTATCTACTGGATTTCTGAATGCTCCGGCTGGTCAAATCTGATTTCACTTCCAATTTGCTCTGTAGAATTGCTTATGAGTTGCTTTGATTGGCCATTGATCCCTGATATGAGGTGTGGCCTTTTCTTTTTCTTTGGTTAAAAGGATATTCTAAACGAAATCAACAAGTACATCATTTTGAAGAAATTAGTACCCTTAGCATCAGCTTCTGGCTGATTTTAATAGAGTCCACAGGAACATCAAAAGTACGTAAAGAGGAATCAGAGCTGCATCTCTGTCTTGCCAAATGGCTCTTCATTGGTTGGTTTCTCTAGGCATCTGGGTCAGTTTCAAATCCTGGAAAAGCGGTGTGATCCACCTGCAATCATCAAGTAGTGCATTTTGTTTATTGCTCCTCATAAATTTTCAGTTCCTCTATCCCCTTACTCTTTGCAAGGTCTGTCTCTCCTTTAAGCCCCAAGGTTTAGACTCTTTCATAACAACAAAACATCACTAATGAGGCGAGGCGAGACAATAATTATACTTTTACACGCAGACTCTTATTTTTGTATTAACACCTTTTAGTCCTGCACGTTAGTGAAATCTTGTCATGAAGGATTATTTTTCTCTTACCGTTTGTCTACTTGCTTCATGCTTTGATCAGTATTGATTACTTGCCATACTTTGTAGCTATGAAACATTTTTGACCTATTACACTTGGTGCTTTTTATCGTGATTACTTTCTCAGATTTGATATGTATGAATCTTGTTACGTGTATCTGATATGTGCAATTCTGTAATTGTTTGCCGATTTGGCAACAATATTGGATAGAACATGATATCCTGCCGGGTAACTATTTGAACAAATTCTCAAGATCTTTCAGTTATGAGAGTTTTGAGAAAAAGAAGATTTTAGTTTTAATAGGGAAATTAGCTTTACCCAGGTGAAGACTGTACTGTGCATGCTTTGAACATTATATATTTAAGGCAATCTGTTCCTATGGAAGCTTACAGGCATGTGGAAACAGATCGGGATAAGCTTACCCTCCTACGCTTACACTCTACTTTTATTGAGAAATTGATCAACGACAAAAGACATTATATGTGGTCCTGTTCTTTGGATAGTATGTGAGGTCAAAATCTTATGTTTACCATTTATTGTTAAATTTATGGGGGTCAAGTTCCTTTGTGAACTTTACCCAAAAATCAGCATTTTCACAGTAATATTATTTTCCTCCCGAAATTAAGGGGGTCAAGTTCCCCCATGTCAATAGACTAGCTCCGCCCCTGCTGGGTGGCCCTGTCGGATTTCACCCAAATCTTAATCGTTTTAGTTTTCCGTATGTTTCAAAAGAAATTGCACTCCAAAGACCCTTTGCATGACCATGGTGCTCAGTTCTCTTTAGAAATATTACCAATCTACCTGTGGCTTTGGTATTCTGACGCATTAATGCGTGAGACACTTAAAAATACACTACCATATTGCAAAAGCTCTTTCCTATTATTAAAATTGATCTCATATGTTTATGCTGAAGGTCTAAAGTCGACTTTATCTTTCATCTGTTTCATTGCACTTAGTTTACGAGCAAATACGTAAAACCAAAATTTTTGAAATGGAGGTCAGCATTTTTATCCACTTGGTCATCATTCAAAAGTGCTGGAGTTCGACTCCACTTGCCATACCATTGGCAAACAACTGTCATAAGAAACATTTGCAAGTTTCAATCTGCTGACCACATTT
Source organism: Escallonia rubra (assembly GCA_033065855.1). Taxonomy (NCBI): domain Eukaryota; kingdom Viridiplantae; phylum Streptophyta; class Magnoliopsida; order Escalloniales; family Escalloniaceae; genus Escallonia; species Escallonia rubra. The sequence goes on along the minus strand of JAVXUO010001171.1, from coordinate 69,982 downwards.
GACGAGGCAATAAAAACCAGTGTTGCATGCGACCAAGTCCACCATGTTGCGTCAAGAACATGTTACAGAGGTAAGAAAAAAGGGAAAGATGCAAAAACTTCTTTTGAAGCCAATCATACTTCAGCAGTTTTCTTCTTTTATCGCATTTCTAGTATATCATGGTGGATGAAGTTGAGAGAGTAATTTGGGTTCTGTTTTTCCATACTGTATGGCCCAAAAGAGCTGTCTTGTGCAATGCCATAAAAACTACACCATATGCAGTTTTTGGATTTTGCTTTCACGTTCTAGTTAGTTCCAATTTTTTGAACTACAGCTTCCCGCAAACTACTTATTATTGCTTTTTATGCTACATATTTTTGAAAGTCCCCATCTTGGGATCCATTTTCTTGTTTGGGGATGGTCAAATAGCAAATTGTCTTCTCTTTAAAGTAAGTAGTTTGATATACGATGCTGATCTTGCTACCTGCCATTATATTGAAATAGATATTCAATACTTTCTTGCACACCGAGTACGGGGGCCCTGGAACCCTCTTGGTCGTACCTTTCATCGACATGGCTGACACTCTTAATGAGCGAGGCTTGCCTGGAGGCCCGCAAGCAGCACGTGCAGCTGTTGTGTGGGCGCAAGACCGTGTTGACAAGGACTGGAAAGAATGGACCAGCAGTAGCAGCAAGTGATGGAACAACATCCCAATTGTGTATCATGTCGAAGTTGCCATGCTAGCATGTTATACTAGAAGCCAGGAAGTATGAGCTCTTCCAGCAGTTTTGGACATTTTTTAGCAGGCTCTTTCGGTTAGGAGTGTGAGTTCCGCAGGACTCACTTGAAATTTAGCTGTAATAGGGAGAATTTGAACCATATCATATCATTGAGACATCTAATTTTAGGCTTCTAAAAGTCATGTACCTCGTAGCTTTATATGACCAGGAAAGGTTATTGCTCTTAAATTCTATCCATCCATTTTTGGTTCGTCGCTGTGCTCATGTTCTCCAATGTTAACTGTTAGTGATACATGATACCAAGTTTATAAATAAATTATTCAAGGAGTAAATAAGAAAAGGACTTAATCCAGGTCTCTTTCTCGTACTTCGTCTGAGTTTTTTAAGTTGTCCCTATATTGCTTATTTTTTCAAATATGGTTTTTGTACTGTGTTCCATCACCATTTTAGTCCCTAGTTTTAGGGCTGGATTCGTCATTTCATGTATGTGGGGCGAAATTGGCATATATCATGCATGTGATACTCCCCAAATTAGTTTCTGGTTCAACCCCCCACCGACTCCGACGACACCATTGTCTGCCTCCACATTGCGCACTGCTGCCATCCAACATGGCGGCACACCCCTTCCCCCCAACAAGCGCACCATGCCATCTTTGCCTCCGCACCTATAACCCCCGGCTCTCCCAACCATCGCCATCAACACCGTTGCCAATCCAGCACTCCTCCCTCCCCATCACCACACAATGTAAAACAAGTCTTGTGGAACTCCGACAAGAGATCCCCGCAGTATAGCATATTTCCCATTTATTCAAGCTTGTTGACAGAAACACACAATACTTGTCGGAAATTTTGCACAGAAAATAAAGATGAACATTACCCCTATTGCAAGGATGCAGCTGGAGTCGCCGGTAAGCACTACACACCTGCTCTCTATGCAAAGAGACACGGGCGCGCGAGCACACACACAAATAGACATAATTGGAAAAAAAATGAAGAATACTCAATATTCTGCTTTGGCATAACGTGGAGGAATTGGATTATAATGGGATTTTGGTAATTTGATCCATGTTCTTTGGTTATCATGGTGGAGGCAGCTGTGGTGGGTGCGGCTGAGGAGGAAGTAAGGCACAGTTTTTATTGATCAAGATACCCCTAAGTTCATAACAAAAATGTTAACTAAGGGAAGAAAATGTTGACAGGATATATAGTATAAGGACTATTTTCAAGAAATAAGGAGTTCCGGGATTGCTTCAAAAGATCACAAAAAGTATGAGAGAAAATTCGATTAAACCCATGAGAAAATTAAAAACTCATACTTGCGGGAGGTAGGACAGTGAGTGGTGGTGGTGCGTGCAGCGGAGGAGGAAGATGGTGGTGTGCGCAGCTGAGGAGAAAGTAAGGCACAAATTTTAATTGATCAGAACATCTCTAAGTTTATGACAGAAATTTTAACTGACGGTCTGACAGGACAAAGTACAAAGACTAATAGACTATTTTCAAGAAATTAAGGGTTTTAGGGACTCATTTAAAAAATAAAAAAGAGTATGAAAGAGAAAATTAAATTAAACCCATGAGAAAATTTAAAAACTCATGCTTGCGCTCATTACTTACAAGAAAGATAAACTGGTAGATCTCCAATAACCTGAGTAATAAGCATTCGCTTTTAAAGTATGTAAAATAGCTATCACAATCATGACTCGCGAGAGGGTCCGTGCTATCCCCATACTGACGAGCCAGTTCTCAGCTGATTTTCACCCGCTAGGGTCCGTGTCATGAGATGGTTCTTATGTGCACTCGCTGCTAACAAACAATGCATCTTAAGTTTATGAATAGATGTGCATGCTATAATTTCAGATCACAAGCGCGTAGGTCAGCTGGTAAGCCGTCTGTCAGCTTAACCAGAGGTCTCGTGTTCGAGCCCTGGGAATGCAGCTGCGTTAAAACTTGGTAGGGAGAGCTTTTCCGCCCATGTGGTCCTGCCCGGCTCGAACCCGGATTAGTCGGCTCTCAATGTGGTGTCCGGAAACCGGGTGGTCTAACAAAAAAAAAATATAATTTCAGATCATTGATCTTGACTATTTAGAACTTTAGAACCGTAAGAACATGGGAACTGATATGATAGAATGAAGAGTTAAAGAGACAGAGAATGTTATTTTATGGTATATCCTATGATTGTAGATGGTCGATATCACTGATCCGAGACCACTCAAATTGCAACAAATTGCTCATTACCCATACTTGGGATGTCAATGGTGAAACCAATCATACTTGGTAGCACAAACATGATTTTTTGCTAACTTTCTGAAAAGAAGATTATGCACCTCCATGCAGAAGAACTTTCTGATTCTGGAGTATGGACAACAAAGATTGTGGGATCACGCTACTGTCAGGTTACGCTCTACACTGAAGAGTCAAGACTCACTTTTTAGGTACTCTGGATTTACAACTCGCACCTGTTAATATGTAACAAAAGAACACATCGACTATGTGGTTAACCGAACTGAGTGAGCTAATACCAATTTGATCGGCCCTTATCCATCATTTCGTCCCTATCAATGAAACGCTCAAGCAACTCTTTCTCTTGCAGAACTAAGCAATCATCATCCTTCCCAAACCAATCATAACGTCGCTTGGCCACGTAATCATAGACAGCATCCCTTAGAGGAGTTGGAACAATTAGAAGAGAGCTTAATGCAGAGTAAGGTAATGGCAAGTAAGACAATACTTTCAGCGCAGCTGCAGAAGCATATAAAGAAAAAAGATTAGACTTGGCATTTGCAGCTTCAGTGTGTGAGTGCGCAAGTAAAAACAAAGAATCCACGCTTTAAACAGCCTCATTATTCAAAATTTGTTCATTCTTGCAATATCTACTTTGGAAGAAAATTCCTCACAACTGATAGTCGTTCCCTTCCCCCATTCCTTTTTCTTTCACTCCCTCAACAAACAAGCACATACACACGCACACCAAGTAACCTACAAGCATAAAGTCCATGTATCACCCTTCCATTTGTGCATAACAATCTGCACCTGCTGAAATTTCCAAAGTATGATTCATGTAGTACTCCCCACCCCCACCCTGAAAGGAAGCCATCAAACACATGCATGCACACAGTATAAAACAAATATAATGAGATTCACCATTGAAATTCCTCTATAAACCCATCCAAGCAGCTCTGGAAAAAAAGAGTACCGCAGTTATACCTTTATCATACACACCGCGTCCAATAATGTAGATAGGCGATGTGAGAGGTTTACCAACCCTCGAACGGGTATCCTTCTCAGAGGTATTGGGTGGTTAAAATTTAGTGGTTGCGTCATGTCCTCATCCCCGTGTTACTGTCTGAACTGTAAAAGAATGTCCTCATTTGTATCAAACCTATACTTAATTTGGAAAACTTCCAACAAAGTCTCCACCAGAGGTTAAGCATGCTTTCTTTTCTTCCCAAGCGGCCTTCCTCCTACCAGAAGCTATGGCAAATTGGCAATGGAGAATATGCCCCTTCCTTGTACTTTATATTGGAGCCAAAGAGGCCAATGTTGGGTGGTAGTAAGTGGGTTAAACTTCTATGGTGGTCTAATTTCCCCCCTCCCCGTGCTTAGACAATAGAACAATGTTGTCTCTGGTCCCACATCTGTTGCACATGCAACATCGTCACCATAAAAATCAACACCACCCTCCAAAAGATAGGTACCATTAGTCGGGTTGCTGAACTTCTGAGCCCCTTTACCCTTGTATGTCTGTCAATTAGGATAAATAAACAGAGTATTCAATATGAAAGCATCTATTCCTTAAACTCGTTAAACACAATCTCTAAATTTCCCTTTTAAAAGCAGAAAGACAGATTTTTTGGGCACACACAAGCACTAGCTATATATCACCAAGTCTTTTTCACACCAAAAATTGTTATCTAGGCAATAGAAGAAGGTACAGCAATGCTACAGTATATATGGGTTGCAACAATTTGTAGGACCAATTTTCCCCCTGAATGAAGGCACTATTCGGACAAGGTAAAGGCAGAAGAATGCTGGCCAGTGGCCAAGACCGAGTTTTGGAAATGGTGGGATGTCATCAAAAGTAAAATGGAGATTCGAAAGGAAAGGGAAAACAAAACATTGGAATTACTGCCCCTATTAACTAAAACCCATGGTCAGGCAGTGTGCAGCAGGCAGTAGAGTCCCCTAAAGAAAATTAGGAAATGTGCTACCGAGAACAAAGACCTTTCTTTAACTAGTTGATTTTCCGGTAGAAGAATCTGACATCCATAAGAAAGCATGCATCATAAGGTCACCTAAGCTGCACCTAAGGGAGTCGGATCAAACGACTCCATCCTACAGTACACATGCAGAGCAAGAACGCAAGGATCAAGCCAACATTCTACCTCGGAAGGGGAATAGAGAGGGGGGGGGGGGGGGGGATGCTTCTTTCATTGTGGCTGCAGATCAAGCCAACTCTAAATAGGAGTGCTGATCAGTTTTGAAGGCCATATATGTGGATACCGGATAGACTATACAAACAAAAACAATAGATAAAAGAGAGGTAGTTCTAACCAGTTGACCCTTGGTGGTATAAACCTGGACCTTCAATGAATAAGAAGCGACGGAGAACATCCTCTCGATCAACGCCACAAACTCGCATGTATGGTTCAGCAGCCTTAGACTGAAGGCAACAGAACTTGAGGTTCTTATGCTTGTCTGCTTTAATCACCCACTTCACCCCTAGAAAATGAAGAAAAGCAATTATGAAACATCAGGCTGACAATACAAATTCGACGACGACTTATCCCATGCTACCACTCAGATAAACAAGAGAGAGGTAATCTAGCATTAGCATATCTATTAAACCGAATTGTGTGAGCGAGAGTATTTGGAAGAGAACATAGTTCAAAAACTAAGGCCAATGTACTCTAGGCATGTAAAAACGAGACAAAACCAGAAAAGATAAACATGTAAACAGCTTGTAGGTACTTCAGAATATGGATCCTTACAGATCCATAGCCATTTGTATTGCAACTACATCCATTCTATCCAATAATGACAACACCTGTTTTACCATAAATCAAGCTCATTATGCAATATACCTTCAAAAGATGCAAACCCTGTCAAAATAGCGCTTCCTGAATTCATCAACACAAAAGATCCCTCGGCCTTTTAGTGCTTACCAATTTCCACTTAATAGCACTTGAAGATATTGTTCCTAGTTCTAATTTCCTACACTTTTCTGCAACAAGAGAAATTACTTTTTTTTTTTTTTAGCTTTCGATTTTTCTAGAAGACAGGCTATATACAAATACTTTTTAGTCAATCACATGCTGCACAATCAACTCACTTTTTTGTTATACTTGTTCGATTAAAGCCTAGTATGTTGCTGCTAATGCTCTTTTACCACAAGATGGCAAAATGCTTTGCAATTTCTGCAAACCTACAAAATCAACTAGGTTTTCTAAATTTCCCCGATTCCGAGGCTCCAAATGTATTTGATGGAGCATGCAACTAAATGAGAAGATACATTGGTAACTTACTAGTCAATTAGTCATACAGTGGATCAATTCATCCAACTTAGAATGATAAATGAAGAAGATTTGGTACATATAAACATTGAATTGGAATAAAAAAAACAATTAAATAAGTATCGTGGACAAAAGCGACTAGTAAAGCCAACTTTCACATGTATTAAATCTATCGATCACTGCATTATACAAGTGTGACGATACCTCCGTGACATAAATGGCAGACTCCGTCGTATACGATGACCCCCGGCTGAAGTGGATTGACCGCAGCCCCAGGGTTCGCCGAAATCGGCGCGTCGTCCAGCAGAGCGGCGGCGGTGGTGCTGGCCACGGCGTTGGCATCGGACCACCGTGATGAAGTCACAGTAGACGGCGATGACGAAATACGACGGCGGATCGACGGCGTAGAGCTCCCTCGGGCGGCCGATAGGGACCGTACCCCTGCCCTCAGCATCATCATTTGTCCATTTCGCAGCAGCATTTCTTCGTCTTTTTAAATTCACGTTATTTTCGTTCATTTCTTGGCCTCCAAGTTGGTATTTGATTCTCCTTAGGAGAAAAATGAATTGCGGAAAAACGGGAGAATAAACGAATAAGGGTTTGCCACTTGAGCAGAATTTTTTTTGTTTTGACGATCTACTTTGGTGGTAATTTCTTCGCTCCGTCTCGATTTAAAAGAGTTTAAAAATTCAAATGGAGAAAAAACAATGAATACACTACGTATATTTTTGCACTATACACAGTCACGCAAACCTTACAGGTTACAATCATGCAAACTGTACAGAGTATTGATAAATGTTTCACAAGTGCCTACAAGACTACCCTAAATCGGAGTTATGTTGTTTGGTAATGTGAGGCTCCCTCGAGTATTGTACCAAGTGCTTTCAAAAGGAAATTTTCATCTCTCAAATTTGAAATTCAATTAACTGAACCTTAAGGGGGAAAAAGAAAATAAAAAGCTCCACCGATGAAGTAAGTTTGATAACTCGAAAGTAAACTTAGAAACCCCATTGTCCGCGTAGATTTTGTAGCGAGAGCGAAAATGATAGGAACTTGAGTGGTTTTACCATCTTTACAAGCATTTGATTTGATTACCTTGCTAATATGCAATATTTCAATTCTTGAACCTTACACAAGATTCACAAGTCCTTCATAGACCTAGTATGTAGGTGTAGTCAATTTGGGTTGTACTACCACGTACACTAAGATCTTTCATTTCATCAAACATGGCACAAGGTATGGCATGCCTTGTCCAGTCATACTTCAAGCTAGAAGATCTGCCAAGAAACGAGCAAATGGGTGCTTAGGCATCTCATTGCAAAGTAGAAACATTAGCCATCTGTTCCGAGTCTGATACAGAGATGAGAAGTTACTGATGATATCAATTGACTTTCCGGAATTGGTTCCTTCCGATAAGGGAAGTCCCAAATTGCTTGTGTGTAGACTTCCCTACTGCCACTGATAAAATTAAAGTCAAAACCCGAAACCAAAATCATTTCTTCCCTGGTGGCAGTAAACACGTATAGTTCGACAAATTCACATCTCCAAAACACAGCGCTCACAGATGCTGCTCAATCGGAAGTGTAAGGCACTGTAAAAATGATAACGTACACACTCCTACAACTCGATCCTCGATGTATTTCTTACGTTCTAAGAAACATGCTACTTAGTTAGCACAAAAGGACCGATTCTGTATTAATTCAGCTACTTCACAACCTCCTCCTGAACTTGACCATCTGAAGCAAAACGGGGATTCCGTTAACACTGACAAATCCATTCGAGTAAACTATTGTAGATTCAACTGGTATAAGCAGAAAGTCTTACCAGCAAGATCAACAGCCAAGTTCGCTTGAGTGTCAGCCTCCGAGTTTAAGTCCTTAAAAAGATAAACAAGAAAAATTATTCAGAACAATTGACAAGGAGATACTTGTAGCCAGTAATTTACAGCTACCCATAAGTCCAAGAAAGTTTTCAAGTATAACAGAAGGATTTGAGAAGAAGCCCAAATAAAGCATTTTCAAACAATTGGCGTTCCAAAGTAAAGCTAAAAGTAAAACCGAAAAGAGAAATTATCAAATATACCCTCAGAACGTGAGTGATCTGGAAATAAAGAAACCGATCCTTTAGTTTCTTCGCTTCCTCATACCACCGCGAGATGTTCTGGTTTTTTACTTTCCATAGACCTTGAACCTATCGAATACATTGATTTAGTATACAAAGATGGAAAAAGTATATAAAATTACAAGAGATTAAGGCAACCATTGATCAAGAAACTCGGGGTAATGATTAAGGAAAGTGTTATAATAATCGCAAATATCACCAAGTATAATTCCAGCTACTAGTCACAAGAAACTATAGGTAATCACTGTAGCAATTGGGCAAGAATAGTCACATCGACCGTATCAGTTGAGACTCTAATCGAAACAATCAGCCGGCAATTGATGCTACCATTGCAGCTGTAAGATCAATGATACCTGCATACAGACGAGTTTGGAATCCCCCAGGACGCGAATACTTGTAAACCCTTTTTCAAGTGCATATCTCAATCCTAAAATTATGGCTCGATATTCAGCAACATTATTGGTCGCTACGCCCAAACCTTCACGCAATCTACAGATCTGTAATAAACAGTGCTTTTAAGATAGAGTACGGAGAATAACTAGGAAATGAAGACAAACCCCAAATTGGTGGGATGCTTACCAAACTTCCGTCGTCGGCTCGCAGCACAGCTCCTGCTCCAGCTTGTCCAGGATTTCCTTTTGAGGCACCATCGAATTCGAGAACACAGGAGCGCTGCACTACATACATCAGGTTCTCTAGCGAGACAAGTTTCAAAAGCAATAGCATTTTCATCATCCAAAATAATAGATAATAACACTTCCATCATTGTTCGTCAACATTTATTTAAGGCAGCCCCTATTGCCAAATCAAAAACAAATTTAACTTCAAATGGACGAAACTACCCCCTCAAGCCTCTTCCCTCTTCTGTCACGAGAACCGTGTGGCACCATGAACCAGCCACCCTCCAGAATATTTCACAACCATAACCAACAAACAACGCAGAATCCAATCCCAATTGGGCAGTAGTATTTCTCTCCTTGATATATATATTTTTTTATCTTTTTCCGCAAAAACTACGTCATCCCCCCCTCCGCAGATATCCACCATCGACACTTTCCTACCATTCTCATCCAACCCAACCACTGACCCTCTCGCCATGAAAGTCATGTCCTCTTCCTAAGCAGCACCTTCAGATTCTCTATTTGAAGCAGGACCTTCTTGGAATCCAACTTTCTATCATTTTCTCAAAGTAGAAAAAGCAAATACTTGCCGGATTTCAGTTTCCACTTCAATTCACCATGGTCAAACGGAACTAAGAGAAATTTCATCGAATAAGTTTGAACCAAAGCTTCTGGTTTGAATTGACTGCAAAATCATACGAAAAAAAATCCTAAAACTTCCACTAAAAATCCACAAATCTGAAGATCGATGACGCATGCGGGGGAGAGGGATGGTGAAGTTGGGTGTTTTAGTTTCCCTGGTAGTGGTGTTGGGTCCAATAGTCATGGTGTGGCGGTGGTGGCATTTGTTGGTGGGATTGAATATTACCGCACTGGTAGTGTTTTCTGGTGACTCCGCCGGTGTAATCAATTTTGAGACATTGAATCAAGGAGGCATATGATGCGTACCGATGATGGGGTGGTTATACCTGAATGCTAATAAGGTGTCCTTCTTGCACGGGGTATTTTTGTCCATTCTAACTTGACCATTTAACTTTTGCATTCACGAAGGCCCCTATTGCTTTGGTAATAGGGGCTGCCCTAATTAATTAATCCTTAAACATTCTTGTTAGGGCTTGCTACTTAAATAAAAAGTCTGCTCTAAGAAGCGCACTAAGCCCGCAGAAAAAAAGAAGGCCCAAATATTAAATTTATAAAACAAGACAGAGAAACGAAGCAATTCCTCTTATTGTATGTATCAGACATCACAGTAACTACTACTCACACCAGGAAATAAAGCTTGAGTCTCTACATGATAATCTAACTTGACATGCTTCCGCAACGAATGATTTGATATGGAATTCGATCCGAGGGGTTCCTGCAAAATGCACATTGCCAAACAATATCCAGATCAAAATCAGCTCAACAAGACTCATAAAGACAGAAACTTCCAATGCAAAGCCCTAGCATAGGCTATTAGAGTCAGTAACTTACACCAATTAAGTACAAAATTCTGCATATAAATAAATGGCTAATACTGTAGCCAATAAATTATCTGTGGAGATAATAAAGCAGCCTAAGCACATCTTGAATTGTTGCCTTTGAAGGTAGGATAGGTTTGGAAGAAAAGGATGGAAATCAGCAGAGCATTTATGAATTACAACCATTTTTCTGTGAAGGGAAGAGTAGAGAAGATGCAAAGGGTGGGTATGTTAAGGTGAAGTCAACATTATTAATGCCTAAATTGTGGTAAGTGGGCGTGAGAGTATGTGTTTGTGTGTTTGTGGAGGTGGGGGGTGGGGAAGAGAAGTCAGCCACATATGTTCTTGAAAGTATATTCTTTTCCCACTTTCAGTTAAAAAAAGACGAAGCCTGACTTACCCCAACCTCTGAACCCAGTATTTCCTGTGATCTTTTTTTGGAAAGATCCTTGCTTGATGTTTCGACTTTGGCAAATGATGGTGGCTGCAGAGAAGAAATGACAAATTTAACTCCAAGCATGAGCTCAAAGAAGAGGAGCATAAAATTCATTTATGCATATCTACGCATGTTATCTACGGGCATGGGCAGTGAATAAGTGTTCATATTAAATCTTAATGGATGTGATCCTATTAATTAGGTAGTACAGTCATCGAGAGAGTTTGGAAAAGATTCATCCCCCCTATTTTAGTTTGTATGTTCTTTTGCAATTTGTTGGAATATAATTGGGAACTTAACCCAGACTCTCCTTCAAGCCAATAATGAGACCATGTCTATCGACAATGTTTGCATCAGATGGACCACTATAACTACTTCCTCAAAAGTTAGAAAGAAAAGAAAAAAAAAACAGACAAGATGTATAACGAAAGATAAGTAATGTGACACCATCTCACCTGTACACGGCAAGGCACAAGAGGGCCGAAAAGACCCTCTCTTATATCTCCAGCTCTGATGGAATATAGAGCATTCTTAAGTCCGCATGACAGCAGATAGTCCTCCGTGTCATTTGGCATGGCATACCCTTTGTATACACTAACAGGAGGATCGCATATCTATCAAGAAACGGTAATACACAATCATTGCATAACGCATTTAGAAGCAACACTTTCACATCATTAAAGTTTAAACTATTTGAATGGCTTCTATCAATTGATTCAGCAAAACCAACAATATATATTTAAATTAGCATGAGCCACCTTCATGATACTGGCATATGAAATATGCCAAAACTGACCAAAGAAAAAAATATAAAATAATTTAACTATTTCAAAAAGAGATCAAAGAAAGAGCCAGTAAAAATAACGGAGAAAGGTATTCATAAAGCAATGTACTGGATTAAACACAATCGCTTCCAGTAGACAATCACATCCCATACTGAGACAGACCCAGTGGATAAATTAGACTTGAAGGGTGCCTAAGCCATAAAGAGGAAGGGGAACAAAAGTAGACGTGTTTCTTTCCTCGATCAATCCACCATGCCCAAAGGACTAAAACAATGAATTGATCAAATTTCAACTTCACTAAACATGAGGGATTAGATCGATATAAACAGGAAAGGAAATATTTGAATAGAAAAAAAACTAATCAACTAACTTTCAAGTCACCTACTTTGGCATTGATATGACGACTCATTAGTAGCCATATACATCTCATCAATTCAAGTAAATAAACAATAAAGTCATATTTGTCCAGGGTGTTAAGCACGGTAACATTGTTGGATTCATTCTCTAACCAGCTTAAGCTGTTAGAGTAGATCGTAACTTATTTGTCCAATTGTCCTCTACTATTGCACACTGGATCACTATGGTATGATTTGTTAATTGTAGCGCTAATACCAGCTATTATGTAGAACAGTACTGCTTCTAGTAAATGAAAAATACTGAAGTCTTACAACTCAACTTTTATTCTGATAAATCAGGACATTTTGATTCTGCAGTGCGAAAACAGTAACATGGAAACCCTCCATATACGCCCCAACCCGATCATGACTTTGGACCTTACATCACAGTTCATCTGCCAAGTCGACATTTGCCATGTCCCCAGTGAAACTCACATATTTTAGTCCATAATGACCCCATATAGAAGGACGGCCTGATACTTCTTCAAACATCAGCACTAATACCTAAATTCTTGAGTTAGTAACTCAATATCATCTAACTTGTTAAACAAATTCACTCAACTTGGCGCCAACGACACGGCAACTGCCCCCCCCCCCCCCACCCCAACACACACACACAACCCAACAAAGGATGAAATCACAAGCCTCATTTCTCCTGCCACACAGAATTATCTGCTTTTGGCCACTTCCAACTTCAATTATATCTATTTATCCTTGGTCTTTTTTGTTAATCCTTTTATACCTCTCTTTTAATTCCAGCATGTATAGGCTCGTGATAAAATGATCATGCAACCAAAAGTCATGTCTGCATTGGCCTTTAACATTGACCAAATTATTAAAACCATTTTGTATAGAACATGAAGAAGCATAAAACAGGGAACCAGAGCGGAATTTTGATGTATACGATACTTACAGAGGTTCCAACTTGAGCCTGACATTCATTAAAATTCTTGTAAACGCCAACGACATCCCCTTTCCGAACAACAAAGAACGCATTCTTCTCATCCGCCATCTCGGGTTCAGGATCTGGCTGTTTCTTCGCACGAGACTTACTACCACCGCCCTTACTACCGCTGCCCCTTCGAGTCGAGTAGCACTGAACACGAAACCTCGTAAACAAAAACTCCAAATTTACCGCTTTTACACCAGCATGCTCATAGCTTCTACTCCACGAGGGAGTGAAAAAGCTGAAAACCGAAACCCTCGCACCAAAACTGCCGGCCCTGGATAATACAGCAGTTGAATAGACACGAAACAAGCAGTTCATCACAGTCTGGTCTTCCCCTAATCCTCCAGATTACCAAATTACCTATGATTTTTGTTTTCTTGTCAAAACTAGTCCAACAAGTGTCCTGCAATCAACACTGCAGGAGAAAACTATATAAGAAACCTATTATTTTTTACCTTCGGTCTTCTAAAGCCGGGCCTTAGCCAATTGACCCATACATACAGAACTAAGAAACTAAAACAAAGAAAATAAAAGGCATTGAAGCTTATACGTATTTTATGGTCTCTTAATCTGGGTATCAGCCAATTACCAAAACACACAGATACGCACACAACTAGAAGTCCAGCTGAAGGAGGCAAGCAAAATCTGGTCTCCTGAAGAATGATAATTTTTGCAATTGGAAAGTTGGAGGGACTTATACCCAAGCAGCCAAACGTGGGTATCCAAAAGGCCAAGGGTCTTAGCTAAGTTTTGGAGTTAAAAGGAGCTGTTTTGTTGCAGGGAAACCATGGTTCAAATGGGTCAGTGAGGAAACCGAAAAAAATCAAATTTTGGGTTAGAAACAGGAAAAGCAAGAAGCATAACTCGGAGAGTACAAGATTAATTGATCAAAATCAAGGGACATTGTGCAAATGTACAAGTGCAAAAGAACATACCCACTTGAATTAGTTGATATAGACTTGGAGGTCTCACCGGGTTCCGGCCGCCGTTGAACCCTATAACCGGAAGAGAGAGGTAGGGAGAGGTCGGAGGGATGGGGCGGGTGGGGGTAAAGGGGGGTAGGGTGGGTGGGTGGTGCGTGGTGCGTGGGTGGGTGGAGTGGGTGGGGGTAGGGTAGGGTAAGGCTAGGAAGTTGTTTCGGGTGGTTATAGCGGGTTAAACCGGAAGGGTTTTATGAATATGGTAAGTTTTATTTTACGAATGATTACCGGTGTTTAAATATTTCTCATTTACGAAATAATTTAACACAGTCCACTATTTTTATTTGGGTCGATTTTAAATTTATAAATGGTCAAGATAAGAGATAAAAAAGAGTAATCATCGCACATCTTATCATGAGGAAGAAAAATTATTGCATTACAAGTATTTGAATTTTTTTTTTTTATTTTAAATTTGAGCTATTGGAGCTTCTTCTCTAATAACTACCACTGTCAGAAATTTCGGCATCCTGGCAAGCTTCCTGGTGCTACTCCACCACCAGAAGCTTCGATGAAGGGTTCCATAGTCGATGCAAACGGAGAGGAAGAACGGAGGGGAGGAGTTTGGTCGAGACCCATTTTTCTTACCAAAAATTTGTTAGAGATGTCGCTGGCAGAGATTGAGGAGAGAAATGGGTTGGACTGTTAGAGCTTTTGGCAGTGGATTCCAGCTCGATGGCAACAGAGTAGGCGTCGCAATGAAGAATCCATGTTTCCAATCACGAGTGTAGTGATGTTAAATTGACAAATTAAACTTTATCGCCAGCGAAAGCAAGAGATGGTTGACTACATTGAAACATTTCACAAATGAAAAGACCTTTCAAAACGCTACATTCACAAAATCAAAGATCTTTTGAGCACTCTCTCCACAAATAAATGAGTGCGCGTAAATTTACCCTTAAGAAACATGATAATGAGAGGAGGTTCAAAGTTATTTAGACCCCCCTTCTAACTATTTTCAGTTCCAAGTGACTTTACAGTGTACTCGAATGCATTACTTCAAACCTATGTCAACATTTTCACACATAGTTCTAGCCAACAGATGACTATAAAGTAGTAGTAGTTTGTAACTGAAGTATCAAAGTAGTACCATAGACTGTGGCAGATATTCAGAGTCAATACTAATGGTTTGTACAAGGAATGGTGTAACAGTTGAATCGGAATGAACCTCCTTTTGATATTAAAATGAGAAAATGATGAAGCAATTTATTGTTCAACTAGAACACTTCGAGTGGGACTCCTCTGTTCCTGGATGTTAAGACTGTTAGTGATAACTGTATCAATTCCCTGGAATAGCGTCCATTGCAAATTCGGCTCATGAATGTGGCTCCAAAATCAGAACTGAGCAACTAACAAAAGGAAGTCCGTGGTTTCATGGTTGTCAAGTATGAAGCATTCCCACTACAAGCTTACCTGGTTCTATAAGCTCATACATCCTATTCTTGGTTATATAAGAAGCATTCCTACTGCGAACGAGTTTGACAACTGTTAGACATGAATACGCAGGCACGAAGCAGCAGCTTGGTCATGACCATAACCCAGTATGTCAGTTCTTGATCAGCTCTTTTCTGTTACAGCCGAAGCGGGTTTTACTCCATATTTGGAGAAAGCCCCCGTGAGTAGAGCCTTCTCCTTGATTCTCAAGCTGCGACACAGTAAAATGAGTGAGAAAAAATGAATTGAAGTGGAGAAATATATCTAAAATGGACCCGATGATGCAGTTGATAATGATTCAGTTAACCTTTTTGCTGATCCTGGAATGTTCGGTTTTGGTCCTTTACTTTTAGGCATGGGCTTTTTGCCATTTGCCCTAATTTTCACTTGTTGCTTCGAGGATGGAGAATTAGATTTAGTCCCTTTCCCCTGTTCCCCGCTAGAATTACTTTGGGGATCTGCTACATGGAAAACGTCCAACTTTGCTTCATCATCCTCCAATGCCACTGATGCATCCACATCATCTGCACTGTCATGTTCACCAGCAATTTTTTCCTCCAGCGAATCCAAGGGAAGAGTCTCCATGTCAGTATCAGCATTTAGGTTTTTCCCTAAACTGAGAACTGCTAGTCGAGGAGTGCGGTCAGGCCTATCAACCGACTGCTTATAAGCAGGATTTTGAGAGCTTGAATCCACTATCTCACATTTTATCTGTTTCTGAATCTTACCAAAAGTTATACTTTGTCTTGAAAATATCTCCACAAACCTGCCACAACAGAAATACTAGATTTAGACCAGAATGCAACCTGATGACGTCGGCAAAACACCTTGTATGGCAACTGGATACAAATATGCTTGTACACCTAATTACATCTAGCTCTACAGGGATAAGCACATCCTCCACCTCTAGTCATCCAGCTCCTGAAAAGTGGGCGGTCAGCTGTGGCCATCAATCCAGATTAGTAGTACAATTTTATCTAATAATAAACCACTTTGATTTTCTTATAAAGACAATGGACAATTTCATGGTGGTGAGCCTGTGCCTGCCTGCCTGCCTCTCTTCTATGGCCCATCGCAAACCCCACACCTTATGCAACCATATTTTTTATCAGAAAGCATCAAACTGGCACACACTCACCACCATGAGATCAAATATAACCTTGCCACCAATAATCAAATTACAACCCATGCACAATTCAAGTTCCAACATATCTGTTCATTGGGAGAAGATGAGAGTTGTGATAGTATTCCAACATATCGGTTCCTTAATGGAGTGAACGATTCCTTAATGGAGTGAACAACCAGTTAAGGGTTTCAGTGCTTTTTGCCATCATATAAGTAGTGTTGACTATATGAATGCCCTCTAAATAATTAAATTTACGAGAGTGCAGATAGGTCAATGGTAATGGTGATGGATGTGTGTGGCCGTGTAATTGGTGGGGAGGATCTGGGTTTAAGATCTAAAATTTGCCAAAGAAATGAACACTGCGGTAATCTAAAAATCATTGATTTGGTATTTGCTACCAGCAGACAATCAGCTACCACGAAACTGTTACACTAAAATAAACAGCATCCAAGTAAAACAACAAAACTTGCAATCCGCCAATAGCAAAAGGGGATAGACTAAACAGCAAAATAAATGCTATCCAAGCTCAATTTCTTGAGGTGGATTGCCAGAGATTTTTATTCTTACATATAAAGTGTTCCCCCCCCCCAAAAGTTGTATGCTATCTCCAGCTTCGCGCTGTTGTTATTCTTTCCATTGTCGGTTTGGTTAGTCGTATAGTAAAGTATTAACTTTCCAGCCAACTCAAAAACAGCATCCCCCCTCCCCAAAAGAAAAAGAAAGCAAGAAAATAACTACGTTATACCTATTTGCTTCATCCTCAAACTTGAAATCGACGAAGGCAATGCCCTTGCAGATAGGTTCCCTGGTCTTCTTGTTTCCCAAAACAGCTGGGATTATATTGAGTATTCCAGGAACCCCTTTAAAAGCCAGCTGTAGATCTCTGTGTATGTTCTTTTTCTTAGGCAGGTTGACTAAACGTACACGAACTCCACTCGGAACAGCTTCAGAGACTGCAAAATTCCAGCTTAATACTGCGACATCAGACTCAAGCTGCTATGGATAAGTCTACTGCTAGTAAAGATTGTAATGCTGCTTAAAAAACTGCTATTTTTTATTGCATATAATGACATAAACAGATTTTATAAAAAAAACGAAGAAATAATTATATAACTTATATAGTCAAAAATTGCTCCTTAGATGCATGTATGAATTTTTAGGACATCGAAAGCACCCAAAAAGCAACATCCTTACAAAGTCCATTCAACCATTGACCTTATTATTACAACTTAAGGATGTAAACAACTCATTTTCCAAGAGGGGCAAATTCTCCAATTAGTTCTTATACACTCGAATTGACTCAATAGATTGTTTATTTCATCTCTCAAAACATTGTCACTCGCTGTGCAGACATTACAATAAGTATTACATCTAACCAAACAGTAGGACAAATGCATTATCGACCATATAAAATTCCTTTTATGCTTCGTATCGAATTTCTAAATGCACAAGAACAAGTCCACAAACTATCTCCTTCACTTAATCAAATTTTAGTTGGGCAGAAGTTTAGTTACTTGTTGAACAATGGTAATGCAAATAAAGTGCATAACACATATCTACATGCCAGTGCAGAACCAACAAAACGACTGAAAACGAACCTTTTTGGCTTTGAAGTTTCTCTTTCTTGGAAGTAACACCCTCAGGACTGTTTTTAAGCTTGTTGATATTGGCAAGCTGAGCAAGCCTACTCTGCTCCAATTCTTCAAACAGCTTATCCTCAACAGAAGTATCATACTCTCTCCCTTCTCCAAACCCACGTGGCCTATTTTGCAGCCACTGCTTCATATTCTTTAAGGGAATCACCACCCCTTCATCATCATCATCATTTTCGTCATAGTCTTCGGATTCTTCAACCTCATCATTATCATCATCATCCTCATCCTCATCAACATCAATATCAATATCCTCCATCTCCAATAGGGTGTTGCTGTTGCCACCATTTCTTGCCTTCTTTAAAGCAGATGCACATGACCCAATTCGAATTTGGCCATGAACGCCATTAAAGCCGAGATGGGTCACTCTGTTTGTGAAAAAGCATAGGCGGGTGTGCGTCGGATTGAAAAGAACGGGTTTTTGGATGGGATTTTGAGGGAGAGTGTTGCAGTGTGGTGAAAAGCCTGACCTAAGGCTGAGCATTGTCACTATTCCTACTTGGTGGCTGTGAAGATATGATACTCAGGTTCTTGCTACAAAAACTCTGCAATTCCTCTCTAAAAAAATTGAGAGATTTTGGAGGAAAAGGATGATTGCTGGAAATTGTCTGCGACTATTGCGAGCGAGGACTTTGGGTCGATCCTATGTTGGGTTTTTTACTATTGAAGATGGATTAATGATGAAGATATCAGGCCCAATTGTTCTTGACGTTGGGTCATGGATGAAGATTTTGATGGACTCTCTCTCAAGTTTTCGAAGGAATAATGTTGGGCTGTTTGGTCATAGCCTGATACTTTTAGCCTGCATGCCAAAGTAAATTCCTCAGTTAAAATTCTTAATCCAAATACGCTGCTATTATTTACCTTTATTTAAAATAAAATAAAAAACCTACTTTTTTGTGCCAATTACCTACTTTGTCTTTCTCTACTTCGCTATATGAGAAGCACGTTGGAGTTGTATGACATGAGCGTCTAATGCCTGTATACGAACTGCTTAAACGTTGACGGATTGAAAATGAAATTAATCACAGAGCTGACAACTTAAGTTAAGTTGCCTAGGGGTGAGCACGGTTCGGTTGGTTCGGTTTGGAGGCTGGATACCAAACCGAACCGACTAACCTCGGTTTGGAGAAAAAAACCGAACCGCGGTTGAGCGGTTCGATTTCTGAGGGTTGAACGGATTGAATGGATCGGTTTTGACGGTTTAATCGGTTTGAGCCAAACTCAATTTTGGGCAAGTTTAGGCCCAAAAATTAATAACTTATACATACTAATAAGCTCCAAAAAATGGATTTTGTATCATAATTAATAACACTTAGTGAGATGTAAGCGACGAGTGAAAAATGTGTGTTACGTTTAGGGATTTAAGGTTTATCCAATTTCATATGAGTGGTTAGATAACTAGGGTTAGTAAAAAAATAACTATGATTATGTAAAAATATAGATATATTATGCGGTTTCAAAAAATATTTGAACCGAACCGACTGAACCGAACGTACGGTTTGGGAAAAAAAAATCAAACGGATTGATTTTTAGATCGATTTGAAAATAGACGGATTGGTTGGTTCGATTTTTATAATTGAATCGGTTTCAACGGTTTAAATGTTCACCCCTAATTAGTTGCCAGTTGAACTAGGCACAACCACAAGTGACGGTTTTTGTCTAATCAGTGGACTAAAGTCCGCCTCCCAACAATTGTGGACCAAAACAGAATCACTTTTGCAAGGAAAACCAATGTTTCTTTGGGCCTGCGTTACTTTTCACATCGACTAAGTCTAGTAGTAACAGAGGTTCATATTTCTAATCATCGGCCTACAACAATGGGTCCTAACATCGGGGCTCACAGTCACTGGATCAACCAACTTCAAAGCTAGGCCAGCCAGCCAGGCCCATCAAAGTATAAGAAAAACAAATCTGATCCATTTGGTAGGGAAATGAAATTTTGTCTCCACGGGAGTAAGATTATCCCCTCCGTCTTTAGTTCCATCGGATGTGACTTGAATTTGAGTTTAGCGGAAGAAAAGGTGCCGCCCGGTGCCACCCCCGTCCCGCCCGGCACACCCTCCCTCTCCACATCCATAATCCCAAACATATGCAGAAAGCGGCCGAGTAAAAATCATTTGATCAAGAGTTCGCACTTATATCTATGATGCATTTTCAGTACAGTACGACAAAATGTAACCATTCAATCCGCAAACTCCGTCATAAACCTTATGCTTTTCAAAATGCAACAAAATACAATCTCTTTCTGCTACAGAGTTTAACTTCACTTAATACAGCTCCTCGATATGGTTGAACCGTTTAGTCCAATTAATGGAGGTCATAATCTATGCTAGGACCGGGTCATGCTACATATATTCAACTTTTCCTTGATTTGATATTCAAATGGGACAACTGAATGGTAGATGAAATGCAATTGTCCTACAAGAAAAAAAGAACTAAAAATCAAGGGAATGCAGACTTGTCACTCAATCAGTTCCCACAATTTAAGCCATTTCTGAAACGAATTTATGGACTGGGGTCATAGTTCCATTTACTTTTGGGATTAGGTACCCATAGCTTTCCATCAAAATCTACGGATTCATCACTTGATTACACTTAAAGCTTAAATGGGAGTTGGAGACTTGCATTATGTGAGGCCAGTTGGGCTACCGTTGGTTGTTGGCTTCATCAGGATCATGGACTGAAATAGAACAATTCATTGTGCTTTAGGTCTTCATTACTTCATTAATGATCACAATTAATTCTATGGTTCTTTGGATAATTGTGTCAAATTATACTTGCTTTCCAAGTCTGAACTAATGCAGACGATTTGTTGTTGCTAATTTGGAGTGTCTCTAAAGGTTGTTTGGCGATAACTTTGTTATGCAATATCACATGTTCAGATCTCATTCAAGCTTGAGATACTTTGGGTGAAGAATTTTTTTTATCATTGTGACAAAAAAAAATTAAAAATCATTGCAGAATGATTTAGTTCAAAAGCGAGGTATCAATATTATCCTCCAAAACTTTTTGCCTTTAATCGTGTGCTTTTATAAAATGGAGTTTTAAAAAACCGCCTAATATAGAACGCTGGTTATAAAACTGAAGGAAAAAAGAAAACGAAAATTGTAAACCACACGTCGATTTTTTTTCCCGTTTTTAAAAGTGGACAAAAAACTGAAAAAATAAATGATTTCAAACACTACTTAAGTTTTGAATTCGAGATGGTGCTCCTACTTTGACTTACAAAGGTTTTTTTTGCCTTCTTCATTTTTGTATATGTAAGCATATGTATCAGACACTAAGACACAAAGTTGATTAACAATAATCATTGACTCTTAGTTACAAGAATCGACAAAATCGATTTGTCACTTATATCAACATTAAGCCACATTTTCGTAAGTTTTGGAAACATTAGGTTCAGAGTTTGGACCATCAGACTGACCATGCATGCAAATGCTCATTGAGAGAAAACAAAAAAATGGGACTGAAAATGGACAAAGCTGCCATCATATACTCTGTGGCTTTATCCATACATAATTCTGATAATTGATCATAGTGATTGAGATGGCACAGAACCATATTGGGTTTCAATTCAAACCAGTGGTGACAAAATCTTGGTTGATAGCTAAGAGTTTAGGCTTGTCATTAGGGTCCTTATGTGTCACCAATTGACTAGGTTATGACAATTATGGTTGTTCCCAAAGCACTAGTTATACCAAACAAAGCACTAGGTGAAATCTCCCTTAATAACCCTAGCCACTATGAAAAGATCGTAGGTCTACAATTATTGATGTCACAAACAAGCTAGGGAATTTTTTTTAAGTTCATAGTCATTGAAGCATCATATGTTGGATGACACTTTCATAGAATCATCATTCTTTGTCCCAAAGATTTGATCTGTTAAATATTGACTTTCTATGACCTATCTAATTCAAAACCTGCCTAAGTAGGGCTACGTTAAAATGTTGAGAAGAATGGGGAAAAAAAATTCAAAAAGCTCTTGTCGTTATCGTAATACTTCATGCGTTTCAATCAAGAGGATGTATACGACATATCATGTAATTGTGTTATCTAAGTTTAGAAAGTAGTATCAATTTTGTAACATCTCAAAATAAAGTGGTACTAAACTTGAATGAGACACAAGTGTGTATGTATTGATTTTTAAGACCCTCAACTCTAATATTTTACGTGTTATATTTGTGCACGTGAATTTTGGGTTTAGCACTGCGAGACAAGAAAATAATATACAAATCAAATGAAAGTAAAGGATACCATTATGTGGTTTTTACACAAAATGAAGGGTAATATTCGTTGATTCGATCTTCGATTTGGTCACGATTCAAGGACTGAAATAGCTTGATCTTGACACTCGGACTTTGACTTCTTCAACCTTCATGGTTGAAACATTGTGGAAGCACTCCTTGATCGAGTGTTTCGAGATTTTATCTCGAATAAGTGCGGCGATCCTCGATTTGTAAAATCACATAATTTAAGATCAAAAAGAAATTAATCTCCGTGTCTTGGGAGTGCTCGATTGAAGATGAACACTAGATTAATACGTATGGTTCTCCAAATGAAGCACAAAGTGTGAAAACCCTTGAGACGGCAGAGTTTTGACTTTATTTGCGGAAACTCTATATGCCATTCTTCCATACTCCCATGTCCTTTATGACCTTAATTTTGTAAAACTCGTGATTTATTCTTTGATTTTATAATTAAAAAGATTTTGTCCCCTTAATTCAATATGAATTTCTTAATAAAATAGATTCTTATTGTCATTTAATTTAAAAATGCTTTTTTTTAGTCAAAGTTGACTTATCTGATTATTACGGTAACAAGACCACATACTTAGACTAGACCCATTGAACGAATAATTTTAATTGGACTACTTTTTTTAATTTAACTTTGGTTCGAACTCATTATTTTGTTTGATTCAAAGTCAGCACTTTGGCCGATATTTTCTGCTGCATTGAATATTTGACTAGTCAACAAAAATCACCTATTGACTAGTACAAATACTTTCGATGTCTATAAATTGTCCACATCTAACACTGGTGTGGTACTTTTTTGTCAAGTAAAATTAAGGAAAATTCTTTAGCTTGGGCCTTACCCTATGAATTTGGCACCAACCCAGTTGTCCAAGGCTTGCTGCAGTAGCTAAATTTGAGGCGATGGATCTTTCGGATTTAATGCCTTTATAAATGGAACTCCAAACACAAATGCTCTGTCTTGGCTGCTGGCATTCCATCCTCAGTGATCAACAGGTCACTGTGGAACCTATGGACCTGAAGCTGTGAACATTTTACTGTCACGATCTTGTTTGCTTGCAAAATTTTGTATTCCTGAGATTGAGATGTGTCACACGGTTAGAGTGTGAGGATGGTATCAGATTAGGAAAATTCTTTGAGCGAACCGTAAGAGCAAAAGGCTAGAACGGAGGAGAGGAGTGGAATCCAATACACCGGCGACCCTTGGGGTCGGTGCTAAAGTCTCTACAAACCCTTAGCGACGCAACTTGATCCACCAAGTCGAACAAATTGTGCGACCGGCCACGTTCCAGCCAAATCGATATTGTCATGAACTGCCCATTCCAATTTCTGTCGGTATACGTCACGACCAGCGCTGGTGCCTGTCCCCGATCTGGAAGAGTTTGCCTAGGACCTCCTCACCGGTTGTAAGGTTTGCCGCTATTCGCCTCATTTTAGCCATCGTCGCTCATTTGGATCTAGAGTTGTTTCAAATAGATGTTAAGACAACTTTTCTTAATGAAAACTAGATGAGTAGATCTTCACAAATCAACCACTTGACTTTATAATCAAAGGACAAGAGCGCAAAGTGCGCAAGCTCCAACGTTGCATATATGGCGTAAAGCAATCATCTGGGGTTGTGGTACTTCAAATTTCATCAAAACATGATTTCTTTCGACTTTAAGATGATTTAAAAAGATCATTGCAGGTCTCGAAAGTGTTTTACTATCCTTACTATGTATGTTGACGTCATTCTGTTGGCCGGAAATGACAAAGGGAAGATTTTCGCCACTAAAGATCGTGCTCCAATTTTGAGATGAAATGGATTCTTATGCCCATTTATTTTAAAAATATCTTCTGCAGTGAAAATTTGGCTTATGTAATTGTCACAATAAGAAGAACACATAATTGGGTTAGGCCCCAAAATAATTAAGTGGACCGAGCTCTTCTAACTCAATTTTTGCTTGAACCCATCGTTTTTATTTGACACATGTCTTGAATATTTTGTTTTACGTTGAATATATGACTAGTTAACAAATTGCACGTTATTGACTAGGAAGATATTTCCAATGTCTACAACATCACTAGTATGTATGTTTGAACATGTCTTGAATATGACACTAGTTAACGTTGACTGGCAATGTCTACAACATCACTAGTATGTTTAACCATATGACATGTCGTTGACTGGCTGTAACGATCACAACGAACATTTTCTAGAGAAAATACATAATATCTATTACACCCTAAAAAAGATGCTGGTTTCAAATCAAAGTACTCGTTCTGAGAAATGCAAATTCAATACAATAACCGATACCAGAATTGAGACAAAAAACATATATGAATATCTACTCTCACCATCAAGGGTCAATTCAAAATTTTCTTTCATCTTATCAAGTAAAAAGGGAAAATAAAGCAGAGAAGCAAGAAAGAAACATGGAGAAGGCGCCTCTAATGGCCGTATGTGTGAGTGGCAAATAATAACAAAGGCTGGAATAGAGAAAGAGGGCCTCAAAACAGTCCTGAAAACGATGTTCCACTTTAGTGTAGTTTTTCTGTAAATGATGAAGGTGGTGATGCTATGTGACAAGCCAAGGCATGGCCCCCCTGTGGCGAGCAGAAGAAACAGAACAACCACCCCCCAACACCATCCCCAATTCTCATCCTCAGGAAAGGGAGCGTATGCCCTCTTCAAGGATGTCGACTGCGGCTGAATTGATTTTCAGCTAATACTCTACATAGATTCAGATATCCAAATCACAGTATCTAGTTGTTCTATCGGCACTTCCCGGATCTTTATCATAACTACTTCGTATAATTATTATGCACGAATGTCATTAGTCATTTAAGAAGTGTTCGTATAACTATTCAAAGTCATGTGTTTCGTCCTGGGCTTATTTCATTGCCCCATAATGTTCCACGGAGACGCATGCATTGCTTATGAGTGATGGCAGGAATCCAACCTTAGATCCTTAAAGTTGGATTCGAGACTTTGCGAGAGATGCACTTGGTGGCTTAATGACTTCACTTTTGTCGTTAAAAGTACGATCAATCTGTTTTTAGCGACAACGATGAAGTTTTTGCAACACTTCTAATATTGCACCTGCAGAGTGACACTAAGATAGAAATTCCTACCAGTAATCTTGTGCTTTTTATTGAGACTACCGCGACTTAAATAAGATTGTCTACATCCACCATATATCCAGTCTCCACCTTATTATTTTTCAAGTGCGCACACACATTACAAAGCAATACATGGATGTTTAATTTCTGCCAAAGTAAATTGGGGAAATGGGTTCACAGTAATTTCCTCTAGAAAGGTGTACAATCTCATGATGAATGTTAGCTTGTGCCCTAACATGGAACTTCACTCATTATGATTGATTATGCATATAGTTTCAGAATGTCTCGTGTGTTTGTCTTTCTTTATATTTTTGACAATTTCACTTACGAGTTTTAACGTATCACAAGAACATCGATATTGTCCGTCAAATTACTTACGAGTTTCAACGTACCACATGAACATCGATACAAGTCCGTCAAAGGACTCTTAGGTCGATAAAACTTAACAATTTAATGAACAAAGTTTAACCCCTTTTAAGTATTAATCTTTAACCTAGTTTAGAAAATGACACAGGATTGGGGAGTATTGGCCTTTTCTTGAAGAGCAACTGAAGTTGCATTGACCATTTTATCAACTATTTTAATTTGTCAAGACACTGCTGTATTAAAGCTTGAATAATGGGGTAATACTTATAATATAGGTCTTGTTATCAGGCTGCATTAAAAGCTCAGAAGCAAGGCCTCAGTCTTTTCTGGTTTCAGATCTCAGACCCCAGAGTGGATATAACTATAGAATGTTAATCTTCTAAGTCTTGAACCCCAGCATGGTGTGTAGTCAAGTGACAACTCAGCCCTGCCTTAAATGGTTCCTGAAATGCTGATGCAGATCTGCACCCAAACAGAGGACTATTATATATGGATGTTGGATGTCAAGGAGTCCAACTTGTGTCTTTATTAGTGGTTTCAAGGAAGAGGGACACACCCAACTACCTATTACTCTTGGCTTTGGTCATTGTCTACTTTATGTGGCACATGTATCTGTAGAGTATGATGTTACATAAACTGGTAGTACATGACTGGGAATGTCTTGACTAAAAATAACCCTTCTTCTTCTTCTTCTTCTTCTTTTTTTTTTTTGTTTTTGTTTTTGTTTATGTCAATTGCAGAAATAATTTCAATGATGAAACTTTTTATGTCTGCCAAAAAAGAGAAAGGATATTATGAATTCAGAAGCCTTTTCATTTGCATGGTAAATCACCTATTTTACTCCTTGCGTTGACGCATTATTGACGTCGGTTGTGAAGGCAAGTGAGTTGAGGTACCGAGAGTTAGATCCGTATCTTTAACTCTACTTATGTGTTACTCGAGTATCTTTTCGCTAAAGAAGTCTAACTTGAGCATGAGCTTAATTCAACAAAGGCTTCTGAGCTAGAAAAAGATTCCAAGTTAGAATATGAACAGAACTCACGTGTCCAAGATCAAATACTGTTATAAACATATTGACTGAAATAGTCTATAGTACGAGTAACCAATTACCATTATTCCTCTAAAAAAAAAATGAAGGAATAGATTGTGACAGTAACTGCTGGGGCATAT
Source organism: Escallonia rubra (assembly GCA_033065855.1). Classification (NCBI taxonomy): domain Eukaryota; kingdom Viridiplantae; phylum Streptophyta; class Magnoliopsida; order Escalloniales; family Escalloniaceae; genus Escallonia; species Escallonia rubra. The sequence continues at coordinate 42,909 of JAVXUO010001171.1, read as the reverse complement.
GACAGATGCTGCAATTTTGGTATTACTCTCTGCTCCTGAGGGTTGAAGATAACAAAATAGTCCGACTTGTGTGTGACTGGTAGGTTACTAGTGGCTGGCCATATGTCAAGACAATCATATGAATAGTTACTGGACAGCATTTGAGAGATCCACCTTAGAAAAGTCCCTACATGAGGAGGCATTTTGTGGCTTGGCTAAGGCCATAGTTCCTTGTTTCAATTTGAAGGGACAAAAGCCACCATATTACTTCTGGAGAATTTCCAGGATTAGCTTGATCAAATTATGCCTATTTCACAAATCAAAAAAGGAAAAACAATAAATATTCTGGCCTAACTTTTGTGTGTGTGTGTGTGATTCTAAATTATGTATAAATTTGGAGTTAAATCTTTAGTTATACATATAGTACTTGAATCTTAGGATGTACTGCTTTTGTTACGGCCGGTGCTTGTGCTACCTTTCACGAGATGACAAAGTTGAAAAACTATCAAATAGTGGGTTATTAATCTTTTTGGTTGAAAGATATACCAGTATGATTAACATACACAGTTACAAGCTTATAATTACTTGAAATTTTGGTACCAAATGATTCGGTTCGAGCCGTTGTCAAGCTGAAAAGTTCAGTGAATAATTTCATTGTTGATTGGAGCTACTGTATCTCCATAGAAAAGGTAAACCCTAAACCTTATTCGTTGAATGAGGGTACTTCTTTATCATTTCACTACTTTATCTCACTCTCGAGTTCAAAATGATAAATCATGCCATGCTCCACCAAAAGTTAAAAAGTCTTTTGCTTCTACCAGAAATCAAAAAAACTTTTCATTTTGTCTTGCATAAGTTGGGTGACACTGAAAAAGACTGCTTTTGATTAGGGAATTGTAATTCAATTCTACGTATGATAATAGAAGTAGGGGAAGAGTGACCATTCCACAGTCTGCACAAATAGAAATATTAAAAAAATACATTAAGAATAGCAATAATAGATATCTTGTCCTCATAGCTAGGTTTGTTCATCTTCACAACCTCAATGAAAGATCATTTTCATGTAGGTGGATAGCTAGGATTTGTTAATCTTTACAACCTCAATGAAAGATCATTGTCATAGAGGAAGATCACGAGACTGCGAGAACAAACAATAGATGGTGCAAAAGGTCTTCCAAATGTACATAGATTAGCGATCATGCTCAACATCTCTACCTTTTTGCCAAACTGGTTAGGGTCAATTATACGAATTGTAATCTTTCATTCCATTCAACAATGTTCTTTTCATAAAATTTTGACAGTCAAGTATCTTCTGATTGCCAGCTTCTCGCAAGAAAATCATCGGTCTGTTTCCATCTCGTGATATTCTCTATCAGCTTGACATATATAATCTTTGTCCTTATACGTGACATCCAAGGATCAAATCTTCAGTTGTATAGTAGGGGAGCTGCAATGTCTCAGCGTCGCCGTAAGTGCCATACGGTCACTGCTGAAATTTGTAGTTAGAATTTCCTCTCATTGAATTATGTTTATAATGACATTGAAAGTTACAGCTCCCCTGATATATAGTAGGGGATCTTGATTCGACATCTAAACATTCGTACATGATAGCAAAGACTCGAAAAAGACACTTACTGTTTCTCGCTCATGCGTGGTAGCTATTGGTTATACTCTCCTACTATTCTTGTTCTAAACTATATCTTTAAACTATCAAATATTCAAAGATAAAAAAAAAAAAAAAAAACCAAACGCTACATTAAAAAGAAAAGATGCTCCAATAGAAACTATCGTCCACAAAGCTTATGCACCTTACTTAAAAAAATTAAAATATTACTTGCTTTGGTAGAGAATTTGAAAAAAAAATCATTTGGTGAAAATGATGCCCTCACTTAAAAAAAATATATTTCCCTTCACGTCATTATGAAACAAAAATATTTCCTTAATTTTCAATTACTAGATCAGTTACAGGAGAATGCTATTGGGAGTAATAATTTATTTAAGAATAATGTGAATGAAAAGTTTTGACATGATTAATGAGTTAATGGCGTTATATGTCGACGGGCTCAAGGACAAATAAGAATGATCCCACGAGGATTTCTTTCTTTTAGCTGGGGTTACCGGGAAGCTAGCTATTTCCAGCGAGGGTACCCACCACCGTTATGTTCAAAATTTATCACGAGTCATCGACACGTGTGTGGCCATAGATGGCCATTGTTCCTTTTCTTTTCTTTTTATTACTGGCGAAAACTGATAATAAGTTTCTTAGAACAGTTTGAAGGACACATTTCAAACACTTACCGTCTATACCACTAAGTTTGCCCAAACAGCTGCTCAATAAGTGAAGCTTAACCAGAATTTACCACCAGATTAACCCATCTGCGTTAAAATTGGATTTGAGTTTTTTTCAAAATCGTACCCGGCTCAATGTGTGAAACCTTATCACCTTTTTTTTTACCAAAAAAAAAACACTGGCCGCCTATTATATTTTCTAGATGTTTGCCCAAACGTTTGAACTCAATAAGTGAAGAAATAAATAAAATTCATTTACCACCCGATTAACCCTTTCTGATTATAAAATTGGATTTGTGTTTTTTTCAAAATCATAAACAAACATATGTTTGAAAAGAATAGATCATTTTGGGACTTACTACAGAACTCGATCTTCTATATATGATGATATGATGCTCAGTATAAAACTGCAACAAGCAAGTCAATTATGCAACTACAAGTCAATAAGCTCAATCATGACAAATGGTGTTGGTATTTGAGAGTGACCCAAATCCAACAACTTTTTTCTTAATTTTTTATTTAAGTTTTTTTTTAATAGCAATATGTACTCTAGAAAAATTTTATCAATGACAAACTGAGACTTACGATTGTAAGCACAACAAGAACACGAGGCAATAAGAACTAAAAAAAATAAATAAAATGCAAGTGTTGTATTGTTGTTCTTATCACACCTATCTTGAGCTAAGCTTATCGATAGATATGCTTGTGAGTGTTTACGCAGGAGATCAGATTGGCTTGATATAGTAAATCGAACATTTTTTAAGATTTGATTTTAACTCGTGACAATTCTAAAATCACCTAAAACTTGGTTAAAACTTTAACTCTTATCTGGTGACAAAGTTTTTTTATTTTTTATCCTAAGGATGAAACAACAATTAATATATCTGACACGTTCCTAGTATGGAAAAACCAGCGAAACTCCGGTCATTTTTTCTACCTTTTAGAGTTACTACCAAATGAAATTTGAAAATATCACTGGTAGGTCATTTCCAGTGGTTACATGAACTTTAGAAAATTGGTTAATAAACTATGGCGGCTATCACTTAACCTAACCTTTAATATTAATCTTATCTCAAGAACTAATTAATCACCAAAAAAGAAAACAAAACAAAACAAAAAACCCATCCCCACACACACTCTCCAAAATGCACACAGTCGCATATATTTATATCCCTGGAAAACAGAGAACCATCCAAAGAAAAACCAGTACCTCTCTTCTTCAAGTAGACATTCCGGCCACCCCTCCCTCCACCGCCGGCAATGACGACAACAGCATGAAAGTCAGTCGCTGATCATGCCAGCCGTCTCCTGCTCCGACTGCTTCACCGACCTGCTCTGCCGCGAAGACTCCGGTGCTTGCTCCGGCGATCTGCCGGAATGCTCCTCCGACGTCGAATCTCCGGCGGACACCGAGGAATCCATCGCCGGATTCATCGAAGACGAGCGGAACTTCGTTCCCGGAACCGACTACATCGAGCGCTTCCACTCTCAGTCGCTCGACGCCTCCGCTAGGGAAGACTCCGTTGCATGGATTCTCAAGGTATGTCCCGGCCACCGGTTCTCGAACATTCTTTGCTAAACCGCCGGCAACAGGCGGCTCATTACGCTTCACCGAAGCTTCGAGAATTTGTTAAAGTGCAAGCTTAAGTGTCAAAAATATACTGTAGTAATCTGGTAGTCGGGGTTACGTTACCGCCACTGCACCGGTTCTAACGTTGGCCTTAATGGATCCGGTTTAACAGTCAAAGCTCAAACGTTATTTGATGCAACAGTTATCAAACAGTTGTAATAACATGTGTTACGGACGTGTGGGCTGACAATCTTTCATATACGACTTTGTTTTTCAGGTTCAGCGTTACTATGGTTTCCAGCCATTAACGGCGTATCTCTCCGTCAACTACCTGGATCGGTTCCTGTACTCTCGTCGCTTGGCGGCGGTACGTAAACTTCCATCACTCTCAGAGATCGCCTCAGCTCATTAACCTAATCCTCGTCTTAAAATTAGGAAAATCATCCTAGTAGATGAACCATTAATTGGCTTTATAAAGTGTAGTATCTGGGTCGTGAAGGAACTAGTGTACTTACTTGACTGCTTGTTATAGTATAAGCTACAGTGAAAAAAACACGATGGAACATGATGAGATATAATTAACCATTTGTTTTCATCTACTTGTCTCTCTGTCCGACTAATCGTACATTATCTATAAACTGTAGAATAACAGTATAAGAAGCGTTATAATGCTTTCTTTTTCGTAGCGTGAAATCACTGTTTAAAGTTAAAGTCTAGTGTCCAGAATATCAGATATAAGAACCGATCTCAAAATTCATATATAGCCGATTGAGACTTAACAAGAATAATCGCAATTTTAAACTTATATATGTACGAAGACAAATTTTTTATTTTTTTTAATTAATCCAAACACCTTCTTTTAACTTTAAAATCTAGCCACCTAACTCCTCCAAAGAGTTGGCCACTACACAATGACGTGATGCATTAAGACATGGTCAATAAAATACGGTGGAAATTTACTGATTTCTTAAGCACGGTGGTGATGGTATATAGGCAATATCTCATCCGTAAAGTGTATTTAAGCAAGATTCCTTTGTCTCTTCTAGTCCTCGTGAACCAGGTTAATCAAGAAAAGCATACGGCTTTGACATTAATTTATTCTGAATATGAAAGTTTTCTACATTAACATTTCCATTCCATTTCTCTATCGTATATTTTCAGCAAACAAATGGGTGGCCGCTGCAACTGTTATCTGTGGCTTGCTTGTCATTAGCTGCTAAGATGGAGGAACCTCTGGTTCCTTCTCTTTTGGATCTCCAGGTACATATTTTTCTCATCGAGTGTGTTGATTTTTTCACTTGATCTCTGTGCAACAAGATGTTATTGATCATATCGTACGTTGACTTGTAGGTTGAATCTGCAAAGTACATTTTCGAACCAAGGACAATCCAGAGGATGGAGCTTGTTGTGCTCAGTGTGCTGGATTGGAGGCTGCGATCAGTTACACCATTCAGCTTTATAAGCTTCTTCGCTTACAAACTCGATTCAACAGGAACCTATACTGGGTTCCTTATTTCAAGGGCCACCGAGATTATCCTATCTAATATCCAAGGTAATACTCTATGTTCATAGGATAAAGGTTTGCCCGTGTGACAGTCACATTTCCACAATAGCTAATCGCATGCATGCTGCCATCTCGTAAATTGCACCAAACTGTAAACTATGAACTGTTTAAACCTAGCTTCGACTCCTATACATTCAGCTAAAAAGCTTCTATTCCCCTTGCCAATGCAGAGGCTAGTTTTCTGGAGTATTGGCCATCATGCATTGCTGCTGCAACGGTTCTTTGTGCAGCCAATGATATACCTAATTTCTCTCGTGTTAATGCTGAACTTGCTGAATCATGGTGTGATGGGCTTAGCAAAGTAAGCATGTCAACTACTAGTAAGTTACTCTTGGGCCTATGTTTGATTTAACGGAGAGATACTATGCCACTTTTTGCAGGAGAAGATAGTCAGCTGCTACCGCATAATACAAGAAATCGCGGTCGATAACAGGCGACAAAAGCCTCCAAAAGTGTTACCACAGCTCCGAGTCACGACTCGGGCGAGAATAGAGTCGTCTGGTGACTCCTCATCCTCGTCGTCATCATCATCTTATAAAAGGAGGAAATTAAATAACAGCTTGTGGGTAGATGATGACAGGGGAAGCTCTGATTAAGGTGGAGATCAGAAGAGAACCATAACAAAAAAGATTAAAATGGTGGTCCAAATGCTCTAGAATCCTCAATATTTTATGTGGAGGGTTTGAGATAAAATTGACATGGGTGACAGACTACAATTAGTATATATATGTATGTATGAGGGTTTTGGAGATTTATTAATTTTTTTCTTGGTGGGCATTGCCACTCAATAATGGCTTTGCAGATTCCCAAGGGAGGGGGATTTGGTACATAGTATTTTGGTGTGAGAAAAGTGAGGAAGATAGAGAGAGAGTTTGTTTAATAGACGAGTGGAGGAGCCATGGAGAGTGAGAGGAGACGGAATTCAAAGGATGCATTGATTGTTAATAGACGATGGGACCCTTTTGGCATAGGGTTTGGGGAAAAGAAAAGGAATAGGGTGCAGAAAAATCAATGGAGTTGGCAAAATTATGCGGCTGAGCTTTGAAGTTTGAGCTACTCGTGGGATGTGTAAGTCAAGCTCTTCATCTATGCTGAGGCCACCATAATTGCTCCCGTTTCTCCACAGAAAAAGGTTGAAGAAGATAATAAGATTGGCTCTTCATCTTTGAGTGGTGTGTGTGAATCCGAATCTGAATCCATGCTTGGAGACCAGTGTGTGCTCCACAAGTGTGCATGTGTGCTTCTTTTTTTTGGCGGGAAAAATAAAGCCCTCTTCCAGTTTCTAACAATTCACTGGACTCTTTTTTTTTTTTTGAGTGATGATGTTGTTCACTCGTGTGATTGTGACACGTGTGTACTCTTTTTTTTTGGGGGGCTATTTTTTAATCCTTTTTTTTTGGGGTGAAGAAAAGTCCCTCTTTTTTGGCCTAAAATTTGGCCTAACCATACAAAAGGTCTTTGGGGCCTCTGTTCAGGCGTGTTGTATTCCCGTTGGTCGATATAAAAAGCATAATATATAAATGTCTTCTCATCTCTTTACGTGATGTGTCTGTGTGCCATGCACGTGGTTGACAATGCGGATTTTGTAGCTTTGCCATTTGTTTTATTACTGCGAGAAGGAACTTTTAAAGCAAAGGGTGGAACTTTGCGAGGCAGGCCACTGCAAGGAAGGGGGGACTTTGGTCCCTCAAAGCCAATAAAAGAGAAGAGGGCCTCATTCAATTGAATATGACTCCCTAACTAGTGCCTTCCCGTGACCGACGACCATGCATGTTGTCATTCTCTCACCTCTATGCATTCATTCACAAATTTGCGCTCCGCATCCCTACCGCGTTGTCCCGCCCTATTTTCGAGTGACTTTTGATGAATTAAAAAAAATAAGAGAATCTTAAGTTAGCACTCTTTTGCCATTATATGATTTTGTATTACAAGCCATGGGATACAGATACAGTGACCATGAAAGCTATACATACTTCTGGGGAGAAATTGCTTTATGGGCTAGATCTTCTTCGGCAGTGATGGGAGTTTAGTTGCAGAAGTTTTTAGTATAGGTAAACAAATCTGTTTGCTAAAAGTCATCGGTCGACCAAGTTATCAAACTCTACTCGTGGAGTTTATGGGCAAGCAAACTCTGGAGAAACTTAAACCGTCTTAAAAGCTGCTTTGCGTGGCTAATAGTGAGAGTTCTCGGCCGTTGGAAATGGCATGACATTGAGGAAGGAACTTCCATTTATGCATGCGCGCGCGCATACAGTCGGAAGTTGATTGAGACTATGACTGGATATAAGGAAATTCACGGAGGATCACCTTTGGAGAAAATGCTATTTTCACTCCGTTACATGCTTTTTAATCCTCTTTTTGTTGCTAAAATTAAATTTAATAATTTTAAAAACGAACAAGGAGGTGGAATATACATAACATAGGAGAGTAGATATAACTTCTCCCTATATTTCGAATTCACCTCGCAGAGCCGGTGCTTCAAGTTTTCAGTCAATTGAAAAAATATTTTTAGTTTAAAAACTTGATCTCATCGCGCAATAATCCGGCCCGTGCAGATCAGACTACCAAGTCTTATTAGGAAGCAAGAAAATCTACACATGGTCCCCTATGTAAGCTTTATTGAAGGTAAAGTTACATAGATTTCTCCATGTGCTTTTACAAGTCATGCTATATTGTGACCTCCGAGACATGTGGTGCCCTTGAATTTGATGGACAATTCTTCATCAGAGAGCTGTTTGATGGACCATAGCCGCGAAGAAAACTAACAAGGTTGCGACGAAAATTTCAGGGTACAATCTCGAGCACTTGCTCTTGGACTGGTGCCTTAATTACACATGCCCTTGTTGGACTCTTAGGACCACCCCCCTCCCCCCCCATGATACACATATTCATATCAACTCAGGGAGCTGCAACGTAAGACATTATTGATAAAGACTCGTGCAGCTCATATTTAGAAATATGTATCACTTTATTGAACCCCCTTTAAGCTTGTTCCCACTGGATTAATAAGTTGTTGGAATCCACTAGGGTTACCATTTTAATACTTGTACTTTGGCAGATGTGGCATTTCCTTATTAGGCCATGTCAGTGGAGCGGAGTGAGATTTGGACAGTCTCACCAATCAGCCACCTTTCCTTTTCTTTTCTTTACCACTGAAAAGGTCTAAAGGGATTATGGTTCTGTTTGGATTATTACCACTGGATAATGATATCTAGGTTTCATTAGCCCACCATCAATGAACAATCAGACAAAACTTGAATTAAGTTATGGACTACAGGTACAAGCAATAGGACAGCCGCAAGAGAAATATATAGTACACTAAAATCCTTGTAAATAATTAGTCAGTCGTATTTTTTATAATCCCGTATCGATTATACATGTAGATTATGTTTATATTTTGTTGATTTGTTCTTCTTATGATCAACTTTTAAGTTGGACATCAATATTCAACAGAGTAGGGTTAGACGATCTTATCATCGATACGTCATATTCCACGCTATGCGCGAAGGTCCGCTTCATTTGGACCGAAACTTAAAATTACCTCATATTTCACGCTATGCGTGAAATGTGGGTATTAAAGGTCCATATGGACTATATATGAACTTCAGACTAAACAAGCTTATCATAAGGTCTCAATTATATATACGAGCAAAGTGATGTATGAGTAATAACAATAATCCTATCTTATGACGTGTTAACTGTATAGAAAAAAGGGGAAAGGAATGTAATTAAATACGTGAGCCAATCATGTCTTATTTACACGTGAAAAGTGATTAATCTTCGTAAGGTAACTATTAGCTAAAGCCACTAGATTCAACTCTTTTGTATCTACTACTTTTGTCCATCTCTCGAATAGCATTACTCTCTTTTAACTTTTTGATATGTACTGTGAAATTCTGCCCCGACAGATCCTCGTAACCTAACTTTTCACGTATATATTATTAGTATTTGACCAAAAAAAAAAAGAAGATGCATTTACACTAAACAAAGACAAAGTTACAAAGGGACCCCTGGATAATGTGCAACCAACAAATCGGGCCTGTGGATGACGTGATGCCTACACATTGATTATATAAAGAAAATGCAGATGACATAACCCCATGAAATTTTGGATCTTGTAGCAGTAGGTTCCCACCATTATTTCTCATTATTAATGGTACATGATAATCAGTATTTTCCTAACTAGTAACTATGTAATGATGCTATTTGCCTTAGTCTAGCCAATGATATTATAAGTTACTTTTATGAAATCATTTTACCTTGGACCCAACTATCCTATCGGTGTACTTATTGGGATGTACCATATATGCATCGTGAAACTATTGTGTTATCAGCATTCACGATGTTAGAAATTTTTTATATTTACAGGCCATGGGCTAGTAACGGCAACCTCTCTTGTGTGAACATTTTTACTTGATGTTAATGCAACTTTAGAACTTAGCCAAAATGTGAAAGGAGGAGTATATCACATGACCAGACCAAGTAACTCCGAGATCGTTAAAGGTCATGCCAAACACCAGTGACCAAATAAAAGGTCTAAACAAAAGTCGCAAAGAGGCCCCAAATTAAAGGCTGCTAAAAAATAAGCTCAAATGAACTAGATTTATGAACTGGCCAACCCAAGCTTTCAAACATGTGATTCCCACATTCGCTTTCCTTTAATTTATTGCAGGAAACGCTCTCCAAAGTGAGGAATCCTAAGTAAGTACATGCCAAAGCCAAAAATACTTTTTTCGTTCTCCCAATGAAAAGGGAAGGTCTAGGGGTGTAGGGGGCAGAATATTGTAGCTCTTTCACCCCTTCTTTTCTGTGGAGAATTCCAACTTTATGCGTCCATGACAAATGCAAAGGACCCCTAATAGGATTCAGCTTTTGAAGATTGCCTTTGGCTACCAAAACATGCCCGTGGGGTTGTACAAAAAGCTTTATATATAGGACCCTCCAGACTAAAGAGTTCAAAGGCAAGAATGATTCTGAGTTTTACGGATGTGGCTTGTGATCTTTATGCTGAATGCAAGACAGCACCGAGCTTTGGAGTCCATGGAGCACTTGATGCCCCTATCCCACGTTAGTTTTTCAGAATGAAAAAGAAAAAGAGAGAGAGAGGCCGAGGGCCAAAGGAATATCATGTTTTTGGTACCTTATAACTCGAAAACTTGGATTTTGTCTCTTTAATAATTTGCCCATTTCTTGAGCTTCATCAAGTACGTAGACAAAGTTACTTATAGTGACGTAGTGTATGACACTATGATTGACATATGTGATACAACGGTGATAGATTGCTTAAATCAAATCATTTGTTGGTTCCTCTTATTACATATATTGAGAGAGACAGTTGAAATTGTTGATAGAAAGAAGTGAGCAAAATCAAATTTTCCCTCTCTGTCGATGAAAGTATGTATAGTGTGCGAATAAGCAACAAGCATATAATACACCTTTTCCTCTTGTCATCTCTTTGCTTTTTTATTGTATGCTTCATCCATGCACCGCCTTAATTACACAAATCACACAAGATTGATGTTTGCATGTAGGGGAAATTGAGTTCCAGAATGTTGACGGTGTAACCTGTCTATCCATCGCGATAAAGTTAAGTGATCATACACTATTGACTACGCATGTCTCGTTCAAAAAGACGGGAGACATGTGCATGTATACAAACGGTAATAACAACCCAAAATAAAAGCTTCAAAATGCATTTGAAAAATACTGAGGGGGTGGGGGTGGGGAGGGGGAGCCCAGATGTTGGAATTCCAACTCAGGAATTTCTCTTTGGATGCTCATATATCATGCATCAAAAGAAGTTGAGAAAAGAGGAGATGAGGAGGAAGCTATTTATCGAGGGAGCGTGGATGTCTGCTTGTTCTTTATTGCTTTCTCATAGTGCCTGTACCTCTCTTCCAAACCAGTGGAGACAAAAGAGTCATCTCTACAATCATCAACACCATTGTATACAACAACAACACCCCCCCCCCCCCCCCCCCACCCCACCCCCCCAACAAAAAAAAAAAAAGAAAAAAAGAGAAAAGGAAAAAAGAAAAACAGCTCATTTGAAAAAGAAAAAAAAAAAAAAGAAGGATTCATGGTAGCTTAGGGAGTCACTTATGAATGTATTGTATGTCTTTAAGAAGTCTTTGCAATGAAAGGTGAAAATGGAAAGAAGAAAGAAAAAGGTTGAGGTGCAAAAAAGATAGGTGTTTAGCCGAAAGCTTGTGAGGTAGTCTTCTTTAAAGAGTAAAGACTAATCTAATTGAGAAAGAGAAAAGCCTATTAAAGTACAAGGAGAATGTGCTAAATTTTGACATGACATGGTAAAATTCAGGTACCTTTTCCTAATGACATTTTAGGATGATAAAGGTGTAACAAAAATTTGATTTACCTTTGGTAGATTATGTTTGTTAAAAGGGGCTTAATTGCTTTCCAAAAGTGTTATAAGAACAAATCTAATCCTCACAGTATTTTCACTGTCGATTTTTTTTTAGTTCATCCGAGTCACGTCTATCTGAGCTACGTGGTGGCACGCAGAGGGAAAAGTCCATAACCCCTTATCTCCGGCGAAGACAAGAATCTACCTTAGATATTTTTATAAGATGCTACTAAGATACTTTACCAGTTAAACTAATCGGCATCAACATTATCATCACAAAAATATTGACTTGACTTTGGTTATCGGTCATTTACATATACTAGTACTAGAAATAAGGATACTAGCACTTTCTCATACTAACGACGTAGTACGGCGATGTTAAGGACATGTAATAAATAAAACCAGTTCTTAAAATAAGGGACACCATGAATATTATGAGAATTTTTTTTTATTTTGTTGGAGAAAATAGCATAAATTCAAAATCCCACAACGAATAAGATGTTTTTTACAAAATAATTCCAAATGAAGCTAGTAGCAGAATAGTGACGATTTTAGAGTTTAAAAATCCAATTTTAAGAAGGCTCAGCCTGAGGGGACCTGTTGCCTTGCTGCTGAAAATTTTACATACAATCTATTGGTTTTACTTTTAGGATAAATTTTGACAGCTATCCGCGTTATTGACATATTTTACAATTCCCATGTAACGATGATGAATAGTTATTATTAGCATCTTCAGCGACAATTGTATTATTATCATTTTAAATTATGTCGGTGTACGACGGTTGTAGTTATCTTTTTACAATCCGATAACTGCAAATAAATTTTCCTTGCTTTTATCCTACTCTTGTAATCTTGTTCGTACCTTCGGTTTAGCCGAACTAGAGCTGCCAACCAACAGAGATTGGACCGACCGTGACTAATCGTGGGCTTGGGCTGCCCTAAAAGTTCCAACCCAAACCAATTACATCACTTTCGCCCCACTTTTTTCTAGAGTATGCTTTTTGGACTTCCTTTCAACATGAGAAAGTCCAAGAACTTTGAATTTTCAACCTCATTCATTAATTGATTTTCATGTTTTCAAACGACTATTAGTCGATCGTGAACTATCCATATCTACTTCCTCATAATTCGACCTCTATGAAGTTTTTCGTTGATTTAAACGACACATATGTAGAAAGCCCTTCTTTTTTTTCATTTACTAGCGGATTTAATATAGGAACAGTCGACGATTCTCCCTTTTTTTTTTCCTAACTGTGATGGTGAAAATTTTCATCTGTTAATCACTAAAAATAGATTATGGTGAACGATATCAAACCTTAGCAATACATGATGGGTGGAGTAGCATAAAAGCAAGATTTTACTTAGTTTTATTTTATTGCTAATAAAAAATTGATCAGGAATTACGGCCTGGAATGATGACCTATATGAGATTTCTCCTGCTGGAATTCCTATCTGACGATCACTCTTTTCCTGTCATTTTCTATTTTGCAGGTCATCGTTTCAGACCGTGGTTCACGATCAATATTCTAGCAACAACACATTTCATGTTTGTATAGGTGGGGGGGGGGGCGGCGTGGAGGGAATGAGCTTGGTCACCAACATTTCAGCACTAACATGTCCAACATCCAGAGCCTGGACCAACTTAAATACGGGCCTTACCCTAGATAACGATGGGCTGGGCCGGGCCATATTCATTGACCCATAATCCCATATTGCGCACATACAAACCCGCCCATGATGTAACAGTGCCATTGAAATGGCACTCTGCACTCCCACCAGTACCGGCCGTTCCGCCACCATATCCACGGCGGTTCCCGCCAAAAGACGAACCTCAAACAGCTCTATCCTCAGCCCTCCCCGCGCAATCCTACGCACTCCCTGCGCTATCCTGCGCCCTCCTCCTTCGGTTGCTTCAAAGGCCTTCTCATTTTCTCCGAGAGCAACAACTCCTCCACAGAAATACGTCTATCCCGACCCTATCCCCGAATTTGCTGCAGCCGTAACTACAACTCTCTCTATCGAGTGTGTGTGTGTGTGTGCGCCCGCGCGCGCATTGCCGATTCTCCTTCGGCAAAATAAAATTCCTTCTCTCTCAGTTTTTCGGATTTCTAGAAACACTACATTGTTGCTTTGTGATTATTATTCAGTTTAATTGAATGTTTGGCTGCTCGAATATTATTCTCTAAGTTCGCAAATAGTAAAAAAGGACAAATTATGAAACAGATGAGGTGATTGATGCATTTGTGATATTTATATATAGGAGACATCGAAGTTCCAGGCTGAGCTTTTGAGGAAGCTATCCAGGGAAAAGGACACGTTTGGGAATGACCTCGATGCCGTCGTAGATGTCTGTTCAGAGGTAATTCCTTTGGTCATTGTACCTCGCGTAAAATATGTAACTGGTTTTGTGTTTTCTGAAGTTGAATTGTGTAATTTGTAAGAAATATTGCGGCAACAAAGTAGATTGAATTGATTTTGTATGAATATGGTCTTGAGATGAGTTGTCTTGTGAAGGAAAACTTTGTAGCTCACTAGCTTAACGTTTTAAAGTGAGGCGAGCGAGCCTCTTGAACTTGAATGGAATTTTTTCGAGAAAATGTCGAAGTGGATATGAAGTTTCTTGTTATCATAGTAGACACAAACAGCTCAGCTCTTTTTTGCCTATGACATATGCCTCAGTATAGAGAAAACTACTTGTGGTACGTCGTATGCACATGCAAATCCTTTTAGATTATCCGTTGGTTTTGTTTGCCTCAGATATTCCTTATTCTATGGAATGACACCTTTCAGTCATCCATTCCACCCTCCCATTAGATGGGTGCGTTTTTCAATATTAGAGTAGAAGATCAAGCTGTTAGTGGGGCTCCGAGATCAATCTTGAAACTGCTAATGTTTTGCAAGAAAAATAAATAACAATTACAGCAAGAAAGGAAGAAAAGAAAACTATCATGGCCAATATTAGGGAAAAGCTTCAGTAGTTTGTTTCTTGTTGTTTTAATGCATGTTACTGGTATGTTATATGCACGAAGTTTGGTTCTGTCTCAAGTCGATGTTTAGATGCCAGTATTAGTTTTGAAAATTATGAGAAAGAATGCTAAGTTCACAAGATACCTTTCTCACCAAATATGCTCAGAACTACAACAACTTCAGAAATGTCTTTTTTGTTGGCAATATTAGAACAGGTTGCATTGTTGTTAATTGTGATGACTGTTTTTTAGAATAAGAAATGCGAAAGCGAAGCAGCAGAGTGTTTCGTTGTAGAGTGCCTTAGTGTTGTAGCCACACTTTGTAGGCCTAATATTGTGATATCCTTTTTTCTGCTTGATTCTAATTTGAAGTCTAATAATAAATTGGCTTTGCTGACTATCTTCCCTGAAGGATACTAGTGTTATGTTAGATGAGGTACCTCCTGTACTGATATAATTTGCGGATTACTCATATGCTGCTTGACTGATTCGCTGATTTTATGTATCTAATCTGTCTGATAGAGGATTTGGTGCTTATCTTGATAGCCAACCAAAATTCTAGATTGTTCATATCAGAAAATTCTGTTCCTTTATCTATGTCAATGGAAAAGAACGAAGTGGTAACGACAAGCAATTGTACTAATTAAGTGCTGGCATGGTACAATTGCTGTCGTTACCACAGTGCAAATATAGGAAGGGGTTAGGTATGAATAGGGCAACTTGTATTAGCAGCCGGCTGTAATTTGGAAGAAGATTGGATAGATAGGTGCTTTGACAGAAGCATAATCAACTTCTTTTTGGTTAAGTAAATCCCCTTCTTTTATTTACTTTTTTGGTCTTGAATGATAATGGACCAACTAATATTATAATAAGAAATATGTCACAACTTTGATAAACAATTGTTGAATTCCGCTAACCCAGTAATTTGATTTAGAGGTGAAAGTGATCCGGGGCTTTTGTTGCTTGTGTAGGAACTAGGAAGTAAAAGATTGTCAACCATCTTCTTCTTCATTTGTCGAACTTGGGGACATTTCTGTGTTTTCCTTTTGCATTTTGGGATCCGGTGGGTGTTTCAAGATTCGGTGAAACAGGCTGCTTATTGGTTCAATATTCTGACTCGCTAGGATTAGTCTGGTGCATTTGGAGAGAGAGGTACATGAGACCATACTTCAATGTGTAGAGGCTTGGTTCGAGTCAAAGGGCTGTTTTTGAGTTCTTAGATATTTTTTAGGCATTCTTTGGAGGAGGGGAAAATTTACTTTCAGTTATGATACTTAAGAACTCTTAAACACATCATGGCACAGGGACAACCCTCTTCATATTATGGAATGCTCTACTTCATCAACTTTGATCAGTTACTTGAGCTGTGTGCTGCTTTTTCTGAATACTACTTTCCAGGTGCTTTAAAACACACACTATCCTGAGACAATTTGGACATGCTACGTTAACGTTATAGATGATCAAGATCATTTAATTACGTAGATATCTGGTTTAGATGAGAATACCAAATTCTTCATAAATTGAGTGACGTACCACTTGTTGCTTCAAAAAATGCACAATTTTTTTTTTTTGCAAAATTGTTCTGCTTGAGAAACAGACATTTATAGAGATACTTGTTAAATGCATACAATCTACTTCTTCTATTCTGTTAATAGTTTTTACTTTTCTGGGGATGAGACAAATGCGGAATCTGACAGGAAGCAATCCTGGTACGAAACAGATAAGTATTAAACCAAACAGTTCAAAAATTTGAGCTCCTGAAAAGGACTTGTTGAATAAACCGATGAGGAAAAAGGCAACTCTATCTTCCTCCTGTAGTCACAAATGTCTGATTCTTCTGCTTTCTGATGTGTTATGTTATATCCCACGGCTAATAAAGGGCACCAATGCAGGCTCTGGAGTCCTTCTAATTTAGATCGATGATATTTGGTAAATAAAGACATGCGCGCAGACATCATGCTAGCAAATACTGTTCTCTCTCTAACCAAAACAACTTTTTCAACCTAATACTCCCGATTTTGGCTGTAGTTTTTTCCCAGGAAAGATTTTATTCGAGATGATTAAGCATTTTTTTCATTCTCTTAGAATAACTGACTTCTTCTTGACGTTAAAGTAGTTCAATGATTGAATGTTGGACGAAATATTTGTTGTCACAACAAAACAAGCAAAGTGCTGTCCAGACAGCTTGTCATCAAGTTTCTTTAACCTTTTGTGCATGTTAGCTTGGATGCAAAACTATATATGTGATGCTTGGAATTTGCACTTGAGATTTAATCGAACATTCACTTGTGGCCACTGGCTTCTTGAAACCAGATATTTAGCGACTTCTTAAACAAGGAGTATGGAGGACCCGGAACTTTATTGGTGGAGCCTTTCACAGATATGATGATTGCACTCAAGGAAAAGAATCTTCCTGGTGCACCTCTGGCTGCAAGGACATCTTTGTTATGGGCTCAAAATTATGTTGATCAGGATTGGGAGATTTGGAACTCGAAACCACCCAAGTGATCATGAGTTCATTTTTCACATATTGTATAAGCGAGTCTTTGAAATCACGTTTCTTCTCTATCAATCAAGAGCAGAACAGGAGATTTGTGGGCAAACTAGATTCAATTTGAAACAGTTGTCGTGGAACTTGTTGATCTCTTTCCTTTGCTATACAGTTACCCAAAATGGTTTAAACATTCGAGTTTTGGTTGAGGATGATGTTTAATCTGCACCGAGTTCCATGGAGTTGCAGTATCTATATATTCAGGTTGAAAAGTCCGTTTTTTGAACAAAATACAACAACAATTAGCTCCCAGCCTCGGATATACTTTGCAAAGAAGGGCGCCACGATTTTGACCTTGCTGCAGCAAAGCTTGATGATCCTGGCCTCTGCCGCTGTCTTTCATGCCTCATTGCCTGAAATTATTCATATGGTTGTAAGATCGGTACTCATGAACGAAAATGATAAGATATATTTTCTTTGAACTTGTAACGGACATGTCTTCTTCAAATTCCACTGCCTAAGCAACCATAGATGTGTATCAACATGTTTCAACTCATTTTGGATGAAATCAGGTTACTTATTCCCTTGTATGATTTCTATTATACGGAAACGCACTGGCTATGAACTTCCTCACAGCATGTAACTTTCTCCTTAAACGGTGTTTCAGATGTGCTGCTCGAAGATCTTTAATCATGTTAGCAGACAGCCAGAGGTTTATACGCGGAACCACAGGATGTAAGTCTGTTCTATCGGACAAATTATATCACGCAGGACAACAATGAAATACAGTTACTCCACCACCGGATTTACCTGACTGTTCCTCTCTGGTTCACGCCTTCTTTCTTCTGCATCAGAACTTGGACTCTGCTTTTCTGGATCTGCTTCCGACCTCTCAATTGATTCCGGCTGGTTTTTCTTCATCTTTGCATATCTTTTCGCTCTCAACACCTTCATAACCTCTACAACCGTAGAAAACATCTAAACGTCAGGCTCATTGAAAACCTTGTTTAGTTTTGAACAGTAGACTAAGAGGGAAACCAACCTTGAGAGGTGACAAGTCGATAAGCCCGACCAAGAACAAGAGTATCGCTTGGCCGGAGAAGCTTAACACGTGTGAACCGTACCGTCCTTTCGTCTGAATTCTCTTCACCATCACCGCCGCCCATAGGCAATGGAATTATGAGAGAAACATAGTGTCCTGGATTGAGTTTCATCACCTCGCTCGCGCTCACCGACCAGTACATCCTCTCTATCCTCCCACTTGGGTGTTGTATCACTAGTGCTGCTGCATCTACAGCCTGGCAGTTCCCCATCTCTCACTCTCTCTCTAGATGAATAAAGATGAAGATAAAGAAGAAGAAGGAAGGAAGGAAGGAAGGAAGGAGGAGAGAGATAAGGAGGAAGAAATAATGAAGGATGTGAGTTAAGCTGCAGTCTTTTTCTAAGCAGAAACCATCACCACCACCCTCCAAGAATGGTAAAACTGGTCTCAGTCAAGCCAGCCTTTCTCCTCTTCCCTCCTCCCCAACAAACTTATACTACCCCAGTTTAAATTCCTACTTGGTGACTCATCAGTTTGCATCACAATACACACTTCAATAGTTCATTAGCTTTATAATAATGACACCATGATTAAGGCTTGCACACACACACAAAATCAAATCACCAACTAATGTGTGCCGGCAGGGTTCCTTAAATGCTGGCGAGGTGGCCACGTGGCAGCGCGCGAATGGCCGTGATCTTGGACGGGCGTGCCCGGCCGCGTCGACGGGGTCAAGGTTTGGACTTGGGGAGCTACAAATTTTATGTTTGATCTGCATGCCTGAAATTCTTAGTAAAGAGATGCCCAAAGATTCCATTGTCACCCTTGGTACCTTATCCTTGGTTTTGGCATTTGCCAATTCGGCGCCTTGCTACAATCCGAACCCAATATTTGACTTATTTTGTACTTGTGTGGCCACACTTGGCGTTTCCGTTATTGTTTTTCCCTTGTTGATTTGCGCTTAAAATGGGAAGAGTTTAGCCGTTTACTTAAAACAAAACCGTTGACAAATTAATTTCATTCCATTCTATACAGGCTCGAGGGTCGTTTTCATCTTCATTTCGTCCGGCCGGAGAATGTGATTGTTGAGCTACCATTTTGTTAAAATCAATTCCCCCTTTGAGTTGTGTATCAATATTTGTAGTTGTAGTCGTCCAAGTATTAAAAACATTCCTTCAATTATTGTGTAAGATCTTCTCTTCCTTTTTCTTAGACATATTTATGTTATAAATAATCAAACAAAGATAACATTTCGAGTGGCGCTACACACAGAGAAAGGGAATTCTTCGTACATCTAGTATTTTACATGACTTAAATTGGTCATATTTATTTCGATAGTGACAATGGACAGAGGTGACTGCCGGAGTTGGACAGAAACGAGACCCGAAAATTATTGGGTCACACTTCAGTTGAAAACACAATTATTTGTACTTTTTATCACTTGAAAATGCCATTATCGCATCGATCAGGATATATACTCTCTATGTTTATGATTCTTGCATACGAATTTATGGAATCTTACACTTCTCAAGGTTGGTAATAACCATTGGGGTTCAATAAACAGCTCTATGTGTAGTCTAGAATGAAACATCGTATCCAATATTGACTAGGGTGTGCCAACAGTGTGTGTGTGTGTATATATATATATATATTCGTTAAATGCAAATCAAGGAAGTTAAATTTTCAGACAAATTTCTAACATTCTAACCAGAGGAAACAGATGCGATATCCTTGGTGACATAGCCTCTAATTGCAGGCCAAATGATGATTTAGGCGTTTAGCGACTTGCTTATAATTTACGGTCATAATAATTTATAGTAGATTATCTCTGTCATGGGATCATAAAATAGTTGAAACAACCTGAGATCTATTGACACATATGATCAATTTTAGGCCAAAACTATTGACTGGTATATGCACTCATTTGATTCTTTTGTATCTTGTACTACTAATTTAGCTTACTCAAGTTCAGTGGCAGCGCAGATAAAGCACCCCACTAGCTTTGAATATGAAAACCCTAGTCACAATGTTTCTTTTTCAAAAGCTCCGATGCGATTATAGTAAACCCAAAGTGACATTTTTCTAACAAAGAACCAACTAGGATTAGGACTAAGATCCTCTTTAAAATTGCTTCTATCAACTTTGCTAATGTCTGGCTTTAGGCTCTTAATCTTGTGGTAATGTGTTGGAAACAAAGTGGAATCGTATATGTAGAAGAACGGTTTTAAATTGGGTAACCTTTAAAAGTACTCGTGTTTCGCTATTAGTACTCGTTCAGTTATTCATATAAGCTATAAGGTGTGTGAATCGTTAAAGTTGGAGTGTCAATAGAGCTACTTATTTTCTTATTCAATGAAAATGCACATAAGTAACATGTACTATAATTATTAAAGACAGCTGGCGGTGTGGATCGAGTCTCATAGTTTCAAACCATAAACTAGTGATTCTTGTGTACATCTTTGTTGGGTTTTGAGCAAAGATTTTATTTTAGTTCAACTGGGAAGACTTAAAATCTTACTGAAGATCTTTGACTCTTGTGCACCCTATTCACCTTAAACTATTTGAACTGCAATCCAATGCTAGAGAACCTCTTATTCTATGTGTAAACATCTCTGATTAATGCCAGTCTATGTAAGCCATGTGAGGTGTTGGAGATCTTGAATTCAGATATTAAATGATGAATGGACTGTGTCTTGTTCAACCATGACCTCTGTAGGGCACTACAACCATTACTATTAAATGAAGGGTCTTTAACTTGTTATGGCCATGGAGTGAGGCAGCCATTAGTATTCAATGATGGAGGTCTCATTTTCCCTTCTGTACGTTTGGACAAATCCTTTTATTTAAAATCAAAGTAGTGGGATTTCCAGACTTTTGCTCTGTTCATGTATTATGCCTTTGTGGGGACAAGGGCAAACATATTGTTAGGTCTTGTGTGTCTGTACCCCCTTAAAATCATTCTAAGTTGTAGCTAAAACCTCTCAGTGTGGAGGTTTTTTTAAGGGGGCAGTCTTGTGAGTGGGGTTCTTGTTCTTTTGTTTTGAAGTTGCTTTCTCCACATTCTTTCCCTATAATCCAAGACACACAAGTGTAGATTCAAAGCTTCTGTTAAGAATGTCTAGAGAGAACCAAGTATTAAATACTGGGCAGTGTTTGAAATCTTGATGACAATCAAGGGGGAAGAAAAACAAACAAGCTGATGTTGCTTGGTGTATGTTGCGTTCATGAACTTCAGGTCCAAAGGTATTCAACTTCAAGAGAATGCATGTCTAAAACAATTACACACTGCTTTTTTTTGCAGAATTAACTTAAGGACAACTACTGTCCTTGTGCAGAGATGTAGGAAAAGTGAAGCTAGAGCTTGTCTAGTTCGCCCATGGCATCTCCTGCTTGCCTGCTATTTAGATACCTGTTTAATTTTACAAAGATTGTACTGCCAATATTCTTAATATCAGCTAAAAGAAAGTACAGTTCTCCTTGCATTACTTGGGTACGGTTCTAGGAAAGGTTTTCGGTCATAATCGTGGATCATAATTTTATTCAAGAGATGTTTTCTACGGTTGGTTAATACTTTTTTTTTTGCTCACAATTGTGACCAGCTTATTTTACGATCTTGACGATGAACAAGATGGCTTGTGCACTATACTAACCCGATTGTGATACAAGGGCACGATATTCCAACTTTACATAGACAAATTCGTTTTGTGTAAATTAAGTTCGTCATCATCGTAGAAAGAAAAATAAACTAACGCCATGATCGCAAAATTAGAGTCAAAGATGTGGGCTGGTCTGAGGAGCTGTGTACTACTTCCATTAACGAAGGCTTTATTACCTTTATATTCTTCGGCCATTGGAATCCTCAAGAACACTTTATATATTTCTTTTGGTAGTAAAATGATGAATCGTCAACATATTCCACATTCCCTAATTAATGGTTCCAGAATTAATAATGCAGCATCACCATTGCATCTCTGCTAGTGGCAACACTTTAACCTAAAAAGAATCAAGATCTTTAACAATGGAGATGGAGACGAGTCCTGCAACTCATGCCACGCATTTTGGCATGATACGTTCAATATATGGCCAACTTAGTGGAGAAAAGAGTTATCTTTTTCGAGGGAATTAGTAAAAAATAACGCGCATCGTCTATTTGAAATATCTTACTTTCATCTTGATATTCCGTCTTTCGGAAAAATGTTATACGATACTTGTATTTTGCCATATTGCAATGATGTACTATCGCTCCATAAAGTATCGTAGACGCAATTTGGTCTGTGATACCATCTCACTTACGAACAAGATAAAGTGTTGTCGATAATTTTATGGACAAACTTTTCTTTCCACTTCACTCTTACTCAATATATTCGTAAAAAAAAATAAAAAAATCATGGCATCTTATCGTCATTTTAAATAGCAAATATTCATTTTTAGAGTCGATTGAAAACCATCAAATTCATTGTTACAAAATATAAAAAATTATTGCTAAAAATTATTTTTGGCGACGAAAGTAGAATGTACATGATTAAAATGACATGCTTATGTACATTCCCAAAAAAAGGGTACTGTATTTCAATAAATAAATAAAAAGGGTACTGTATATAATAGCATACTCCAGTAGCACGTTGACGACTTTCCAACAAAAACATCATATGGTCAACACTGGGTGATCAGCTCGAGATATAATCTTAAAAATTAGGTAAGACTATGATTAGAAGCAGACAAACCTTAATCAGTAATGCCCAGAAAAAGAAAAAAGAAAGAAAAGAATCTTCATGGTTTTCGTCATTAGGGCCATTGGCAAAGCTCTAAAGGACTAGATGACCGAGAAAAATTCAATCCATTGAGCACGCGGCCGAGTAGACATTGCATTGTTTCGGATAATTGTGTTTCGGATAATTGAGTTCGATCATTTATAATTATTGGTTCAGGAAGGACCGATGGGATAACAGAATGGGCTAAGGGTAGCTGTAGGTTAAATTATAATATATCTAATGATCATATCAGAATTATTGGTCCTGGACCGCCTAATATTTTTCGGAACATGGATGAATAGATAAAATAGTGCATATATATTTCGAATTATATCACGTACTCTCTCTCACACACAGACGCAAACACGAGCTTCGTAGAGGTGCTCGCAATTGGCGGCACGCAAAGATTTTTCTCGCCAAGAAGCAAATTGATGACAGTTTATGGTGACAAGTAACAAAAAACAACAAGTGAAAAGCTTTAGCGACTACGTACGCACTAATTGACTGTCAAATGGTAAATATGATTCTATGCATAAAGGGAAGGGTTTAGTTCCTAAGTCCCCAATGTTTCTAAAGCTTGGTAGCGCGCAAAGCTTCTCATCCGATGATGAAAAATGTTCGGACAAGTGAAAGTAGGTCAGATTGTAATTTTTGTTAAAGCACTTGTCATTAGCATATGGCCAAAAAAAGGCATGTCCTGCATTTTTACGTTTTAGACTTTGCATCGGATTAAAGCACTTGTCATTAGCATATGGCCCGAAAAAGGCATGTCCCTCATTGTTACGCTTTAAACTTTGAATCGGACTCCAACTCTAATAGCAGCAGAAAAAGACGAGCCAGTGCAGAAAGGAAATGGTGTCGAATTACCTATTCTTGGAATGATATAGCTCCCTTTTTCTATCACGCGACTTCTTTTTTCCTTGCAATTCAACTAAGCCCGCGAAAAAAGAGCTTAAAGTTTTGGGTTCTAAAGTCATTGCCTTGTGTTAGCCCTATGGTTGGATAACCTAGGTTTACATTTTGTTTTGATGATAACTACACATTGATTATGTTCTAATGTGTGCTTTGAGTGTATTCTTAGTTGGATAGATGGATTAAAGCCAAAGAAGCTTAAAGCTATAGTGGACATGCTATACAAGTTTCATCAAGTCTAATGTCAAAGAGCAACAAAGAATGCATCGGCTAAATTACTATCGATTATGATTAATCTTTACTATTATGTAACTAGTCTTGGTTTGATGCTTGGATTGATGACTATGACCTAAAAAGACCTTAGGACACCTTGTGCATTGCATGCGAGTTCACAACCTTTCACACAAGTGTGTTTCTTGAAAATGAGTGAACTTTGGAGCTCACTCAAATTTTTATGAGGAATGTTTTTAGAGCTAATATTTTCATATATTGATAAAACTTTTCATTAGCTTTCCAACGCCAAAAACGACACATCAATCCAATTTTTTTTAGAGAAAGTTATGGCCAAAATAAGAAAGAAAGTTTCGCGAGACAGTCGAGAAATTGCAGCAAGGGAATGCAGTCGAATCTATTGACCGTTGGGAGAGAAATAACGGTTAGTTTTGCCCAAAATCATGCCAAATCTTTCCATAACGGCTATATTTGATCTCTTATCTATATAAATGATTTGGGGCTTCATTATACACCATGAAAACCATATTCTAAGCCTCCACTCATTAGAGAAACATCAAGGCTCATAGATTAAATTTTTCTCTTTTCATATATCTTCATGATTTTATATAATTAAAGAGAGCATCTTTGTGAACAGTTCTTTGATTGAGAGTGAGCATTCTTTAAGTCATCAATTCTCTCATCTCTCTATTGTACTAGAGCTTCATTTATACTTATTTCCTTTCAAGAGAGTTTCTTTGTACACAATTGATCTTTGTAAAAGGACTGTGATCAAAGCTTGAGTTTGTCAAGTCTTTGAGAACTTTGTGGATTCAAGGCTTGTGCTTGGTGTTATAAGGTTTTTGATCTTGACCTGGAAGAAGATTGTTACTAGTTAATTCTAGTGCTCTTGCAAAGGACTTCTTTGAAGATATGGATGTAGGCTTGAGGGTAGTTCAAGCCGAACCATTTAAATCTCCTTGTCAAGTATCTCTAACTCAATCTCTTTACTTATTGCTCTATAATTGTTTGAGATTGCTAAATTAACATCTTCATTGAAGTATTACTTGGTTTGATTGAGATTCGTGAGAGTGCTTAATTAGTTTAATTTTTTCATTAATTTTTAAAACCCTATTCACCCCCATCTAGGGTTGTTTTATTGGTTTCACCTTGTACACGTTCCTTTCCCCTAAAAGCAACTTGATATATATGCAGGTGGAGGACTATGAGAAGTGTAATTATACAGCATGTACTGATAATCATACATTAACTTGCTCTATATATAGACTTCCCAAGTTGTTTATAAGCCTAGAATGGTCCAAGCACACTCACTAAACTTATTGAGCTTCAGATGTGATCATACTTGGCTTCTTCAGAGGTCGAGTCTAACTCTAGCCATATATACGAAGGTCGAGTATCTTGAAAGTTCATATATACGAAGGTCGAGTATCTTGAAAGTTCATATTGTAAATTTCATAGTATGTTGAGCTTATTAAGGTACTAAACTTTAAAAACATGTATAATCTTAGTTCAGTTAGCTAACGAAGTAACTAAAGGGCGATGGCACCTAAACAAACAAGCCCGCCTGCTGCCAAAATCAGCCTTGACCCTTGGCAAGCACCAAGGCAGCGCTCGTTGCCTTCCTCTAGGGTGTGTCGCTCACTAGCACCTCGGCTCTCACACCTGCACATGCTAAGGCAAAGTTGGCTAACGAAAAAATATATATTAGAAATACAGAGTACAAATCTTGATAACTAGAGTGACCTAAGTTTGTAACGTGGTCCTGAACATCTTTTGGGATGTCACAGCTAATAATAAACCGGAAAACTTTAGAAGAAGAATTTCGGATACACGCTCAAACTACTTTATCCGGATGCACAGTATCTTTCCAGACAAGAAATCAGACAGCGTCTTTGGCAACGCGACGAACACGTCTTCCAAAATCTCCACGTTGAGAAGAATAAAGATTTCTATCCATGCTTTATAAAGCTTTTACCAGCAGCATTAGACACGTTGTTTTTCCAACATTTCACGTAGTTGAAAAATACATGCACAGACCATCTAAAAGTTCCCCACTTTCTTCACTTTATAATAATGGGCTGACTGTGATCGTTCATGTCCATGCAACGTACGAAAACATGGAGCTAATTGTCCCCTCTGATCTTGAATTATTGGCTGCGTGGCTACATCTCTATCGTTTGGACAAACCAGAAATGGACATGACAAGAACTTGGGGTCACCTTGCGCCCAATATGATTAGGATTACATCAAATCAATAACTGGACTGCTTAATTCTTTGGAGACAGTAACAGCTGATTATGGGCTAATCTCGTGCCTTAATTGAAACATGTAAGGTCACATGTCAATCTATTTTCAGGTGTTGAATCTAATCTGATTCCCCTTTAGTAAACCAGAGCTTATATAGGCTTTGTCCTTACATATAGAGAGAGATGGGAGGATATATGAGTTTTTTTTTATTTTTCGCGATAACCTCACTTGACTTTTCGACGCTTCAAACCACTTCGATTGCTAAAACCCAAAAGACTAATAGAAGTGGATTTATGAAGTCGTTTGGAATTGATTATCAAAAGTAGATTTTGGTTAAATCGGAATCAATTTTCAAAATCAGTTTTAATCTATTTTGAGTATAATAGTTGATTAAAGGTTCTTAAAGGTGTGTGGATAAAAATGAATGAAAGTAGGTTTAGTGTGACAAAATTACAATGTTGTGTACTCAAATTTAAAGGGGCGTTTAATGTCTATTTAAATGTGAGGATATTTTGATAATTTCAAACCTGATTCTTAGAAACTGATTAAATCAGAATTCGAGAAAAATGAGAATTCTAGATTTAGTCAATTTTGAGCACATTGAAGTAGATTTAGCCCGTTTATCTTTTTATACCAAACACTTCAAAACGATTTAATCTGATTTTAATCAAGTTTGAAAACTGTAGAATCAATTCCAAACACCATCTAAAAAACATTAAACAGTATCGGCTAAAATCTTCTTCTGGAGTGTAAATGGAATAACAAGACTGCAATTATCGATCCCCAGTATATTCGTGGGAAAGTGAATTAAGACAGATACATTTTGCCAATGTTAGTCTCATCTGCTGTACAACTTTACCGATCGATATATATACTACTTATAAATGTATGAATATAAATAAAAATTATTTTTTGAACAACTATAGCCCTATGAA
Organism: Escallonia rubra; assembly: GCA_033065855.1. NCBI lineage: Eukaryota > Viridiplantae > Streptophyta > Magnoliopsida > Escalloniales > Escalloniaceae > Escallonia > Escallonia rubra. The sequence goes on along the minus strand of JAVXUO010001171.1, from coordinate 15,568 downwards.
ATAGTTTATTAATTTTTTTGCCATTTAAATAACTTAGAGGAGATCCTGGTACTCCTCATCTACCTAAATCTCTTCTTTTACCAGCCATAAAGGAAATGAAAAGATAAAGGAGTAATTAATGCATATAATACTCATGTTGCATCATTGGTCAAACATTCACCGGTTGTGGACACTTGGTTACAAAAGCTCTAGCTCTTTTTATGCCTCATCACCTTTTTTCTACCATCGTTCGCTATCGTTGAACTTATTTACCATACATACATCCTTCTTGATTCTTTCACAAACTTTATTTTTCTTCGGTTTGATTAGTGCGACGCATTTAGAAGTTTGTTCATTTCACAGCTATACTTCTGATTATTCATATTAGCATTACTTCTATAGGTTTGTCTACCTGGAAATGTTGTTGCTGATGCATTCACACTTAGAAAGCATGTCACATTCCCACATTTATAAATCATATATGTTTTAGTTAATCGACTTTTCAAAGTATTCATCTAACGTGCGTTACGTGTGTTCTTTCGTTTCATTTTTATCTAACAACATGACATGAAGCCATGACTTCAAGTTAATCAATTTTAGTACTCGTCAAGTCAAATAATTTTTATGCTATCAAAACTACCACGGAAACCTTCATCAAATATATACCATTTGCATTATAGCTTGGAATCACTTTGTAACCACATATAAGAAATAAAAAAAATAAAAAAAAAACTAGCTTAAGCATCACTTTTAGCAAAAGTGAGTTGTTGCTTTTATTCGGTTATTTACATTTATGTTCAAAAACTATCCTTCTAAAGCAATCGAGATAGCGGTGGCTTCATAAGCTAAGGTCTTGTCAGCAGTATTGAATTTAAGATTTGTTATTATCGATTTTGAATATGATTTATATTTTCTTCTTTAACGATCTTTTGTTCCAATAATTTTGTAAAGAGTTAATAATTAAAATTGTAATTTGCAAGTATTGCATTAGATAATGTCTATTCTGTAACACGTTCTTTGATCGAAGAAAAAAAAATGCTTTGATATTTGTACTTTTTGCTCATTCTCTTTCAAAAAAGTATCTACGTCCTTTTCGAATTCAATATATGTATTAACAAAAGGATACAAAAGAGCCGATAGACAATATTTTTTGAAAGTCGGGATAACTCATTGGCTTTTCTTTTACTAATCTTTGGGCTTTTAAATACAATAGAAGATTGCCGTTACATGAAACCACGATTGAATCAACGTGCAACGCACGCGTGCCCCGCTACTAATCAAATATTATCATTTTCAATTTTCAGGAAAAAAAAAAAAAAAAAAAGGTACCACAAGATCGTAAGCCACGCCGTTCAGTTAGCCCAAGAAGGACCACGTGAATAACTGTGGATCGGCCTATTTCACTTCAACGGGAGTCCAAAGGCTCCACACACGTCTCAGCCCATCGCACAACTGCGAAATGGACTCCGAGCACTTGAAGTTTAACCTGTTTCCAGGCCTGCAACTCTACAGATTATGGCCCGGGGACTTTCCTGGGCCTAAACACCCTCCAACGAGGATTCCAGAGCCCATTCACGTTGTCTTGTGTGGCACACTATAAAGCTTGTATATTTGTCCCAGCTACCGATGGGATAGAGGTAGGAACAAGATTATCTCAGTTTAATTAAAAAGCCCGAAGCCCCTTCTTGTCTGTTGATATCAGCCGAGGTTGAAAATTTAGTATGATCCCAATTCCCATGGAGAGTAGAGGCTAATGGTGCAAGGTCTGGACTAGTGATATGGGTTGGCTCACAAGTCTCAGCATATTATTGGGTCTGTAGGTCTTGAACTTAATAATCTTTTACCGACGGGAGGGACACGCATAACTGTCGTGAAAATAGACGTTTTCTAATCCACAGCGGTGCAATTTCATTTTCGTGACAGACCGACGATGTAGAATTCCGTCCGTACCACCCTTCAAGAACCTACGGGCCTGTAAGTCGCCTTTCTACTGTAACCGGAATCAAAGCAAGTTCTGTTTGTGTAAATTTTCTTGTAAAATCACCCTCACCGACGGGTGTTTGTCTGTGCAATTCGCGCATGTGTGCATGTGTGCGCGTGCTCGCATGTGTGCCAGTGTGAGCAGAGAACTAGCTTTCTTTTAAGCTAGAAAACTATAGAAAACAGGGCATCATAAATGTTACACAAATGGATAAATGAAATAAGGAGTAGAGTATTATGCTTATTTTGCACACATCATATCTTATCTAGTGAATATTAATTTTTTTTATTTTTGTTTGAAGGTATTTTTTTTAAGAGATAAGAGAGATGCACAAGGCTATGAAGTTAACATCTAACATGAAACTCATCACCAGTTTGTCATACAGGGGCAGGTCGAGGGAAAAACCGCTGTCTAATTGCCGAAAGTCATCTATACTTGTAGTATTTTGTTCAAAAGATCAGCAAGTAGGAGAAGCTGAAAAAGAAAAAAAAAAAGGAAGATATTTTCACTCTAGCGTAGTACCATCATTGAGCTAATCAAGGGAGCATAGCTTGATCACACTGATGGGAAAAACTTGTTGAGATTGAAGGGTAAGGAATAGAACTCTTCACTCCTTGTATCCGTCTTGAACGACCGGAACTTGTCCCACCAGTGCAAGCCCCTATCCTTCCTAGTTGCACTATCTTTTCGATGCAGCGTGACGTCTAGGAACAGAGCCAAGAAGCCAGCAACAAATGGTTCCGAAGAGAGAGGCACATTTATCATATCATTGAACTGTCAAGTAAAATAAATCAGAATCAGAGGTCATAATCATAGACCTGAATGAGGGGTGGGGGGAGGATAGTCTTAAGAAGTTGATTAAATAAGAGTATAGTTGCTAACCCATCTGGCTCCAGTGTGAACAGGACCATAACCATTCACTATAGTGTACTCATTGAAGTACTGTGGTACTGATAAGCCCATGAAAAAGGAGAAGCCCAGAATGAACTTTGTTCTAAAGCTGTTTAAGTTGCAAAACTGGAGGAAGCTAAGGCCTGCTGAACCTGTTCATGCATAACTACAGAATGACTACGTTTGAACTGATTGATTGAGAAAGCCTACAAGGGAAGTAGTAAATACTTACCCACATAGGCAAAGAAAAGGCAGTAAAAAGCTGCAATAATTGGCGCTGGAATTGATGCAAAGATGGCTCCAAATTTTCCTGAATAAACATGAACGTTTAACATCGATGGCTGGAGCAGAAAATGTGCTGAAGCAAAGGAACTATGTGGAGCCTTTACATCAGTTCAAGAGTGCTCAAAACAACTAACCAAGTATGGAAAAGAATATCATGAACCCAGCAGAGATCTGCACAACTCTTCGGCTGCCAACGCGTGTCAATGCTAGCAAACCGGCATTCTCACTGTAATAACAAGTTACAAAACAAACATAATTATGCTACGAAATGCTTCTATGAAAAGAAAAATCTTTAAGAACTTACACAGATACAGATGACCCATTCCCGGTTCCAAATATTCCAGAGAACAATATGCCAACACCCTTCGACAAATAAAGGAAAAAAGACATTTAGAAATTGCGTAAAGTTTATCTTCATTCGGCATAGAATGTTGTAACTTGTTTCTCAGTAAGTAGATAATGAACCAATTTGAGAAAGCAAATACAACCCAAGATTTCATTAAAGCAGCTGGTACATGAGGGGTGTAGAATGTGGCATGTTTGAATTATGTCTTTTCCTTCTAAGCACGTATTGAATCTTACTGGAGGCGAAATCATTTGAGTTTCTTTACCTGCCATCCAACACCGCGGCTGAGAACAGAAGGTGGCATAGGAGTAGCACTTGCATACCTTGACACGGCAAGAAAAGCACCAGTGGACTGTTGACAGAGCCAAAGACTCATTAAATTAGTAAAACATAGTCAAGTATACAAAGCTCCCTTCCAACAATGGAATGAAATTACGACTAAATGTGGCGACCATAACCCTGGAGAGGAAATTCCAGGACAAAAAGCTTATAAATGAGCATCCACTTCACTTGCTGAAGATGATACATCAACATATAGAACGCCTAAGAAACAGGAGAATTACATCTAGAGAGGGAGCTAAAATAGGAGATGGGTACTGCCAAATGTAGTGGCATAGCTACATGGAGGAAAATATCGAATTGGAGTATTCTGGCCAGAGAAATAGTAGCTTAAGGCAGTTGGACTACACAATTCTTGAGAAAAAAGGCATGCGTGGGCAGTACGCTACTCCTGACCAACAACTAGCAGAAACAAAAATGAAATAAAGCATAGAAATATTGGTATAACGTAATTATTGGTGGACTTAGACCAAGTATAAGACATCGTTGATCAATCCCAGGCTTTACTTGGTAGTTAAATGAGTTAAAAGTAGACCGACCTCCACAAGAGCCACAAATGAAGCCGCCATCATTGCAAAAGCTTCTCCAGCATCGAATGTGGGAGCTCCCCATTGAAATGGATATGGAACTCTTATCCTGTATAACAGCAGATAAGTAGCAGTGATCCACCAAAAACTCAACCGAATACGACTCTCCATGCATAAGTAATCACTCATCAGGTTGACAGCCAAAGTACCCATTCACAAGAGCTTTTCACACTAACTTATGTTGCTTAAGTAAGCATTTGCCAACTAATACTTGTACCATTATGAATGTGCATATCATGACTCATGACTGAAGTAGTTTTTATTAGTATGCAGCAATAACCTGATGTTGCACGTGTATTGAAAAGAAGCATATTTTGGCTTCAGAGAACAGTCACATTAGTCCGAAAAAAACATCATGCAACTCATTATTCGCAAAGCCACATGGTGCCTTAGTTTATTTGCAAAGAAACAAGACATACCATGGCGCAGCGCCTATAATTCCAGCACGATCTGTTCGGCAACTTAGTTGGGTTTTTGATGGTGTGTTCTTATATGCTCCACCAACCGTGAGTAGGTGAGCATAGATCCACACAATCACCACCGAGAATAGAACGGCAAAGCGGTCAAAGATATGTCTCTCCCCACCCATAAGGTGCGGTATGTACTGCAGAAAGCATCAAGATAGTTCACATAGTATCTAGGTAAGATAAATACCTACTGCAGATGCCAAATGCAAAACTTCACTCTACTTAAGATTATCATAGCCATAATTTGTATATGTATGGAAAGTATTAAGAAAGTTAAAATCAAATCACCTGTGAAAATATTACTAGGAGGATGAGTTGCGGGAGTCCAATTTCCACACATTTTGTAAGCTAGACATCGAATTCAACAGTCAGTAGCCCAGACTAGAATATAAAATTTTAACAGGCGATAATGTCAGCAAACTTAATTTCTAGATCTAAAAGAAACGCATAAATGCATACCAGAGGAAAACCAAACTCATAGAGCCCAAACCCTGTTAAGGCTACCAATGGAACAGCAGATAGTGGACTCAGAAACCTGAGCTTGTACATAAGAAATTAATAATCAAATTAATTGCCACAATTTTGAGAGGGTCCACAAATTACTCATAACCTTATAAAAATTCGATAAGTAGAACTCACGCATATAAGCGGGAAGCTCTTCCAGTTTCCTACATGAAACTAACCTTGTTACATTGCGCCAAAGGCCACTAAACCCGATGACAATCTGCAGTGTTGACGCAACAATAAGGGCACCCTGGATTCCTCGCATTATCTTCTCAAATCTCTGCAAAAGCAACCAAGTAAAGGAGTCAAATTATCAAAACATGATTAATAAGTGGCAAAAATCGGGAGAAAGGTTCATCAGGCAACCTCCTGAGGATTTAGCTGGTCAGTGTATCTACCAGCCAAGACAATTGAAAGTGTTGCAGGCACGTAAGTGTATGAGCCTCCAATCACAGCAGGTAACCGTGTCCCAAAAAATGTCTGTGACAATGTATTCAAACCAGCCACAAATAGTAGTGTCTGAATCATCTTTGCTTTCTCTTCCTAAGGGGGGCAACCATCAATTTCCAGTTTGGTTAATGCAAGCTTTAGTAATCTAAAGTGATATTAAAATATCACAACTGAACCAAAGTATTGTCAAGAGATTAAAAAGGGAAACAAAACAATGGTATTTTTCATGACTATCAAAAGAAATCTCATGTCCATGCCAGAGCCTTACATTTCCTCCTCCCATTTGTGAAACCAGAGTAGAAGGAATGAGAACTGTTGTGCCAAGCATCACAAGATAGTGCTGGAACCCAAGTAGTATGGCCTCAGCTGCACAGTGAACCACCTTAATATACTACTCATGTATTTATTACTCAACTATATAGATATGCTGGCTAAGAAAATGGTAAACATGAAGAGGGTTAAATATGTCCAACAGTAATAGCAAAACCCAGTAATCGCACCAGTAAAACAAATCATTTATCATTTGAATCCAAAAGTATTAGGTTTCAAAATCAACGAAAAGTTAAATACAGAGCAAGAATAATAAAGACCCAAAGAACCTTAAACCCCCATAAGAAACTAACAAGTTATTAACAATGGTGTTCCGCAAATATCCCATACATATAGTCCTACATGCAAAGTACTCTCACTAGTTACATACACACACACAACCCAATAGACAAAGATTGAAGGAAACTCACGCCAGGGAGGGGGACTGGTAATGCAGTAAGAAACATTGGGCAGCTGGTCTTTCACCGGATGTGGCTGCCATTCATCCTGTTTGGGTGGTGGTGCAGCTCCTCCTCCTCCACCTCCTGCCATCACTCTTCTTCTTCTTCTTGCTTTCTCACTCCTAGACTAAAATCCCCACAAAACTAAAATCTCCAGAAGTCCCAAAATCTCTCAGAAGCCCCACAAAATATTGTGGTAAAATATTTTCACTAAACCCCAGAAAGAACTGTTTAGCAAAACCCCCGACAAACTCAACTGGACAAACTGTTAAATGGTGGAAAATGTGAAAATCAAAAGAAATGAAATGCTAAAACATCCTTTTTCTGCTGATTCTTCGAGGAGTTTCACTGAAGGAACAAATGTCTCTCGGGTGGGTAATGTGCTACAGTCTAAAAGGCTAAGAACCCACTTGAAGAAACACCTCAAGGGACATAAAGAAAGTGTGAAGATGGCCAAAAAACCAAAAACAAAAGGGTGAGAGAGAAAATAAAGCAAACAAAGCCCAAAAAAGCTAGAAAGGAAACCCCAACTGAAATGCCCCTCCCTCCCTCCCTTCCCAAGGAATCTCTTTTCTCTTACTTCAGTGTTCTGCCCTTCAAACTTAAATGTTGTTTGTTTGATTTTTGGACTGCATTTGGCAAAGATAAAGTTCAAAGAAGCATCTCCACCGTCACCTTTACCAATCTCGTTACTACTACGCTAAGCACACACACTAAAGCAACTATACATATAACATAGTACCAATTTTAATTAAGGTATAATGACAGCTTTCAAAGTATTTTTGGTCTTTCATGTCAGCACTCACTCAGCATCAGAACAATCATAAATGACCATCCTAGGTGAACGAATCGGAACAACCAATTTGCAGTGGTAAGTGGCAATTATGCTGTATGGATTAATTACCTCGCATTACAAGTACAACTCGTAAAAGAAAACAAAATTTTAACTCATTTTTGTCGCTCCAATAACTCCGCTAAGTGGTCAACGACTTACGATAACTATTGATTGATACCAGTTATTGTAAAAACTTAAACCATTAAAAAATAGGCTCAACAATGGTATCGTACTTATCATTTCTCCTCACGAAAATGTACAAATAAAAAACAGAGTGCAAACCTTGCAAAACTAGAGTTCTAATAGCATGTTAAGTTATCGATTATTCTAAAATTTTAAGCCGTTAAAGAATAGACTTAACAATATTATCGCATCGCATTTAACAGTCAACTAAACGTAAGTAGACATTGATTAGTAACGCTCGGTAACTTTCTCTTGTGTTAGATGCAGTGGGGGGTTTTTGTTATGGTAGTTGGGGGTTAAAATAAAGGAAGAGAGAGAAGGTGACAAGGACAAACACACCATTGATGTTCCGTCGCATGCATTTTCTTGCAAGACAATTCAGTTACAGAAGCAAACAAAATCAGGGTGCAGACCTTTCTGTGACTGATTAGTCCATTTCTTTTTTCCAAAATGTCAATTTTGTGCACAGAACCCAAACCTGCCTAGAGTGAACCGGTGTTGTTGGTTTGTTTCAGGCAATTGCATTACACTTGGGCGTAAGCTGTAGATGTTGTGTATGACCTTTAGCAGTTGGAAATTTGCTACATGCACACCAAAACTATGTAATATAGTCATACTAGCAAGGAAGTGATTGTATAGCGAAGTTTGTACTGTTTTTATTGACTACTATAATAGAGTTCAAGTGATGAAAAGTAAAACTTAAACATCACGTTTCTACTAATTTTGTGCAATTCAAGTGCTTCTGGTTGTTTCGATTGCCTTTTTGAGAAGTGATTGATTGTTATCGACCAATTTTTTGTTATTCAAAGTGAGAAAATTGTTCTTTATACGACGAAGAATCTCACGTTACTTGTAAGAGTTTTGATTGATTGGTCTTCATCGTGTTAATTCAGAACGATGTCTTTGTTTGTACCCAATAAATAAGGGTTTGCACTTTACGGTGTCATGTTAGGCCATGAAATCAGATTAAGCCTCTAGTGTCTCTTTTGGAGATGATGTGGATAGGGCATCATATTCGTAGGATTGGAGCTTAAAAGAGAGAGAGAAGAAGATATTGGACAAGTAAAGATTAATGCCACACTTTATTAACAGCAACTACTTTCCTTTTTGTTGAAGTTTCAAAATTTGAACATTGCTTGACACCTTAGCCAAATATTAATGCCACCCTTTATTGACAACAGCATCTTGTGCTGTCTTTGCCAATAGCTTTGCTCTCAATAATAAATTGGTCTAGTTGGTTCAAAGATTCATACTTCAATCGACCATAAAAGTTATTTAGCAACTCTGAAAATGTTTGTCCAATGTTCTAATTACTCGTATTGTCCCGTAGTTCTAACGTTACGCACAAGAAAATTACAGATCAATCACGAGACGCCACTAGCTTCGCAGATGAAGTCAATCACCAGTGTAAAGTGTTTCTAGGCATTTGTCACGACTAATTTTGACCAGCTTTAATCATTTATTCCGCGCAGTGATCTAACTATACTGTGAGGATACAGATCTTCTACTGTGCAACATCTTTGTTGTAACAATTTAACTGACAAAAGAATATCTCTAAAAATATTTTGTTGTCATTGCTAGAATTTACGGTAACATTTTTTATTGTTAAAAAATATTTAATGATATTTTTCTATTACAATAAAGACACCGTTGGATTCCTGTTCGGTTCATTGGCTAATGGGTTCCATATTGATTTTTTGTTATTTAGGTACCATGTACAGTAGTGGGTGAGACTTGGTAGTAGTAATTGTGGAATTCATGGTTGGTCAGTGTCAGGAGAAGATTATTCAGGGTCAGTGTTGCCATATTTGGATACCCTAAGCATGTGCAATATGGTACGAAGTAGCCTGACTTTGTCGTAAAAAAACTTGTATAAGACCATGGCTAGGAGTACTATACTGAAAGTGTTGCCCAATAATTCATCATGGCCATGTTGGACAATGTAACTAATGATGTACTAAACCTTTTGTTTGTCTTAAAGCAAGCGTTGAACATGGTACGGTTTAAGCACAATGAAGAGCACTTCCAAGTTCCAAGGCTTTTGACTTCAACTATCTAGCCACAAAATCAGAGAGGAGAGGAAAAGAAGGGGAAAAAAAAACAAAAGGAGATGTGATATTCTTGCATCAAATTTTAACTTGTCCACTCTCAATGCCTTTAATAAGTAGTTATCTTAAAGCGGTAAAAAAATATTGAATAGTTTAAGATTGATGATTTCGACTATCTAGGGCTTTTGAATATATTAGGGAGTATATAACAATTTCTTACCTCTCTTAACCAATCTTTCTAGCACATTCGCTCCCCCTGCAATCGAATCTGGCCAAAATTTTGAGTTAGAACCAGTGTTTGTTGTACTTTCGAATCTGGACATCCAAAATTTTGAGTTAGAAATGCTCAGGACCGATGGTCCGAAAGCATACAATATTTCCTCTAGATGGAATATCATCCTTAATATTAATGCTACTGTAGACTCCTAATAATTAATTATATTCTATTAGCAAAGAATAATGGTTTACTAGTTGAGCCGTGGGACCCTAATTTATCATATTTTATGAACTAGAAGAATCTAAGCTCTCTTTGTTCTATTGATCTTTAATCCGAAGGAATGGTCACAGGAAGAACGATGGAAATTAACTTTGGTGGGCATCGGGGATGTCGGGGGTGTGGGGTTATTGAGCCAATTAATTAGGTTGTATGGTGACATTATAAAAAACTAGCAAGTACAGGAGAATCAAGAGATTCGATTGACTTGATTAAGACATTTCGATACTCCCTTTGTCGCATGCCCCAGGGTCAGGGGTCATTTTCCGAGGCACAAAGCCAACTATTGTTAACTTGGTCAGGGCGGCTCCACCATCTGCCAGCCCAGTTTGGAGCCAATGGTGAAGGCATGTCTACGAGCACCCTGGATAATGACCCATTTCAGGACCATTAAGGGATACATTCCTTAACCCCTTTTTGTTAGGTTAGCTGATAATTGCACTCAACCCCGTTGTCTTTCGAGTTACGTTTTGCTAGTTCGTTGCAGAAATGCCCTTCCCGATAGTGCTCTGTTTGTAGTCGTACGACTACGTCAGCGTATCGCATACCAACCACCATCGACGTTTCACGGGTCCGGGTAATACGGGAGGGTGTTCCTCATTCTCCGAACCCTTCTCTCTTTAGGTACTTTTCACTCATTTATCACCATTAGCACTCCCCTCGCAAAAAAGTAGTAGGAACAAGATTAGCGTCTTTCATATACACCGCTCCGTCATTAATTGTAGAACCAGGTATTTATCGCCTCTCTTATACAGTTTGAAAGGGACCATAGACTACGGATGGACGACGGGGGAGTATTGCAATGATCCCGAAGTAGCCGAAGCGGCTGCAGCTCTGATGCTCTACAGGTAACGCGTGCTAATGGTTTCCCACAGGTAGTATTTGAAGGTGATGCAGAATATACATCATCTCTTTGCTGCTACATTGGAACACTTAGGGTTCGTTTGACAAATTTTTTTTTTTGTTTTCAGTTTTTAAAGAGCAGCTTAATTTTTTTTTTTTACAAAAACAAGTAGGTGTTTGATAATCTTATTTTTTTTTGAGTTTTTTTTTTTTTGTTTGGTAACCCTTTTTATTTTGAGTTTTTTTTTTTTGGTGGTTTGCGGTGGCGGTGGTGGTGGTGGGGCGTAGCGGTGGTCGACGGTGGTGGTGGCTGGCGGTGACTGGTGGCTGGTGGCTGTTGGCGGGGGCTGGTGGTTGCCGGCGTCCGGCGGCCGGAGGTGGCTGCTGTTTGTCGTTGGTGGCTGCTGACAGTCGCCGGTGGCTGCCAGCGGTGGTCGCCGGCGGCTGGAGGTGCGCCGACAGTCGCCGGTGGCTGCCGGCGGCCGGAGGTGGCTGTCGGCGGCCGGCGGTGGTGGCCGGCGGCCGGAGGTGGCTGCCGGCGGTGGGAGGGTGGTGGTGGTGGTCTCCAAAAAAAAAACCAAAAGTGAAAAAAAAAACCAGTTTCTAGAGTTTTTTTTTTTACTCTTCAGTTTAAAAACTGGTTTTTTAAATTGGAGAAGGAAAAAAAAAATGGTTACCAAACGCACTTTTTTTTTCCAGTTTCCAAAACTGAAAAAAAAGCTGCGTCAAACGTGGCCTTAATCATCTCTTTGGCATGAGGCCAAAGTTCCCAGATTAGCTAATGAATCAGCAGATTGTCTTGCTTCTTGGGCGGAAAGCTCAAATGTTTTGGTAATGTTCCATGCTCATCCACTAATCCTCATTTATTTAACATGGGTTGTGTGTGTGAACTGTGAACATGGATGTACCTTCAGTTTAGCAGAAAGAAGGATAAAACAGACCCACCAGCACCACCAAGCACAACTCACTACCTCAAATATTTTTTCCCTTGAAGCTTCTAGCAAAGGACCAGTTCAGCCATTCGTGATGCCAAAATAGAAAGTAGAGGATTTTGATGATCAGTATACCGATACGTTCTTCCAATGCCAGCTCCAACCAATAAATTTTAGCTAACAACTTGGCTAGATCATTACGGCATAGCCCAATGTTCATGGCAAATCCCGGGATCCAAGTCCCATTATTGTCTCAAACTATTACCCCCTGCTGCAGCCCGAGCTGGACACCCTTTAGCCTGCACTCACTTTAGGAGTGCAATGGCTATGAGAGTGAATTTCGGAATGTTTTTCATCTGTGATGCTCCAGCATTCACGCACTCAATATGATGAGGAGTTTAGCAAGGGCTTTGATAGGACCAGTACATTCTTAAAGTAAGGCTTTTTCTCTTCAAAATAAATGAAAAGAAAATACTAACTAAATAGCGGGAGGGAGGGAGGGAAAATACTAACTAAATAGCGGGAGGAAGGGAAGGGGAGGAAGGGGAGGGAGGGAGGGAGGGAGGGAGGGAGAGAGAGGTGTGAATTAGGAAATTCAAGACAATTTTAAGAATAGTGCGGAAATAGCTGAAAAGGGTGCAGAATAGCCGCACCCGTTACATTAGTGGAGTCACGTTTGAATTTACTTGCACCTGCTTCGAGTCAACCAGGACAGTAAGTTCCGGTTAGCTCAGAATGGCACCCAATGTTGAGCATGATGGTGGTTGCCTGTAATAACACCCAAAACCCAATTTCGATCCTAGAAGCTCCACCAAAACCGTAATCCTCTTCTAAGGTATAAACCTCCCCAACTCACTAACATAGAAAGCATTACTTACTGCCACAAAATATAACCGTACACGTATTGATAATATAACCAGCTGGGGTCATAACAGCAGCAGAGGATCTGACCATCTCCTGCTTTCACATAATATCGCCAACTCCCGAACCAACAAATTTTTCTCATGCCAGCATAAATTCTATGTCATTGGTAAAACCTATGGAAGTTCATGTTGAACCCAAACTTTGAAGAGGATATGGCATCGATGGCTATATTCAAATTTCAAAGCAAGGACAACCCAACATTTTCTGTTTACACACATCTAGTGTTAAAAAGATGCAGTAAACCCAAAGTCGAGGTTATAGAAGTGCGGGAGAGGTCAAACCTAAATCTTTGACAAAATACATATCATCTGCACAGGAAAACAAGGTACAGTTCTGTATGCATCTCTGCTGGATGAAAGGAATGGCCACTTGAAGAAGATTGATTCGCGTTTCTTCAAATTATTAATGACTCAGATGTCAGATTCTCATGTAATGTTTTGAGTTTAATAAACCCCGCTGCCACCGGGTACAATCAGAATCAACTTTGCGCCCAAGGCAATCTTAGACCAAGTATGAGGCATCGTGCCATCGTGTTAGTTTTGGGCCTTGAGTTTACACTCAGATTTTTGCCTTAAGCCCCCATGAACTCAAACTAGAACCAACCTACTTATCCTTGACCTTCAAATATATTGGACTTTGAAACGAAGACGTGATGGGTACTCGAGTTGTCTCAACCTGATCAATGGTTGTATCTCTTTCCAAGTGCTCAAGAATTTCCCAGCATGAAATTGACTAAAACTTGATATACTTTCAAAAGGTATGGATGTCACCACTTACAATGCAAACTTCAATAAGCAAATAAGTGGTGTTTTCTCTTAAAATCGGTCTGCCCTATATTGTGAACAAATTAAGATGACCCAAAATTTTACATCTATTACAGCTGTGTTTTCTGAAGTTAGAGCGTATTAAAGACACCCAGAGGGCGGATTGTTATCCCCCGGATACACACAAAAGAAGCTAAAAAGGCCCCATAGAGCCTAGCAAAAAGAAACCAGCTGGGGATTGGGAAAAAATTCTGAGACTAGCAGCATAGTCTCAGAAACCCAGACTAGCAGCATAACCGCAGAAAGCAAGACTAGCAGCACAAACTCAGAAACCCAGCCCCCAACCACAACAAATTAAGTCTGAAACGCTCATCAACAAAGTCTAAGGAGGACTGGTAGTGGAAGTATATGGTATATGGTGGATGGCAGACTCAACTCTTTCAAGGGTCCTCTAATTCCTCTCTCTTTGGATGGAATCCCTGAGGCACCAAAATGGCCAGCTTCCACAACTTGTGGGCCAGATTGGCATCCTACACGCGCTCTATCACCTGAGCACCTCCGGAACTAATTCAAGCAACTCCATACCCCTGGTCATTTCACAATGAAGAAGGAAATGTCCCACTAGCATCCTATGTTACATGGACTCGGTACAAGTGTCCGAGTTGGATAGGTGTCCAAGTGTCAGATTCATTCATTTATTTTTCAAAATCCAAGACACGGGGACACGGCAAAATATTCCCACCTATTCTTGTTTCGTAGTATTCCTCAGTTTACATACTGTTTTATGATATGCATATCGTTTTAATTTAGAACTGAGATCATCTCAAAGCAATTACGAACTAAAAGAAACACTATAACATAGTGTTACTAATGGCATATCCTACGGAATGTGTCGGACACATATCCCATATTCATGTCCAAGTGTCGAGTGTCCGACACGGGTACTTCACGCATTTTGAAGAGTCTGTGTAACATAGTTAGCACCGACTGATCCGAACTAATCACTTCTTTTATGCCGAAGATTCAAGAGTAGGAATGATCACTAAATCTAGGAGAAGCATATTAAACCATCAACCTCTTCTAAGAACTTATGAAGAGTGGAGCCCTGTCATCCACATTGAACTCATCAAGCAACCCCCTTTTCTTAATCTAAATATAACTTCACTTAACTCAAAATTCAACTTTATAGGAGTCAGTTACATAATTTTGGGAGATTGAGTTTCTGGTTTGCAAATTCCGAGTCCTTCATCTTACCTTTCAAATCCTCAAAGCCTTATATAGCAACATCGACAAGGTGGCAACAATACTATAGCATAGCATTGCAGATAATAACGGTTTAGTATTTTTCATCATACTAATTCTTTTTATCACATGTCAAACGACGAATCTACATTGATAAGATTCTGGTCACGGAATTTCTAACTGTCCGAGAGTTGCATAACTCATTTTGAATTGATAGAATTCTCCAACATCAGATATATAGAAGTAAATCACAGAAAAATATTTAGGTGGGCCATACAAACTCCAAAAACTACCTCAATTGAAGCCCTTCACGGCACGTAAAACATCAGCAAGTGGTCCAGCGAAAGAAAAGCAATTATTAGAACCAAAATCTTCACTAAATCAACTTTAGATTGTTTTGGCCAACAGGTAATATATTCTTCTCAAGCGAGGTGCGCACACCCTTTATAGCAATCGCCGTTCATACCTCAAGGTGCATGCTTGGCGGCCATACAACGCAAAAGGCGAAAACATCACTGACCAGCACCACGAGTTTGCAATCTCTTCCTTTCAAGCTCGAGCTGAATAAAATGAAAGAATAAATAGATAACCAAATATAGCTAAACTACAGTAAACCGATTTCTCATCTAACTTCAGTAGAAATGAAATGCTAAAATCGCTTAGGTAGCTTACCACTTTCCTCACCCGCTCGTTGGCAGCGGGAGT
>JAVXUO010002242.1:0-66654 GCA_033065855.1 Escallonia rubra | reverse complement strand
AATGTTGTTGGTGATGCATTCACACTTAGAAAGCATGTCACATTCCCACATTTATAAATCATATATGTTTTAGTTAATCGACTTTTCAAAGTATTCATCTAACGTGCGTTACGTGTGTTCTTTCGTTTCATTTTTATCTAACAACATGACATGAAGCCATGACTTCAAGTTAATCAATTTTAGTACTCGTCAAGTCAAATAATTTTTATGCTATCAAAACTACCACGGAAACCTTCATCAAATATATACCATTTGCATTATAGCTTGGAATCACTTTGTAACCACATATAAGATATATTTAAAATATAAAAAAAACTAGCTGAACCATCCCTTTTAGCGAAAGTGAGTTGTTGCTTTTATTCGGTTATTTACATTTATGTTCAAAAACTATCCTTCTAAAGCAATCGAGATAGCGGTGGCTTCATAAGCTAAGGTCTTGTCAGCAGTATTGAATTTAAGATTTGTTATTATCGATTTTGAATATGATTTATATTTTCTTCTTTAACGATCTTTTGTTCCAATAATTTTGTAAAGAGTTAATAATTAAAATTGTAATTTGCAAGTATTGCATTAGATAATGTCTATTCTGTAACACGTTCTTTGATCGAAGAAAAAAAAATGCTTTGATATTTGTACTTTTTGCTCATTCTCTTTCAAAAAAGTATCTACGTCCTTTTCGAATTCAATATATGTATTAACAAAAGGATACAAAAGAGCCGATAGACAATATTTTTTGAAAGTCGGGATAACTCATTGGCTTTTCTTTTACTAATCTTTGGGCTTTTAAATACAATAGAAGATTGCCGTTACATGAAACCACGATTGAATCAACGTGCAACGCACGCGTGCCCCGCTACTAATCAAATATTATCATTTTCAATTTTCAGGACAAAAAAAGGTACCACAAGATCGTAAGCCACGCCGTTCAGTTAGCCCAAGAAGGACCACGTGAATAACTGTGGATCGGCCTATTTCACTTCAACGGGAGTCCAAAGGCTCCACACACGTCTCAGCCCATCGCACAACTGCGAAATGGACTCCGAGCACTTGAAGTTTAACCTGTTTCCAGGCCTGCAACTCTACAGATTATGGCCCGGGGACTTTCCTGGGCCTAAACACCCTCCAACGAGGATTCCAGAGCCCATTCACGTTGTCTTGTGTGGCACACTATAAAGCTTGTATATTTGTCCCAGCTACCGATGGGATAGAGGTAGGAACAAGATTATCTCAGTTTAATTAAAAAGCCCGAAGCCCCTTCTTGTCTGTTGATATCAGCCGAGGTTGAAAATTTAGTATGATCCCAATTCCCATGGAGAGTAGAGGCTAATGGTGCAAGGTCTGGACTAGTGATATGGGTTGGCTCACAAGTCTCAGCATATTATTGGGTCTGTAGGTCTTGAACTTAATAATCTTTTACCGGGGGAGGGGGTGGTGAGCCGCATAACTGTCGTGAAAATAGACGTTTTCTAATCCACAGCGGTGCAATTTCATTTTCGTGACAGACCGACGATGTAGAATTCCATTCGTACCACCATTCAAGAACCTACCGGTCTGTAAGTTGCCTTTGTACACAGTAACCGGAATCAAAGCAAGTTTAGTTTGTGTAAATTTTCTTGTAAAATCACCCTCACCGACGGGTGTTTGTCTGTGCAATTAAACAAATGTGCATGTGTGCGCGTGCTCGCTAATGTGTGTGTGCTCGCGCATGTGTGCCAGTGTGAGCAGAGAACTAGCTTTCTTTTAAGCTAGAAAACTATAGAAAACAGGGCATCATAAATGTGTCAGCAAACGGATAAATGAATTAAGGAGTAGAGTATTATGCTAATTTTGCACACATCATATCTTATCTAGTGAATATTGACTTTTTTTTTTTCATTTTTGTTTGAAGGTATTTTTTTTAAGATAAGAGAGATGCACAAGGCTATGAAGTTAACATCTAACATGAAACTCATCACCAGTTTGTCATACAGGGGCAGGTCGAGGGAAAAACCGCTGTCTAATTGCCGAAAGTCATCTATACTTGTAGTATTTTGTTCAAAAGATCAGCAAGTAGGAGAAGCTGAAAAAGAAAAAAAAAAAGGAAGATATTTTCACTCTAGCGTAGTACCATCATTGAGCTAATCAAGGGAGCATAGCTTGATCACACTGATGGGAAAAACTTGTTGAGATTGAAGGGTAAGGAATAGAACTCTTCACTCCTTGTATCCGTCTTGAACGACCGGAACTTGTCCCACCAGTGCAAGCCCCTATCCTTCCTAGTTGCACTATCTTTTCGATGCAGCGTGACGTCTAGGAACAGAGCCAAGAAGCCAGCAACAAATGGTTCCGAAGAGAGAGGCACATTTATCATATCATTGAACTGTCAAGTAAAATAAATCAGAATCAGAGGTCATAATCATAGACCTGAATGAGGGGTGGGGGGAGGATAGTCTTAAGAAGTTGATTAAATAAGAGTATAGTTGCTAACCCATCTGGCTCCAGTGTGAACAGGACCATAACCATTCACTATAGTGTACTCATTGAAGTACTGTGGTACTGATAAGCCCATGAAAAAGGAGAAGCCCAGAATGAACTTTGTTCTAAAGCTGTTTAAGTTGCAAAACTGGAGGAAGCTAAGGCCTGCTGAACCTGTTCATGCATAACTACAGAATGACTACGTTTGAACTGATTGATTGAGAAAGCCTACAAGGGAAGTAGTAAATACTTACCCACATAGGCAAAGAAAAGGCAGTAAAAAGCTGCAATAATTGGCGCTGGAATTGATGCAAAGATGGCTCCAAATTTTCCTGAATAAACATGAACGTTTAACATCGATGGCTGGAGCAGAAAATGTGCTGAAGCAAAGGAACTATGTGGAGCCTTTACATCAGTTCAAGAGTGCTCAAAACAACTAACCAAGTATGGAAAAGAATATCATGAACCCAGCAGAGATCTGCACAACTCTTCGGCTGCCAACGCGTGTCAATGCTAGCAAACCGGCATTCTCACTGTAATAACAAGTTACAAAACAAACATAATTATGCTACGAAATGCTTCTATGAAAAGAAAAATCTTTAAGAACTTACACAGATACGGATGACCCATTCCCGGTTCCAAATATTCCAGAGAACAATATGCCAACACCCTTTGACAAATAAAGGAAAAAAGACATTTAGAAATTGCGTAAAGTTTATCTTCATTCAGCATAGAATGTTGTAACTTGTTTCTCAGTAAGTAGATAATGAACCAATTTGAGAAAGCAAATACAACCCAAGATTTCATTAAAGCAGCTGGTACATGAGGGGTGTAGAATGCGGCATGTTTGAATTATGTCTTTTCCTTCTAAGCACGTATTGAATCTTACTGGAGGCGAAATCATTTGAGTTTCTTTACCTGCCATCCAACACCGCGGCTGAGAACAGAAGGTGGCATAGGAGTAGCACTTGCATACCTTGACACGGCAAGAAAAGCACCAGTGGACTGTTGACAGAGCCAAAGACTCATTAAATTAGTAAAACATAGTCAAGTATACAAAGCTCCCTTCCAACAATGGAATGAAATTACGACTAAATGTGGCGACTATAACCCTGGAGAGGAAATTCCAGGACAAAAAGCTTATAAATGAACATCCACTTCACTTGCTGAAGATGATACATCAACATATAGAACGCCTAAGAAACAGGAGAATTACATCTAGAGAGGGAGCTAAAATAGGAGATGGGTACTGCCAAATGTAGTGGCATAGCTACACGGAGGAAAATATCGAATTGGAGTATTCTGGCCAGAGAAATAGTAGCTTAAGGCAGTTGGACTACACAATTCTTGAGAAAAAAGGCATGCGTGGGCAGTACGCTACTCCTGACCAACAACTAGCAGAAACAAAAAAGAAATAAAGCATAGAAATATTGGTATAACGTAATTATTGGTGGACTGAAACCAAGTATAAGACATCGTTGATGCATCCCAGGCTTTACTTGGTAGTTAAATGAGTTAAAAGTAGACCGACCTCCACAAGAGCCACAAATGAAGCCGCCATCATTGCAAAAGCTTCTCCAGCATCGAATGTGGGAGCTCCCCATTGAAATGGATATGGAACTCTTATCCTGTATAACAGCAGATAAGTAGCAGTGATCCACCAAAAACTCAACCGAATACGACTCTCCATGCATAAGTAATCACTCATCAGGTTGACAGCCAAAGTACCCATTCACAAGAGCTTTTCACACTAACTTATGTTGCTTAAGTAAGCATTTGCCAACTAATACTTGTACCATTATGAATGTGCATATCATGACTCATGACTGAAGTAGTTTTTATTAGTATGCAGCAATAACCTGATGTTGCACGTGTATTGAAAAGAAGCATATTTTGGCTTCAGAGAACAGTCACATTAGTCCGAAAAAAACATCATGCAACTCATTATTCGCAAAGCCACATGGTGCCTTAGTTTATTTGCAAAGAAACAAGACATACCATGGCGCAGCGCCTATAATTCCAGCACGATCTGTTCGGCAACTTAGTTGGGTTTTTGATGGTGTGTTCTTATATGCTCCACCAACCGTAAGTAGGTGAGCATAAATCCACACAATCACCACCGAGAATAGAACGGCAAAGCGGTCAAAGATATGTCTCTCCCCACCCATAAGGTGCGGTATGTACTGCAGAAAGCATCAAGATAGTTCACATAGTATCTAGGTAAGATAAATACCTACTGCAGATGCCAAATGCAAAACTTCACTCTACTTAAGATTATCATAGCCATAATTTGTATATGTATGGAAAGTATTAAGAAAGTTAAAATCAAATCACCTGTGAAAATATTACTAGGAGGATGAGTGGCGGGAGGCCAATTTCCACACATTTTGTAAGCTAGACATCGAATTCAACAGTCAGTAGCCCGGACTAGAATATAAAATTTTAACATGCGATAATGTCAGCAAACTTAATTTCTAGATCTAAAAGAAACGCATAAATGCATACCAGAGGAAAACCAAACTCATAGAGCCCAAACCCTGTTAAGGCTACCAATGGAACAGCAGATAGTGGACTCAGAAACCTGAGCTTGCACATAAGAAATTAATAATCAAATTAATTGCCACAATTTTGAGAGGGTCCACAAATTACTCATAACCTTATAAAAATTCGATAAGTAGATCTCACGCATATAAGCGGGAAGCTCTTCCAGTTTCCTACATGAAACTAACCTTGTTACATTGCGCCAAAGGCCACTAAACCCGATGACAATCTGCAGTGTTGACGCAACAATAAGGGCACCCTGGATTCCTCGCATTATCTTCTCAAATCTCTGCAAAAGCAACAAAGTAAAGGAGTCAAATTATCAAAACATGATTAATAAGTGGCAAAAATTGGGAGAAAGGTTCATCAGGCAACCTCCTGAGGATTTAGCTGGTCAGTGTATCTACCAGCCAAGACAATTGAAAGTGTTGCAGGCACGTAAGTGTATGAGCCTCCAATCACAGCAGGTAACCGTGTCCCAAAAAATGTCTGTGACAATGTATTCAAACCAGCCACAAATAGTAGTGTCTGAATCATCTTTGCTTTCTCTTCCTAAGGGGGGCAACCATCAATTTCCAGTTTGGTTAATGCAAGCTTTAGTAATCTCAAATGATATGAAAATATCACTACTGAACCAAAGTATTGTCAAGAGATTAAAAAGGGAAACAAAACAATGGTATTTTTCATGACTATCAAAAGAAATCTCATGTCCATGCCAGAGCCTTACATTTCCTCCTCCCATTTGTGAAACCAGAGTAGTAGGAATGAGAACTGTTGTGCCAAGCATCACAAGATAGTGCTGGAACCCAAGTAGTATGGCCTCAGCTGCACAGTGAACCACCTTAATATATTAGTCGTGTATTTATTACTCAACTATATAGATATGCTGGCTAAGGAAATGGTAAACATGAAGAGGGTTAAATATGTCCAACAGTAATAGCAAAACCCAGTAATCGCACCAGTAAAACAAATCATTTATCATTTGAATCCAAAAGTATTAGGTTTCAAAATCAACGAAAAGTTAAATACAGAGCAAGAATAATAAAGACCCAAAGAACCTTAAACCCCCATAAGAAACTAACAAGTTATTAACAATGGTGTTCCGCAAATATCCCATACATATAGTCCTACATGCAAAGTACTCTCACTAGTTACATACACACACACAACCCAATAGACAAAGATTGAAGGAAACTCACGCCAGGGAGGGGGACTGGTAATGCAGTAAGAAACATTGGGCAGCTGGTCTTTCACCGGATGTGGCTGCCATTCATCCTGTTTGGGTGGTGGTGCAGCTCCTCCTCCTCCACCTCCTGCCATCACTCTTCTTCTTCTTCTTGCTTTCTCACTCCTAGACTAAAATCCCCACAAAACTAAAATCTCCAGAAGTCCCAAAATCTCTCAGAAGCCCCACAAAATATTGTGGTAAAATATTTTCACTAAACCCCAGAAAGAACTGTTTAGCAAAACCCCCGACAAACTCAACTGGACAAACTGTTAAATGGTGGAGAATGTGAAAATCAAAAGAAATGAAATGCTAAAACATCCTTTTTCTGCTGGTTCTTCGAGGAGTTTCACTGAAGGAACAAATGTCTCTCGGGTGGGTAATGTGCTACAGTCTAAAAGGCTAAGAACCCACTTGAAGAAACACCTCAAGGGACATAAAGAAAGTGTGAAGATGGCCAAAGAACCAAAAACAAAAGGGTGAGAGAGAAAATAAAGCAAACAAAGCCCAAAAAGCTAGAAAGGAAACCCCAACTGAAATGCCCCTCCCTCCCTCCCTTCCAAAGGAATCTCTTTTCTCTTACTTCAGTGTTCTGCCCTTCAAACTTAAATGTTGTTTGTTTGATTTTTGGACTACATTTGGCAAAGATAAAGTTCAAAGAAGCATCTCCACCGTCACCTTTACCAATCTCGTTACTACTACGCTAAGCACCCACACTAAAGCAACTATACATATAACATAGTACCAATTTTAATTAAGGTATAATGACAGCTTTCAAAGTATTTTTGGTCTTTCATGTCAGCACTCACTCAGCATCAGAACAATCATAAATGACCATCCTAGGTGAACGAATCGGAACAACCAATTTGCAGTGGTAAGTGGCAATTATGCTGTATGGATTAATTACCTCGCATCACAAGTACAACTCGTAAAAGAAAACAAAATTTTAACTCATTTCCGTCACTCCAATAACTCCGCTAAGTGGTCAACGACTTACGATAACTATTGATTGATACCGGTTATTGTAAAAACTTAAACCATTAAAAAATGGGTTCAACAATAGTATCGTACTTATCATTTCTCCTCACGAAAATATACAAATAAAAAACAGAGTGCAAACCTTGCAAAACTAGAGTTCTAATAGCATGTTAAGTTATCGATTATTCTAAAATTTTAAGCCGTTAAAGAATAGACTTAACAATATTATCGCATCGCATTTAACAGTCAACTAAACGTAAGTAGACATTGATTAGTAACGCTCGGTAACTTTCTCTTGTGCTAGATGCAGTGGGGGGGGGTTTTGTTATGGTAGTTGGGGGTTAAAATAAAGGAAGAGAGAGAAGGTGACAAGGACAAACACACCATTGATGTTCCGTCGCATGCATTTTCTTGCAAGACAATTCAGTTACAGAAGCAAACAAAATCAGGGTGCAGACCTTTCTGTGACTGATTAGTCCATTTCTTTTTTCCAAAATGTCAATTTTGTGCACAGAACCCAAACCTGCCTAGAGTGAACCGGTGTTGTTGGTTTGTTTCAGGCAATTGCATTACACTTGGGCGTAAGCTGTAGATGTTGTGTATGACCTTTAGCAGTTGGAAATTTGCTACATGCACACCAAAACTATGTAATATAGTCATACTAGCAAGGAAGTGATTGTATAGCGAAGTTTGTACTGATTTTATTGACTACTATAATAGAGTTCAAGCGATGAAAAGTAAAACTTAAACATCACGTTTCTACTAATTTTGTGCAATTCAAGTGCTTCTGGTTGTTTCGATTGCCTTTTTGAGAAGTGATTGATTGTTATCGACCAATTTTTTGTTATTCAAAGTGAGAAAATTGTTCTTTATACGACGAAGAATCTCACGTTACTTGTAAGAGTTTTGATTGATTGGTCTTCATCGTGTTAATTCAGAACGATGTCTTTGTTTGTACCCAATAAATAAGGGTTTGCACTTTACGGTGTCATGTTAGGCCATGAAATCAGATTAAGCCTCTAGTGTCTCTTTTGGAGATGATGTGGATAGGGCATCATATTCGTAGGATTGGAGCTTAAAAGAGAGAGAGAAGAAGATATTGGACAAGTAAAGATTAATGCCACACTTTATTAACAGCAACTACTTTCCTTTTTGTTGAAGTTTCAAAATTTGAACATTGCTTGACACCTTAGCCAAATATTAATGCCACCCTTTATTGACAACAGCATCTTGTGCTGTCTTTGCCAATAGCTTTGCTCTCAATAATAAATTGGTCTAGTTGGTTCAAAGATTCATACTTCAATCGACCATAAAAGTTATTTAGCAACTCTGAAAATGTTTGTCCAATGTTCTAATTACTCGTATTGTCCCGTAGTTCTAACGTTACGCACAAGAAAATTAAAGATCAATCACGAGACGCCACTAGCTTCGCAGATGAAGTCAATCACCGGTGTAAAGTGTTTCTAGGCATTTGTCACGACTAATTTTGGCCAGCTTTAATCATTTATTCCGCGTAGTGATCTAACTATATTGTGAGGATACAGATCTTTTACTGTGCAACATCTCTGTTGTAACAATTTAACTGACAAAAGAATATCTCTAAAAATATTTTGTTGCCATTGCTAGAATTTACGGTAGCATTTTTTATTGTTAAAAAAATATTTAATGATATTTTTCTATTACAATAAAGACACCGTTGGATTCCTGTTCGGTTCATTGGCTAATGGGTTCCATATTGATTTTTTGTTATTTAGGTACCATGTACAGTAGTGAGTGAGACTTGGTAGTAGTAATTGTGGAATTCATGGTTGGTCAGTGTCAGGAGAAGATTATTCAGGGTCAGTGTTGCCATATTTGGATACCCTAAGCATGTGCAATATGGTACGAAGTAGCCTGACTTTGTCGTAAAAAAACTTGTATAAGACCATGGCTAGGAGTACTATACTGAAAGTGTTGCCCAATAATTCATCATGGCCATGTTGGACAATGTAACTAATGATGTACTAAACCTTTTGTTTGTCTTAAAGCAAGCGTTGAACATGGTACGGTTTAAGCACAATGAAGAGCACTTCCAAGTTCCAAGGCTTTTGACTTCAACTATCTAGCCACAAAATCAGAGAGGAGAGGAAAAGAAGGGGAAAAAAAAACAAAAGGAGATGTGATATTCTTGCATCAAATTTTAACTTGTCCACTCTCAATGCCTTTAATAAGTAGTTATCTTAAAGCGGTAAAAAAATATTGAATAGTTTAAGATTGATGATTTCGACTATCTAGGGCTTTTGAATATATTAGGGAGTATATAACAATTTCTTACCTCTCTTAACCAATCTTTCTAGCACATTCGCTCCCCCTGCAATCGAATCTGGCCAAAATTTTGAGTTAGAACCAGTGTTTGTTGTACTTTCGAATCTGGACATCCAAAATTTTGAGTTAGAAATGCTCAGGACCGATGGTCCGAAAGCATACAATATTTCCTCTAGATGGAATATCATCCTTAATATTAATGCTACTGTAGACTCCTAATAATTAATTATATTCTATTAGCAAAGAATAATGGTTTACTAGTTGAGCCGTGGGACCCTAATTTATCATATTTTATGAACTAGAAGAATCTAAGCTCTCTTTGTTCTATTGATCTTTAATCCGAAGGAATGGTCACAGGAAGAACGATGGAAATTAACTTTGGTGGGCATCGGGGATGTCGGGGGTGTGGGGTTATTGAGCCAATTAATTAGGTTGTATGGTGACATTATAAAAAACTAGCAAGTACAGGAGAATCAAGAGATTCGATTGACTTGATTAAGACATTTCGATACTCCCTTTGTCGCATGCCCCAGGGTCAGGGGTCATTTTCCGAGGCACAAAGCCAACTATTGTTAACTTGGTCAGGGCGGCTCCACCATCTGCCAGCCCAGTTTGGAGCCAATGGTGAAGGCATGTCTACGAGCACCCTGGATAATGACCCATTTCAGGACCATTAAGGGATACATTCCTTAACCCCTTTTTGTTAGGTTAGCTGATAATTGCACTCAACCCCGTTGTCTTTCGAGTTACGTTTTGCTAGTTCGTTGCAGAAATGCCCTTCCCGATAGTGCTCTGTTTGTAGTCGTACGACTACGTCAGCGTATCGCATACCAACCACCATCGACGTTTCACGGGTCCGGGTAATACGGGAGGGTGTTCCTCATTCTCCGAACCCTTCTCTCTTTAGGTACTTTTCACTCATTTATCACCATTAGCACTCCCCTCGCAAAAAAGTAGTAGGAACAAGATTAGCGTCTTTCATATACACCGCTCCGTCATTAATTGTAGAACTAGGTATTTATCGCCTCTCTTATACAGTTTGAAAGGGACCATAGACTACGGATGGACGACGGGGGAGTATTGCAATGATCCCGAAGTAGCCGAAGCGGCTGCAGCTCTGATGCTCTACAGGTAACACGTGCTAATGGTTTCCCACAGGTAGTATTTGAAGGTGATGCAGAATATAAATCATCTCTTTGCTGCTACATTGGAACACTTAGGGTTCGTTTGACAAACAGCAGCTTAATTTTTTTTTTTACAAAAACAAGTAGGTGTTTGATAACCTTATTTTTTTTTGAGGTAACCCTTTTTATTTTGATGGTGGTGGTGGGGCGTAGCGGTGGTCGACGGTGGTGGTGGCTGGCGGTGACTGGTGGCTGGTGGCTGTCGGCGGTGGCTGGTGGCTGCCGGCGACCGGCGGCCGGAGGTGGCTGCCGACAGTCGCCGGTGGCTGCCGACAGTCGCCGGTGGCTGCCAGCGGTGGTCGCCGGCGGCTGGAGGTGGCGCCGACAGTCACCGGTGGCTACCGACAGCCGGAGGTGGCTGTCGGCGGCCGCCGGCGGTGGTGGCCAGCGGCCGGAGGTGACTGCCGGCGATGGGAGGGTGGTGGTGGTGGTCTCCAAAAAAAAAACCAAAAGTCAGTTTCTAGAGTTTTTTTTTTACTCTTCAGTTTAAAAACTACATTCCAGTTTCCAAAACTGAACACGTGGCCTTAATCATCTCTTTGGCATGAGGCCAAAGTTCCCAGATTAGCTAATGAATCAGCAGATTGTCTTGCTTCTTGGGCGGAAAGCTCAAATGTTTTGGTAATGTTCCATGCTCATCCACTAATCCTCATTTATTTAACATGGGTTGTGTGTGTGAACTGTGAACATGGATGTACCTTCAGTTTAGCAGAAAGAAGGATAAAACAGACCCACCAGCACCACCAAGCACAACTCACTACCTCAAATATTTTTTCCCTTGAAGCTTCTAGCAAAGGACCAGTTCAGCCATTCCTGATGCCAAAATAGAAAGTAGAGGATTTTGATGATCAGTATACCGATACGTTCTTCCAATGCCAGCTCCAACCAATAAATTTTAGCTAACAACTTGGCTAGATCATTACGGCATAGCCCAATGTTCATGGCAAATCCCGGGATCCAAGTCCCATTATTGTCTCAAACTATTACCCCCTGCTGCAGCCCGAGCTGGACACCCTTTAGCCTGCACTCACTTTAGGAGTGCAATGGCTATGAGAGTGAATTTCGGAATGTTTTTCATCTGTGATGCTCCAGCATTCACGCACTCAATATGATGAGGAGTTTAGCAAGGGCTTTGATAGGACCAGTACATTCTTAAAGTAAGGCTTTTTCTCTTCAAAATAAATGAAAAGAAAATACTAACTAAATAGCGGGAGGGAGGGAGGGAAAATACTAACTAAATAGCGGGAGGGAGGGAAGGGGAGGAAGGGGAGGGAGGGAGGGAGGGAGGGAGGGAGAGAGAGGTGTGAATTAGGAAATTCAAGACAAAATTTTAAGAATAGTGCGGAAATAGCTGAAAAGGGTGCAGAATAGCCGCACCCGTTACATTAGTGGAGTCACGTTTGAATTTACTTGCACCTGCTTCGAGTCAACCAGGACAGTAAGTTCCGGTTAGCTCAGAATGGCACCCGATGTTGAGCATGACGGTGGTTGCCTGTAATAACACCCAAAACCCAATTTCGATCCTAGAAGCTCCACCAAAACCATAATCCTCTTCTAAGGTATAAACCTCCCCAACTCACTAACATAGAAAGCATTACTTACTGCCACAAAATATAACCGTACACGTATTGATAATATAACCAGCTGGGGTCATAACAGCAGCAGAGGATCTGACCATCTCCTGCTTTCACATAATATCGCCAACTCCCGAACCAACAAATTTTTCTCATGCCAGCATAAATTCTATGTCATTGGTAAAACCTATGGAAGTTCATGTTGAACCCAAACTTTGAAGAGGATATGGCATCGATGGCTATATTCAAAGCAAGGACAACCCAACATTTTCTGTTTACACACATCTAGTGTTAAAAAGATGCAGTAAAGATACATTTCAAAATAGGTCTAAACCCAAAGTCGAGGTTATAGAAGTGCGGGAGAGGTCAAACCTAAATCTTTGACAAAATACATATCATCTGCACAGGAAAACAAGGTACAGTTCTGTATGCATCTCTGCTGGATGAAAGGAATGGCCACTTGAAGAAGATTGATTCGCGTTTCTTCAAATTATTAATGACTCAGATGTCAGATTCTCATGTAATGTTTTGAGTTTAATAAACCCCGCTGCCACCGGGTACAATCAGAATCAACTTTGCGCCCAAGGCAATCTTAGACCAAGTATGAGGCATCGTGCCATCGTGTTAGTTTTGGGCCTTGAGTTTACACTCAGATTTTTGCCTTAAGCCCCCATGAACTCGAACTAGAACCAACCTACTTATCCTTGACCTTCAAATATATTGGACTTTGAAACGAAGACGTGATGGGTACTCGAGTTGTCTCAACCTGATCAATGGTTGTATCTCTTTCCAAATGCTCAAGAATTTCCCAGCATGAAATTGTCTAAAACTTGATATACTTTCAAAAGGTATGGATGTCACCACTTACAATGCAAACTTCAATAAGCAAATAAGTGGTGTTTTCTCTTAAAATCGGTCTGCCCTATATTGTGAACAAATTAAGATGACCCAAAATTTTACATCTATTACACCTGTGTTTTCTGAAGTTAGAGCATATTAAAGACACCCAGAGGGCGGATTGTTATCCCCCGGATACACACAAAAGAAGCTAGAAAGGCCCCATAGAGCCTAGCAAAAAGAAACCAGCTGGGGATTGGGAAAAAATTCTGAGACTAGCAGCATAGTCTCAGAAACCCAGACTAGCAGCATAACCGCAGAAAGCAAGACTAGCAGCACAAACTCAGAAACCCAGCCCCCAACCACAACAAATTAAGTCTGAAACGCTCATCAACAAAGTCTAAGGAGGACTTAGTGTATATGGTGGATGGCAAGCTCAACTCTTTCAAGGGTCCTCTAATTCCTCTCTCTTTGGATGGAATCCCTGAGGCACCAAAATGGCCAGCTTCCACAACTTGTGGGCCAGATTGGCATCCTACACGCGCTCTATCACCTGAGCACCTCCGGAACTAATTCAAGCAACTCCATACCCCTGGTCATTTCACAATGAAGAAGGAAATGTCCCACTAGCATCCTATGTTACATGGACTCGGTACAAGTGTCCGAGTTGGATACGTGTCCAAGTGTCAGATTCATTTATTTTTCAAAATCCAAGACACGGGGACACGGCAAAATATTCCCACCTATTCTTGTTTCGTAGTATTCCTCAGTTTACATACTGTTTTATGATATGCATATCATTTTAATTTAGAACTGAGATCATCTCAAAGCAATTACGAACTAAAAGAAACACTATAACATAGTGTTACTAATGGCATATCCTACGGAATGTGTCGGACACATATCCCATATTCATGTCCAAGTGTCGAGTGTCCGACACGGGTACGTCACGCATTTTGAAGAGTCCGTGTAACATAGTTAGCACCAACTGATCCGAACTAATCACTTCTTTTATGCCGAAGATTCAAGAGTAGGAATGATCACTAAATCTAGGAGAAGCATATTAAACCATCAACCTCTTCTAAGAACTTATGAAGAGTGGAGCCCTGTCATCCACATTGAACTCATCAAGCAACCCCTTTTCTTAATCTAAATATAACTTCACTTAACTCAAAATTCAACTTTATAGGAGTCAGTTACATAATTTTGGGAGATTGAGTTTCTGGTTTGCAAATTCCGAGTCCTTCATCTTACCTTTCAAATCCTCAAAACCTTATATAGCAACATCGACAAGGTGGCAACAATACTATAGCATAGCATTGCAGATAATAACGGTTTAGTATTTTTCATCATACTAATTCTTTTTATCACATGTCAAACGACGAATCTACATTGATAAGATTCTGGTCACGGAATTTCTAACTGTCCGAAAGTTGCATAACTCATTTTGAATTGATAGAATTCTCCAACATCAGATATATAGAAGTAAATCACAGAAAAATATTTAGGTGGGCCATACAAACTCCAAAAACTACCTCAATTGAAGCCCTTCACGGCACGTAAAACATCAGCAAGTGGTCCAGCGAAAGAAAAGCAATTATTAGAACCAAAATCTTCACTAAATCAACTTTAGATTGTTTTGGCCAACAGGTAATATATTCTTCTCAAGCGAGGTGCGCACACCCTTTATAGCAATCGCCGTTCATACCTCAAGGTGCATGCTTGGCAGCCATACAATGCAAAAGGCGAAAACATCACTGACCAGCACCACGAGTTTGCAATCTCTTCCTTTCAAGCTCAAGCTGAATAAAATGAAAGAATAAATAGATAACCAAATATAGCTAAACTACAGTAAACCGATTTCTCATCTAACTTCAGTAGAAATGAAATGCTAAAATCGCTTAGGTAGCTTACCACTTTCCTCACCCGCTCGTTGGCAGCGGGAGTCCCACCAGTAACAGATTCAGAAAGATATGGACTGCTAACACGCACTTCATTCATCACAACTATGACAGTCTTGTCCCAGCGCACTGGAAGCCTATTACATGGCAAAAGAAATCATTGAGAGGAGTGCTAATTATTGAGGTATTTGATTGAACCAATAATGTACCTTGACAAACATGAGAGGTAATTGTGCCACATTAATGAACACTCTGGTAAATAAACACCTTGTGTAGAGTAAAAAAAGGAGGGCCAAGAAAATCCAACATTGACTACAATAACTCAACAAGAAGAACTGAAAGATACTAACTGCTAAAGAGAAACATCAAACAAGTGAACGGCTATATCTCTCTCCCCCCCCCCCCCCAAAAAAAAAAAAAGGAGTTATAGTATGTAAGAAGTGGAAAAGCAGATTTGGGAGTGCATAAGGTAGAAGCATACTGGTTGGATACAGCAGTTCCAGATATGTTAGCTACACATAGCCTGACCATTCTTTAGCAATATCAACTTTGTTAATGGACAAAACAAAGGATGGACATTTTATTTTGCCACCGTTAATTAATTGAAAAGAAATAGGTAGGATTAATAATGTTCTATTCTTGTGTAACTAGAGCTTTACAATAGGCACTATCAATTACACTTTTTAGGTAGACCATATATGCCAGAGAAAGTGCTTCTAATTGACTAAAGAATGAGTAAGTGATAATACAATACATGATATAAATGGCAACTACCTTTAAGGTTAAAGCTAGAGAAATAATTGATTATAGGTCAAGCTGTGAAATCTAGGAATATGCCTTGCCATGCCAGTAGATACTGATGTTTGCCAAGGACCAATATGGTTAACCTAATGGTGCAACATGAAAGAGGAAAAGGCAAAATCATACTTAGGTTGACACCGTGAATTTCACATGGACTATCTGAATGTGATGAACAAACTAAGTTGAGCATGTTGATGGAGATCAAATGCTCGCAAATCAAGACGTTCTCACAGTTTAATCAAGGAAGTAAGTTGATTTTCACAAGACATAACTGGCCATCATTTGATTTCAAAGGATAGAGAACCCCCTCCCTCCACACCCCCCAACAGAAAAGGGGAGGACTGAAACCATCCCTAGAAGTTGAATAATTAGGATACATACTAGTTTGCTCTAGAATTGGTTTATTTGTTCCCACATCAAAATACTTTCCTGTGAAAGTTCTAACATCGAAATTAATCTGGGGTGGGCGTAATGAATTACTCAATGCAGCCCTTAGTTTTTACCAAAGAAGCAATTCTGATCAGAAGAATTGCATACTGAAAGCTTAAGTTTTGACAGCCTAAAAACTTCTAACACGAAATATGATGTGCATTTATTACTTTAAGAATGTTTTAATCGCAGAAACGAAGATGTGCTTATTGATCGTCAACAGCCTTAAAAATCTAAGCTTGAAACCTGTCAAGAGATCTTGTTGCTTGAAATATGGTCTACTAGCACTATACAAACCCTACATTGCTTTCAACAGAACAAAAAATTAAATCAGCGTTTGAAACAAAACGCAACGCAATGAAGTAAAGGGTAAACGGGCATTACGTTTTAGACAACGCATCGAAAATGCTCTGCGCCTCAGCTGTGACACCAACCCCAATCCTCTCAGCATCTAACTCTGCCTGTCTGCAGATACAAACACATGTGCAAATAAACGAAAGATACGAACTGGGTATGCAATCGATCAAACTGGGTGCCACGTGGAGCTACCTGATTGCAGACTCTTCCCTAGATTGTAGGGTATTGAGGTCAAGGTAACACTTCTTAAGGTCAAGTGGGTCTTCAGCCTGACCCAAGAAGGAAAACTCCTTGATGTAATTCGCCTTCAACATCCTTATGTTTCGCCTCGGCCCTGCTCCCGATTTCAATCCTTCTTGTAATTATCAGAATCACACAGTCAAGGAACCCAATAAACACACATATACGCACTATGTAAAAACACGCACATATAATGTGTTGAGAAAGGATATGAAGTACGAGGATGTTGGAGGGTCGATCGAAGGTGATGACCTGGCCTTCGAACTCGTCTCCCAAGGTTGTCTTGATGGAGAGCAAGCACCCCACTGCGAATTCCTCTGCGCTATTTGCGTCCATAGCCATAGATTTTCTTCTGCAATTGATTTGTGCTCCAAAGACAACCGTTTTTAATAGTTATACACTTCTCTTGAATCAATTGATTGAGCTGTACTACTGCTGCCTAAGTAAGGGCATGTTTGTTTTTCTGCTTTCTTATTCTCCTTTTTGGGTCTATGCTTTCTTAGACCAAAGGCATTTGACTTTGACCAATGAAAATTTATCACCTAATTGAGAGAAAGAAAAATGTGCGTGTTTGCACTCCATGGCCCAATTATAATTTAACTTTTGTTTAGTTTGTTGGTTATCTTAAACAAGCATTCAAGAATGGCCGACTATAGTGAAACTTTTATTTAGGTCGTTAGTCATCATAGACTTGTATTCCATGATGGATTGTTGGATTTGTCAATCATATTTGACATTTAAGACAACAATAGATGCCGCGACACATAATAAAAAGAAAGCCGATGCATTTCAAGATTAATTACACTTGTACTTATTATTTAGTCAATTATTTGACCAAATTTAACTTATACGCTTATTTATGATATGAGTCATATGCTGAATTTTCTATTCTACCTCAAGAAATGAGGGGAGAGAGAGGAGGGAGGAGATAGAAAGTTGGTCAGAAAATAGAGAAAATTGGTTGATGGAGGATTAAACGTGAAGAGAAAAATAAAATAAAGCTAGTGTAAAAGAGGGGGAACATGAGAAAAATACTTGCATAATTTTTCTTAATTTGAAAAATGTAATTTTGTGGCAACACAAAAAAAAATATGATCAATTATTTTGAGACAGAGGGAGTGGTTATATTGGCTCTTTGAGATCCTCACAAGATAGTCCTATGGCACCACTTTTTTTTTTTATTTTTTTTTATAGAAGATCTTTTGATCTTTTAGACTATGGCACCACTTTGAAATCAAGGATAGTATCACTTTCCTCGTTGGCTTTGAAAGTAAGATATATTCAAGGACTGTTTTGTCTTAATAATACTTGCGTCATTTGACCAGACACAATGATAATGGTGTTAAAATTTCTTAAGAAAAGACATGACTACCCTCTACCACCATCGTCGTATCTACTCTTCTTAGTGCCTTTTTACTCACAACCAATGTATCCTCCACTGCTAACAATCACATTTTACATAGCACCACCCTATCTCTGTCTGGATCTGCCCCTATCAATTATAACACCATCACCAACCACAACCATGCAACACCTAACATCATATATAACGACTCAGTCCACAGCTTCACTACACAACATTATCTCCCTCAAAAGGGTTAGCTAGTAGGTGCTGAAAATTCATTGGCAAGGTCTTGTAAAGGCAAATTCTTTTTGTCCCACTTCCGATGTAGGTCATGATCCAA
Source organism: Escallonia rubra (assembly GCA_033065855.1). Classification (NCBI taxonomy): domain Eukaryota; kingdom Viridiplantae; phylum Streptophyta; class Magnoliopsida; order Escalloniales; family Escalloniaceae; genus Escallonia; species Escallonia rubra. The sequence continues at coordinate 48,144 of JAVXUO010002242.1, read as the reverse complement.
CTTAACTTTATATCATACATAGCCCAAGACTGCCTACGACACAGCCCATGTAAGGGTAAGCTCTCTATCTACCCTAGTATACAGCAAGTGTAAGATTTCACACCACGGTCCACCACGACTCTGCCACCATAATTTGCGCACACACACCCAGTGACCTGCAGATATGCATATACACATGCGCCCAGACACACAAAACAAATTGACTGAATACCTAAACCACCGTAATTAAGCAACTCAATCAAGCTCCATCTTCCTTTTCTTCCTTTGACCATTTTACACCCCCAATCATACACAAATGTCCAATGCGCACACACGCAAACACTCTCTTACACACGCATATTTGTGCGTGTGAGACCACACACAACTCTAATGTGTGCGTGTGTGTAAGTGTGCCCGTGTGTACAAATGTGTGTGGAGGATTGGATGAAAGTGAAGGAAGATAAGGTAATCAATATATATATATATATTTGAAAATTTAAGGATAGTACTAACATTTCGAAAAAATGAAATGTCCACGTCAGTCAAAATCGTTAGTTAATATCATATAAAATGAAAAACTTTGTATTTTTTCACATTTCAAATACGAGTGTCTATTTTGTTAAAATACAGTGAAACACTGTGCATTACATCTAATATAAAATGAGAAACTTTGCATTTAAAATACGAGTATCTCAAAGAGTCACAAAGCACCAAAACTTTGCATGTCAAGTAGCACAACTTAAATTTTTTTATAAAAGTATTTGATTTTTTAACTCAAATCGAAAAAGGATGAAAGTGTGAGTTTAACAAAATTTAAATCGTTGCAACCCGAGTTGGTATGAGATGACTTTAATGAACCAGCACAAAGGAATAACAGGGGCAAGGTCCAATTACAAAGTCACATGTGGCTTGGCGTAAAAGAGATCAATAAAGAAATATATTTGTTTCAAAAGGAAATGGATTAATCAAATGCATTTTTCAGCAAACTCTTTTACATTGAAACAAAAGCTTAAAATAATCTCTGGCAACTGACTAGAAATTAAAAAAAGAAAGAAAAGAAAAGAGGTACCCACAATTAAAATGAGTAAACGCAAGGAACAATGCTTCGAGAATTAATTAGAAATCATCAAATACAAAATAGAAACTATGAGTTAATTCGACTCATGTCATGTTAGTTATAAAAACGATTGAATTAGCACTAACAAATTCAAGAATTTTAATGACAGTCCTAATGACTCTGTAAGGAACTCATAAAAAAATATTTTAAATACAAACAATTTAACAAAGTTGCAAGGACTATCAATTCACACAATAAGATTCACAAAGTTGCGTAAGCATCCAAAATTGAAACCTAAATAATTAAATCAACCATTATACTAAAATCTTTAAAATCATAATTTTATCTTGATTCCCAATCCTCCTTTTAGTCAAATCCTAGTTTTCTCTTTCTTTTATCTCTTTGAAAGAACAAACTCAATTCATTGAAAAACAAAAATTGATCTGTCATTCTCTAAATTTGATAAATAACTCAAAAGACTCGTAAAGATATATAATTTATTCAATAATACCCTAAAAAGGTTACTAAAACTACGAAGATAGCCCAAGGCAAGGTGCAAATCATGTGGTGAAGGGATGGACCAACGCCGGAGGCATGATAGCGTGACATAGTCCAAGGGGGTTTGACTCTACAAGTGGCGCAATGCATGGGCGGGGCGGGGAGTTTGCGTTGTTAGGGGCATGCTCAATCAAATATGTAGGGCTTAGTCACCACTTGTTGTGCGGGAGAACATGGCACGATGACAACACATGGGCGCGTACAAAAATGGAAAGTTCAACTCGTCGACTAGCTCGAGCAATTTATTCGGGATCTAAAAGTTCTCCAATGTGTTACGGGGTTAGCAGGGGGCACGTATAGGAGGAGGCGTGACTCAGGCACGGTCGGGCGTCACAGCAATGAGCGTTGTGCCATGGGCACCATGCGGAGACGACGCTCAAATGTCGAGCACCATAGCGCTTGGTAGCGCGACGAAGGTCAAGGAAAAAGGAGTCCCCCAAAGAGAGGAGAGATCAAGGAAGAAGGCAAAGAAGCCTCCAACGGGAGGAGATCAAAAGGTGAGCAAGGATTCTCCAAGGGGCGAAAAAACCAAGGAGTGAAACAAAGAGCCCCCAAAAAGCAAGGAGGGAGGACCCCGAAGGGCGCTCAGGTCGTCCCCCAAGAGGGCTCGGGCCAACCCAAAAAGGGGGCTCAGGCCGCCCTTCAAGGGAGGGCTCGGCCGACCCCCTAGCTGGGCGGCTTGCTATCGACTCCTTTGCCTAAGGGAGGGGGCACACCAAATCCAACACTCGGAAAAATTTATGGAAAAAAGATGGAGCACGCGTGACTTAAGCTTGTGCTTAGGATTGATCGGATTGGTAGCGTTAAACTTTGACCGTTGTTGACGTGTCACGAAAGCGCTAGCGAGACCTGGAACAGTTAAAGGTACGTAGCCAGGATGGACTAGCAACACCATCCATCAAACCAATGACAAATACAAATCGTCGACACATTTCGAATTCACATCAATTTGGGTTTGCCAGAGTTGTAAAGCCACAATGATGGATTATTGATGGTGTCGACGTGTGTCATCAGATGAGTTGATCAATGTTTCGCTGGAGTTGTGGAGCCATGATGACGGGTTGTTTCACTTTTGTCGTATCTCCAAATTCCTCCAAAAAAAAGAAGAGAAAATAATAGGACTACAAAAATGCTAGCTGATTGGAATATGTTCCCTAAACATTGATGCCAAGGAAAGTGGGTTCGTACTTACGTGCAGGTGCCACAAAGGCTGCAGTCCAAGTCAGCTTCCAAGGATGCAAAGTGAGAGACAGTGAATGCAGAGTATGTGCAGATAGCAAGGCTCTCCAGACAGGTCGTGAGGGTTGGCAATGCTGTGCAGACAAGGCGGAGATGAACAGGGCCGGCAGTCGACAGTCCAAGTTAGGGTCCAAGTCAAGGGTCTAATGTCGAAAGTCCAAATGTGTTTCTCTCTCTAGGATTTCAGAGAGAATGGGTTTTTAGAGAGAGAAATTAAAAAATGTCAAATGAGATAAAGTCCTTAAATAAGTCCCAAAGTTCCCTATTTATAAGGAAAAGTAGGCTTGTGTCATCAGCTGACACGTGTCATCCCCCGGGAGTGACACGTCACCAGGGGGGTCCATAAATACCGGATCTCCTTCGGACTGCCGGTTCCTAAATTCGCACTGCCTTGCCTCACACAGTATCTCTCTACTTGTCTGAGAAGACTGACCACACACGACGGCATGATCAAAGTAAGCCTGTTGCCCCAGCCACCGGTCCAAGCCCTTACTGCATCCCACAAGATGCATCAAGAGACGCGTAAAGAACCTGACAGCGGTGTGGGCTGCCCATGTAGCCAACTGCTAGGCAGACTAGGAGTGATGCCCTCCAAAGACCTGCTCTCATCCCGAAGTGACCTGGGGGTCATCGTCCTGGGGGCGCTGATGATCACCGGTAACGCAAGTGGACATGGTCACAACTCAAGTGCCTAGTGTCATGCAAGTCACCCCAGGCGGTGATAGCTTCGTGGTAACGAGCCTATCCAGTTGTGAAGGGTCTTCGTGCCAGAGCACTACGAGCGGCCCCCCTGAATGAAGACGATGATAACTTTGTGGTAACGAGCCTATCCCGCTGCGGAGGGTCCTTGTGCCGGAGCACTACGAGCCGAGCCCCCGGAATGAAGATGGCGATAGCTTTGTGGTAACGAGCCTATCCCGCTGCGGAGGGTCCTCGTGCTAGAGCACTACGAGCAAAGCCCCCTGGAATACTGCACATTCCAGAGAGTGGGTCGAAGCATGTTCCACGTTCATGGCATGGGCACATCGTGTGGTGAATGAGTGTGGTGCCCATAGGCATGTAATATGATTATGGCGCATGGGCTCGGCGAGGAACGTCGTGGAGATAATGACCGGTGCCGGGGCACGTATCATGGAAGTGGTGCATGGGAGCAGGCAACGGGAGTCGCGGAGCTGTCGCAGGAGTGATGAAAGTCGCAAAGACGACATGCGAGCGCGTCGCGAAGCCGGCGCATGGGCGACGGGCTCCGTGAAGCCGGCACACGGGCGACGGGTGCCGTGAAGCCGGCGCGCGGGCGACGCCGGGCGTCGTGGAGACGGTGCTCGACCACGGGTGACGCGCGCCATGAGGCCGGCGCGCGAGCAATGGCGACGGGCGCTATGAAGCCGGCACGGGGGCGACGGCGGGCGTCGCGGAGACGACGCTCGACCCCGGGCGACGCACGCTGTGAAGAAGAAGACTGATTCATTCTCTTCCCATGACGCCGCAAGAAGAAGACTCAGAAGACAAAGATAATTGGTCGATCTATGTAGGGCTTCCTTAAAGTTTATTTCTAAAAGAGATCCAAAATTGACAATTATTACACACAAGCCTCCGAATACGTTTGAAAATTTGTACTTTGGCCCGCCCTATACTTTTGGTACTATTTCATGAGGTGTCATGAAATATCAGAGACGAATACTTATGAGGCGATAAATGAGTAAGGTTTTCAGAATGTTTACTAACTCTCTACACTTGTGTCTGGTATATAAGAGATATTATTGTAGAGACTTAGAGGAAAAATCTAGAAAGGAAGGGAGACTTGTAAATATTTAGATATATTGTACATAGTTTTAGAGACGAAATATAAACTATAGGATCAAATGTATCTTCATCGTCCCTTGAAGAAGTAGAGTAGTATAAATAGCTAAGGTCTCACTTGGTCAAGGCATAGAGTGACCAAAGCATTGTAGCGTTTTGCTCTTAACATCACCCAGTCCGAAGGATAGGTTGACTTAGCAAGCAAGCAGTGGCTTGATTTTAGCTAAGTGCCGCACGGTCGACTTAGAGAAGTCTTCAGTGCCGTGACACGTGGTATTTCGGATGGTTGGTTGGGTGGAAATAGGTTGTATTGTGGCGGCCGTGGTGGATTGGATAAAGGATTGGAGTAGAATATGTGTAATCAAGGATGCCACACGAATGCCATGTGGATGCTAGCTAGGTTGATTTAGAAAGGAAAACGATGGCCTTGCTTTCAAAAAATTAACAAACGTTTTGTCAAAGAGGAATGTGTCCGTCATTTGATGGTGGAAATTACGATTGAAAAACTTTGAGGTATATGATTTCAAAACTGAAGCTGTTGGGTGATTTAAAAATTTTCAATTTCCAACATGTTTTTTGGGCCACATAGAACTCGTAACTAATGTAATGAGTTTTCTAATGAAAGCAATACATCGATTGGTGTCACGAAGGTGTGGTAACTCCACCAAGGACCAGAAGAGAAGCGTCCAACACGGTATTCCTTCTTACAAGATAACGAATTCTTATGGTCAAGATTGGGGCGAGGGTGGGTTTGGAAAGATCCGAGAGGATCTAGTCATCGATATTTCATATCCCATCAAAGCAAGGATGGTGATGAATTAGATACGAAAAAAAAAACAATTTATCAAGTTGAATTATTCTTATATTTGCTTGAGAAAAGCTATTTTGTTATGCGATAATTCTGCAACTGCGCATTTGAAACTTGATTAACTAATACTCTCGTATCATCTTTTAAGTATATTAGATATATCTTTGTTCAAGTTTTTATGGGGGAATTGAATGGTGACATGACATTGTTACAATACTCTTTATCGAAGAGCATTGCGACAATACTCGTTGCCAAAGGACAGAACATGGCTTCTAACTTCTTGCTTTTTACGTACTTTTTTCATTAGCGAGTTCAGAAGTTCGTTTTTAATTGCACAACAACAGCCATTTAACTACTGCCGATACACACAAACCACTAAATGGTAAACTGCTAGTATGTTGTGTCACTTGTTAAATTCACATTCTTATTATTAAGTGTCGTGTTAGCAACATATTTTTACAATTTAGTGACAAAAAGAAAGAGTTTTACAAATTTTTAGCCTCACATCTTTTTTGAAGGGAATTGATATTCTCCCTAGAAAACTAAACAAAATCATCCCTTCGTAGGTTTATGTGCGCTCGATAGCAAACTACTTTTAATGTGCTGTTCTTTTTGGCCTCTTATATGAGGATTTCTCTAAAACGGAAAACTCTTGATAAATAAAAATGGCTAAAACAAAAGTTCTGATTACTTGGCTAATCAAATTACAGACAGTACGTCCACAACGAATGGTAACTTGTACCACTAGATCGACTGACAGATAAAGGACATAAGCCTAAATTGATAGAGGGCAGAAGTACTGCATAAAACATCGAGTTTTAAAGAAAAGAAAAGAAAAGAAAAGAAAAGAAAAGGTGAGACTTGATATCAAGTCGATTGTTTGAGTATGATTATTCTTTCTTCCATTCTCTTTTCCCTCTTTTATGTTCGCTCCAATTTTGATTTCAAATGAGATCATGTGTAAACTATATGTAACCGTTGATGCCGATCTTATCAATAGATGTACTGATTCTGACGATTTATCTTCTAACTAGCCTTTCCACATGTCAATATTTCCGACAATATGGCCCACGTCCTATAGGAAAATCCACTTTTAGCCGGGAAAGTTTCCGTCGCTAGAAATGGATATTCCTTCAGTTTACCTTTAGGATGGACTCTTCGTCGTTAAAAGTCTATGGGTAAAACCTCGTCGGTAAAATATTATCTAAGGAATTTGGTGGTCCGTTGGCAAGAATCAATTTTTACTGATGTAATTATTTATTTTTAGTGACGAAAATTTCCATCGCTAAATGTATTTTTATATTTTTCAAAATTTCTAAATGTATCGAAAAAAATTTAAAAGAACTTTTAGCCATAAAATTTTTGTCTCTAAAAGTCCGTCAAAAAAGTCTTTAGCGACATTAATTTCGTCGCTAAAAGCCTGTCATTAAAAATTTTAGCGGTTTGAGAAAGGAGTTTTAGTGACAAAATTCCATCTAAAGTGTAAAAAGGCAATTTTTTTTTAATTTTTATTATATCGGAAACATCAAAACCTGGTTTATGCAATCAACCCTAATCAATCAATTCAACAACAATTTAATTATTTAAACTAGCATTCATCCTTTGCCAAATTTCTAGTAATACAATTAAGATTTAAGTCATATACATCACCGACTTACACTCAATACTCAACTATGAAAATTAGATCTTCACTAAATATGATATATAATTAATCACATCGTACAAATTCCAAAAACAAAACTACAAGTTTCAATGAAACTAAAAAAAATACCTACCAAAAACCTTGCTAACTGCTAAGGAAGCATGCACAATATCTCCCGTAATTAGGCATCAATGCATTAACTAGTGATAGATCAAGAGCAGGCAGTTACCGACAATTCTCCTTACAGTGGGAAGCCAGATGCCTTGTGTACAAGTAAAGAAGCCGTGGAACTCAATCAAGTCGGGAATAGTTCCTTGCAAGTTGCAGTTCCTAAAACTCCTGTATGGTTGAGTGGAATTGCATTTGAGATTTTATAAATCGAAAGCTCAGCAATAGGCAATAGCAGCAGGCAATCGTCAACCAAATAAAAATGAAAAAGATAGAGGACTAGAGCGCACCAAATCCAACACTTAGGGAAAGTTTACGGAGAAAAGTTGGAGCACACGTGACTTGAGCTTGTGCTTAGGGTTGATCGGATTGGTAGGCTAAACTTTGACCGGTGTTGACGTGTCATGAAAGCGCTAGCGAGACCTGGAGCGGTTAAAGGTGCGTAGCCAGGATGAGCTAGCAACACCATTCATCAAACCAATGACAAATCCAAATCGTCGACACATTTCAAATTCGCTGAGCTGATCAACGTTTTGCTGGAATTGTGGAGCCATGATGACGGGTTGTTTCACTTGCGCCGTATCTCCAACTTCCTCCAAAAAAAGAGGATAAAATAATGCGACTACAAAAAGGCTAGATGATTGGAATATGTACCGCTAAACATAATCAGTCCGAGCGATTCACTTTCCTATTTGACAAGTCCCTAGCAAATCCACACTTTGGGAAACAAAAATGTACAGGAAATGCTGGAGAAGCACCACAAGGCGAAGAGGCGGAGCAAGTAAATTTGCCAAGAAAATTTGTAGCCACTCGTTATCTGCGGCGGAACGTAACCTGAATGCACTGTCTTGCTTCCTTAAGCTTAACCAGAATGCAATCATCATTCATGCCAGCTACTTACTCAACCCAAAGAAGGAGAAAATAGAGGCTCTCTCTGTTAGTTAAATAGGGGTAGAAAGCGAACCAAGAGCTCCAATTCAGCCATCTGTTGCTCATTAGCTACAGTATTTGGAGACTATTCCGTGCTAAAAATTACAAACCCTGTACAACTTTAGTTAACTAAGGTGGATAAACGCTTCAATTTTCCAGTTTTTTCATAATCTGGAGACTAGAGAGCGAAGTTTGTTTGGCCTCTTTGAGTTATTCTAATGTTTTCATCATTGCCTTGTTTACGAAACTTTAAAAGGGGGATTTGGTTCTGTTTGTTGGTTTGGCTCCTCAAACATCCTTAGATGCATCATCTGCAAAGCATTTTCATTGAACTCCTCGTCCTTCTAAATCACCACCACGAGCTCCGATAGACACCGTGTCTCGCTACCGCAGAATGGTCAGAATCTTTCTTTAACAGATTCATATCTTGTCATCACCAACATCACCGGAATACCTTCTGAATCTTTTAAAAAGACAAATCAAAAGCCTAAGGAATTAAAAATCCATCTTGTAAGGGAAACTCGATGAGCTTCCTCTAGGCGGTGGTTAATTATTGATGCCACCAAGATGCTTCATTACTCTACTTCCCTGGCCAAAAACGAAAGTTCAATGAATTTTCTTCATTGGAGATCAATTCCCACTTCATATATTCTTTGCCCACTTCCCACAATTGTGCTGAGATGTCTGCCGAATTTCCTGTCATATTAATGGAACCATACATCTCTAGAAATCCATTTTCCAAAGCCAAATACTCTTACCCAAGCTGCACAACTCAATCAACTGGAGCCAAGCATGTAATCTTTAGTCCCATAATTGCCAAAGAAAGCTTTCCCCATTTGGTCAAGTCCTTCTACTCGATCCCACATATGAAGGTGCACAACTTGGTTAAGCACATAAAAGAAGGGTTCACACTTATTTAAAATCATCCCCTTGTAAAGCAGCCCATCTTTGACCTGAAATGTCCTAAGCCGAAGGGGATACTAAGCAGAGCGCCTCTAAGGGGCAGACAAGTGAAATGCAGCAAAACACTAAACCCCCGAGACTCTCGGGGGTGAAGCCAGAATTATTATTTAAGGTGGGCACAAAATAAATAAAAAAATTATCACAAAAATTAATTAAATATTAATGTATAATTAATATACACCGTCATACACTGTCACATATAAGCAAGAATCAAATGCAGATTGTCACATATACACTGCATATTGGAGTTTAACAAGAATCAAATGTACACTGTCATATATACATCCGGAATATACATCATAAACTTGTTCGAGTGTTATACAAACAATACATTGGAATGTATAAATTGAAAAACATATATGCATTAGAAGTATTAAATTTAATTAAAATTTACACTGGATAAATCAAATTATATAAATTGTATTGAGTTCAAATGCTTCAGGTTAAGAGTTCCAAATTTGCAATACTTCTTTAGAGCAGTATATTCCAAATTTGTAATACTTCTCCAGGTTAAGAGTTCCAAATTTGAGCAGTATATTCCAATTTCTAACTTGTCCATTACCAATTCCTCCCACTCTCCAATTGCCATTGCCTATTCCTAATTCTCAATTGCTACCACGAGCAGCAATTGCCACTTTATCAATCTGATTTAAAAATCTCAATCTCAAATAAACAATCTCATCATTCCCAATTTACATGTCCACCACGAGTACCGAGCATGTAGCAATTGCCACAAATCCTAACTAGAAAACTCAATCTAGAGATTCTAAACTATATATCCACGAGGCAATATTTGCCAAATTCTCAAATGTCAAATTCAAAATCGAATTAAAAATCTAATCTAGTATTGAGATTTGAGAAAAAGAATTTGCTCAATGAATTAAAAAAGAAATTCAATCAAAACGGATGTTACCTTTTCTAAGACATCAAAATTGTCGCCGATTGGCGACTACTGTTGTGTCGTGAGTGACTAATCGGAGAATGGGAGGAATTGTGAATGGACAAGTGCGCAGACTACGCTGAGGTGCGCACATTATGTTGCAGCTGGACCGGCCGTCGGCGGAAGGACTGACGATGGAGAGGAGAACATCCTGAACAAGAGAAGGGAAGCGGACAACTGGTTGAGCGGTTGAAACATTGAGGCCGTGGCGACGTGCCGGCGTCAGGCGTGGCCTGTGAAGCCGGTGAAGGGATTGAGGCGTCGTCCGTCGCCGACTTCTACCGACTATCGCTTGGAAGATCGTGAGAGTCTGAGAGAGCGATTTTTCAGCCTGTAGTAGCCTTGGGAAATGGATTTAACAGTGAGAGAGAGACTTTTTTTACTCGATAATGGCCTTGAGAGATGAAAACAGAACCATTAATCTTTATCTCTTCTTTTTTATATATTCACTTTATTTATTTGGTGTTTGGTCTTTGTATATTTATATGTAAATTTAGCATTTAAAATGACAAAAAATATAACTTTTATACCACTTTTTGAAAATTTAAGGTATTCTAACACATAAAATAATGAACAAGACATCTCTTTAAATTATTTTCAAATTTTTTAGGTGGGCATTTTTGTTATTAGGTATCAAATATACTATATAAAAAAGAACCTTCATGGAGTGGCAGGTGGGCACCGGCCCACCGGTGCCCCCTGTTGGCTCCGCTAGAGCATCTACACACGACCTGGAACAATGCTCAAACAGAAGAGTTCTCTGCTCAAGCAATAAGTCAACTGAGTATCACTAACAAAACACTGAAGTTACTTTTAACAGCAACGGTGAGTGGGAACGAAAACCGTGAGACTGCGAGTATCCTATGTTCTCCCTGTCATCGGGCTTCTTCCTTGAATAGGAAACTTGATCCGTCCTCAAATGTAGCTACCATCTACAAGGGGAATATATAAGAAGAACAGCTAAGCAAGAATGTCCATGGAAGCACAAAGCGATAACCGTAGCTCGTGATAAACTAGTAGACAGTACATGATGTTCATCTTAGGTATGTTGTTGGTGAGATATTCGATATAGCTAATCACAGAATTAAAATAGACCAGGATATAAGTCATCAAAGACAGCAAATACAAAAAGCATCGCTGCATAATCATGTATTTATACGCGTAAGGAACCAAGAATCCGTACACATACACAGACTACAAAAAAGTACCACGTTGCAACCAAATAAATCCCCAAATCAAAGTGATACGAAACCTTTTAAGTGATGATACTGCATTATATTGGTTACTCAACAGGGTTTTGTTTGAATTATTTCATTCATCTCGACTCCATAATCAAGATCATTAAAATCTTATAATAGCATAAACATAAGAACAATAGGATTACGAACTCACCGGAATCGAAAGAAGTCATAAATTATCAAAAGTTTTATTCCGATGATGAAAGAACGCCACGATGCGGAAGCGAACACTTACCCTTTGGTATTGATTTTCACTGCTCTTCTCTATTCTTGACGATGGAATAGAGTGATGTATTTTTTCCATTAGTTTAGGAAGCAAAAGAGTGTCCAAATATTATGATACACTAGCCTCCAAGAAGAAAATATATTTATATAGCTTGAGATCAACCCAAAAGCCTGTCAAATCTCAATCGTCCATCAAAGTTAAGAGATTATAGTTTATAAGCCTTTTATACACAATAAATCATTAGTGTATTGGATGCTAAAATTAAATAGGTTCATAATGTTATTTAGCCAATATAATTAATTAATATCCAAGTCAAATAAATAATTAACAATAGTATGATCCATTAGGCCACCTAATTGGATTGGACCGATCAAATCCAACATGTTTAACACTAAAGAATTCCATGATGTGCGAGCTCGTATAGCTTTGCCTGAAAAGATCTAGCCCCACGAGCGTGTCGGCGTCTTTCGCCGCGAACGTCATGTACCACAAATGACCAAAAACCAGCACATGGTTTGCCTTCTCGACCTTCTCAAACGTTTGCTTTGAACCCTGCTCAAAGTATTAACCAGTGACCACAACAATGAGACCACAAATCCTACCCCGCTACACAACAACATGTCACTAATTACACATAACCGTTTGCATTTGACATACATAACAGATTTAAGTTTACACTTACATTTTGCTCGCTGTAACACTTAACTGATATCTAACCAAAACGGAAAAAAAGGAGAAGTATTTTGTAGAACATAGCGAATAATAAAAAATACGAGTAGTTGATAGAATGGATGATATACATGCTGCCTTTAACCTGCTTACGGTAAGAGCTCCATAATTCCATCTCCACCTCGTTCCCCTTGGAATCAAACTCATATGTCGCTCTATTTCTAACCGGTGATTTTACGACGTCAACCATCTCGAGTCTCAACGCATTAAGAAAGAAACCCAGATCACTAGTGAAATAATATAAAAATGGCTAGTGGAGGTAAAACATTGTTTCGACAATTTAGCTTGTATTCAGGTTCTCATCTTGGACTGCTGGTTTATGAAGATGTTTAGGTGGCGAGTTCCTGTTGATCGACTCGTGAAGGACTTTCTTACCTAAATATTATTCAGATCGAGGGCTTCATTTTTTTTTCTCTTGATTGAGAAGGAATTGTATGATCTCTGGATAGAACAGTTAATTAATGATCATTCAATATTTTTAGTAACTTTTATTTAATAAGATTAAAAAATGTTGTTAAAAATTGCAGCTGAAAATGTTAATAGAAATGTGACTAACTATAGCTCTTTACAACCAAAATTGCAGCAACAATTTTATCCAATTTTTCGTACCATCAAGAGGCTCAAATATTATTTGTTCCACATGCAATACCTTTGCCCTAACCCCTTGTATTATATGATAACATCTTGTTCCCCTTAGCCCATTCAATGACCACAACCTCTTCTCAATTTTAGGAATCTAAAACATTCGAACAACGCTATATTTACTTATTTAAGTTGGAAAATTGGCTTCGTACACGCAGTGGGGTGCAAATTTAAGGCATGTTAGAGCCTCTTAATCGATAGTCCTTAGAGTTGTAATTAATTAACAAAAAGGCCATTAGGAGGGACACACCTTAGTATGAGGAAAAAGTTTTGCTCTTACTCGGAAATGTAAAAAGATAACTACAATAACTCATATAACAGTAATTAATAAGCGCTGAATATAGTAGTGATTTTTTTATCAGCAGTGCGTATCTACGATAAGATTTAACCATACTTTTTTAACATCACTAAATAAAAATCACAAACTAAAAATATTTAGGGGTCATTAATTAACGCTATATAAAAAACTGTAAGATCTTCCTTTGATGAGTCGATCCACCTACATGTCTTCCAATAAGGGTCGTAGAAGGGCAATCACTCATTCTTAAAACCAGCGTTCTTGAGACTAAAAAGTCGATACAAACAAATAATCCAAATAACAACCCAAATTTTTCCACAATTAAATGCACCCTCAAATTTTTTTTTTGGTCAAGTACTAATAATATATACATAAGAAGTTATATTACAGGAACCCATAAGGGCGAAACTCCTAAATACATATCAAAAAGCAAAATGGGAGTTATGCAATCCGGGGGTGAACAAAAGTAGTAGCTACAAGAGTATCGAGACTGACAGTTTTGGCTAACAAGTCTGCCATTCGGTTAGCCTCGCGATAACAAAAGACCAGCTGTACAGTAGGGGACTGGTAGAGTAGCTTCAGGCTGTCCTGGAAGAAGGGGAGGTGTCACTGGTTGCGTGCTGTGGACCTCCGGAGACAATTCAAGGCAATAAGGGAGTCAGATTCAATGATAACATGCCTGAAATGTTGCTCGTGGATAATGTTAAGTGCTTGTCGTATAGCTGTCACTTCTGCAATGACATTACTAGTAGAGTCAATGTGACTAGAGAACCCACCCAAGATAGTATCCGAATGATCACGTAAAATACCGTCGATACCGGCGGGGCCGTCGATTGCCGGCTGATGCACTGTCGACATTAAATTTGACGGTTTTTTTCTAAATGCACCCTCAGTTCCTTGGTCAGTAGGATCACTTTCCATATATGGACAAACGGATGGTAACGAAAACCAAAATTTTCCCAAAATGACACAAAAGTTTAGAATTTCCCAAAATGGACAAACAGATGGTATCGCAGGCCAGCACACTTTTATCGAGAAGACAAATTTCTGATCCTCCGTACGCTATCGGAAGTAGACCCAGTCTCACGAACTTGCGCGTGTTATACACTCTCTTAAAGTTAAGCAGGTTATGTTTGGATTTCAAGAATGTGATTGCACTTTTTTGCACACGTCTTTGATTTTAATGCAAAACTTACTTTCAGTGTAGAGAGTGATTGATAAATGTTGTTCATGTTTTGCAAATATAATTTTATTTTTGCCACTAAAAATCAAAATAGTCTAAATGAAAGCGCATACAACTATAGGGTGCGATTAGCAATTAATTCATTCTCCAAATGAAAGCGCAAACAAGTTATTTAAGTGAATAGAAGACATATATTTTTTAAAAATGAAAATCTCACTACTGGTTTGGAGATGTCCATTTTAGATAACTTTCAATGGCTTTTATAGTTGTCACTGTTTGGATATGTAATGACAATGAAATGGAATAAGTTAGTTCAAATTAAGGGTGAAATTTCTAAGAGCCTTATTTTTTTAAGCTTAAGCTGTAACGCCCCGAAAATTAATTAAAATTCCCGGAGCGTTAACGATCATATAATCGAAATTCGGAGTAAACCTTAAAATGTCAAAAGTCTTCCAAACGAAATCAGATAACCTTAAAATATCATAAATATCACAAACGGTCAATCAGAGCATGCACTAATAACTCTCAAGAGTACATTAAAACTGTCATAAGACCCAAAACTTTTATACAATCCAAATTTTTTTTCCAACACGGAGTTTCAAAACAAAACCAAAGAAATACCAACTTGTCTTAGTTAAATACACTTAAATGTCAATACTAACTCTGAAATAAGGCAGCTAACTTTTGGTCACACAACTAACCCTTCCAATATGAAATCTCACATACTAACCACTTGAAAGGAAAAACAATAAGGGAATGAGCCAAATGCCCAGTAAGGTCGCTCAAAGGACCAATCAAACAGAAGCAAAAATATCTGAGAAACAAAATTTCGAAAGCATAAAATTTTTCCAACGGAACGGATAATCAGACCAAATTTCAAATGTCAAATATATCTGAAAAACAATATTTCAAAGGCACACCAATTTCGACTGTACAGAGGTCAGACCAAATATCAAATGTCAAAATATATCTATGTACGGAGACAGACACTATTAGACCAAATATCAAATGTCAAAATATATCTGAGTACGGAGACAGACAACAGAGATGTCAGACCAAATATCAAATGCTAAAATATATCAGAGTACGGAAATAGACACTAGAGAGCCATTCAGAAAGTGGTCACATACGTCATTCCTGACATATGAGGCCGGTTCAGAAAGTAAGATCGCGATCTCTAGCTCAACTCTCCTGAGCTAGCCCACGTTTCAATCCACGTGGGTAAGTCGGAAATAAGTCACATACACTGTGACATGGCTCATAAAGTCACCAAAACAAAATCTCAAAATAACCGTTATCAAATATCGGACAAATCAAACCATATTCAAAGGTTTCAAAATCACATTATCAAATAACGAACTCGTCAAACAATAAGTGGAGTTCACAAAATAATGACAATCATAAATCACTGAAACGACGATATCAATATGTCAATATTCTGAGGTCAAACAAATTCGACGGAATTTGATTTTCACAAATCATAGAATTGACAACAAGTCATTCTTAACAAAGTTCAAAACAAAAAGGAGAGGAAGAATCACTTATCCCTATTTGAAAACGTTCGAATTTCAAAAGAATCTAAAGACTTACATGAGGAATTGGTCCATCGCTAATTTAAATTTTTTAAAGTAAACCCTTACCTTAATCAAGCCTTTAAGAATGAAAATCCCTAAGCACCACTTCTAGAACTCAAGCGCTTCCCAAGCCTTCTCTTTATCTCTTTCCACCACAAGGGTAAAGGGAACAAACTTCCCTAGCCTTTTGAGAGCCACAAATCCTTAAGCTCCTCCTTAGAGCTTCCAAACTTTTCAAGCCTTCTTCTCTATCTCTCTCTCTCTCTCTCTCTCGTGCAAAGGAGGAGAAAAGAAATAGAGGACCCCAAAAAGGCTAAGAATGGAATAAAACATTATTTATATGGGACAAAAAATTTCAAGTTTTCATTCGACTGAGAGTAGTTTTCGAACGACTGAAAATAGTTTTCAGTCGACCGAATCCAACAGAGGTGAAAATGGTTCACTTTTCATTCGATTGAAACACCTTTAATTCTACCGAAAACACTTTTAAGTCGACTGAAAACACCTTTAATTCGACCGAAAACATTTTTAATTCGACCAAAAAATAATTTTGAGTCAACTGAAAGTACTATTCATTCGATTAAAAGTTATTGTTCATGGACTAAAAATTTCAGAAAACCTTTGAAGTCGACTAAAAAACCTTTTTAGTCGACTAAAACTCACTTTTAGTCGACTGAAAACTTCAGAAATTCCAAAACACCATTTCCCTTCATTTTGATTCGAATAAAACCACCTTCATTCGACCGAAAATGAGTTTTTAGTCGACTTAAAACCTTTAAGTCGATCGAAAACTTCAGTAACTCATTTACACACAAAAAATCTTTTCATTCGAAGCAAAAATCCATTTTTATTCGAAGTCAAACTATTTTCATTCGACCAAATATTTCAGAACTCAAAAACTTTATCATCAATAAGTTTTGATTCGAATGATACCATTTTCATTCGACCAAAAATTTCAGAAATAATCCCAATTTATTTTCTTAATTTTAACAAAAGATCACAAACTTATTCATTCAAAAATACTAATTTCGCACAAGAAAAAGAAAATTTTTGGGGTATTACATAAGCATTTTTTTTCCGAGCAAAAAGAGGACTTTATTGCAATAAGAAAAATGATCTAAGGGCCTCCAATATCCAGAAGACCCCAATGAGCAATTTGTGGGGGAACAGACGAGCCTCATTCGTAGACTTGTCAATGAACGGCCCGTACCCTGCTGGTCTACCTGACTCGTTGAAAAAACACGAGTGCATGCACAAAAATGAGATACTCTTACCAAGTCATACAAACCGATAAAAGAAACAGGGAAATCGCCATCTTCTTCACCTTCCAAACAGAAACAGCAACATGGAACTCTTGCAAAGTCATAAGAAATTATTTCGCTACTTAACTCTTACAAAGTCACACAGTTATTATTTATTTCCTTCGACGAAGGGCTCAATCTACATCAATATTGTCACTTTCAAATGTAGTGAAAAGAGAGAGTGAGAGAAAGAATGAGACCTCAACAAAGAAGGAAAAAAGAAATAAATGAGAGAGAAAGACAAGGGTACCAGTTGCTGGAATCCAACGATGGTGGTAAGATATGAAGGCGAGATCCTCTAGCGACAAATTTGGGTGGGTCGGCTGATTCGTTCTCTTCCCTTGACGCCGCAAGAAGAAGACTAAGAAGACAAAGATAATGGGTCGATCTATGTAGGGCTTCCTTAAAGTTTATTTCTAAAAGAGACCAAAATTGTCAATTATTACACACAAGCCCCCAAATACGTTTAAAATTTTGTACTTTGGCCCTATACTTTTCGGTACTTTTTCATGAGGTGTCATGAAATATCGGAGACAGACGCTTATGAGGCGATAAATATGTAAGGTTTCCAGAATGTTTACTAACTCTCTACACTTGCGTCTTGTACATAAGAGATAATATTGTAGAGACTTAGAGGAAAAATCTAGAAAGGAAGGGAGACTTGTAAATATCTAGATAATATTGTACATAGTTTTAGAGACGGAATATAAACTGTAGGATCAAATGTATCCCCATCGTCCCTTGAAGAAGTGAAGTAGTATAAATAACTAAGGCCTCACTTGGTCAAGACATAGAATGAGAAAAGCATTGTAGCGTTTTTCAAGTAATATAGTAACTATCATTCTCCTAAACTCTCATTGTCTTCTGTTCATATTCTCTTAACATCACCCCAGCCCGAACGATAGGTTGACTTAGCAAGCAAGCAGGGGCTTGGTTTTAGCTAAGTTTTGCACGATCAACTTAGAGAAGTCTTTAGTGCCGTGACATGTGGTATTTCAAAATTTTAAAAAAAATCAAACACTGCTGAGAGGTGTTTGACACGTGTCCGGATGTGTTGATAGGTATCGGACACCATACATCATCCCATATGAGGTGTCAATACTTCCTAGTCGTCCGCCATTTCACCAAAATAGAAAACCCACCATCATCAACCAAAATTATACACTCTGTAAGCTAAATTGACACCCTATATTGCTGTTGACAGAGTGAGGCAGGTAGCGATAGTGGTGGTGAGAGAAAGGTGTTTGGTAACAAGGGCAGGTCTTTCACTTCCTTGAGAGGCTATTTCCCATAAAAGAGAAAAAAACTCTATAAGCAGAGACGTTGGCTGACGAAGGAAGAAAGGATCAAAACTTTCATTTCGGGCAAAAATCCTAGTGAACCCAAAAGGCATGGATCGCTCTGTATACAACATACAATTTTTGTTTTTGTATGTTGTATAACTATGTGTGAAGGTGCCTGTTGGGCAATAGGAGAAGCATTGAAACATACACTAGAAAGAAAAGTGAAGATTGAGAGGTGTACCATGGGATGGGAAGAGAGACAACATCCTTGGTTTACCTTAAGAACTCTACAATGGTGTACCAGAGAAAATGCCCAAGAAATCACGTTCTGAAGAGGAAGAGCTTGAGGGTTGCTCGACAGTGAACCAAGGGTTCCGCTACGAAAACTAATATAAGAGGAAAGCATGCTTTTCTCATAGTAGGTCAAGGCGTCCAAGACGGTATTCCTTATTACAAGATAAGGAATTCGTATGGTCTAGATTGGGGCGAGGGTGGGTTTGGAAAGATCCGAGAGGATCTAGTCATCAATATTTCATATCCCATCAAAGCAAGGATTGTATGAACTGGATACGGGGAAAATAAAAGATGACAGTTTATCAAGTTGAATTATTCTTATATTTCCTTGAGATAAGCTATTTTGTTATGCGGTAATTCTGGAACTGCGCATTTGAAGTATATTAGATATATTTTTGTTCAATTTTTTTTACGGGGAATTGAATGGTGACATGGCATTGTTACAATACTCTTTATCGAGAGCATGGCGGTAATACTAGTTGCCAAAGGACATGACATGGCTTCTAACTTCTGGCTTTTTACGTACTCTTTTCGTTAGCGAGTTCAAAAATTCGTTTTAAATTGCACAGCAACAACCATTTAACTACTGCCGATACACACAAACCACTAAATGGTAAACTGCTAGTATGTTGTGTCACTAGTTAAATTCACATTCTTATTATTAAGTGTTGTGTTAGCGACAAATTTTACAATTTAGTGACAAAAAGAAAGAGTTTTAAAATTTTTTAGCCTCACATATTTTTAGAAGGGAATTTATATGCTCCTTAGAAAACTAAACAAAATCATCCCTTTGTAGTTTTATTTGCGCTCGATAGCAAACTACTTTTAATGTGGTGTTCTTATCGGCCTCTTGTTTGAGAACTTCTCTAAAACAGGAAACTCTTGATAAATAAAAATGGCTAAAACAGAAACTTTGATTAATTGGCTAATCAACTTATAGACAGTACGTCCACAACGAATGGTAACTTGTACCACTAGATCGACTGACATAAAAAGGACATAAGCCTCGATTGATAGAGGGTAGAAGTACTGCATAAAACATCAAGTTTTAAAGAAAAGAAAAGAAAAAGTGAGACTTGATATCAAGTCAATTGTTTGAGTCTGATTATTCTTTCTTCCATTCTCTTTTCCCCCCTTTTATTTAGTCTTCTACTAAAGAAACTGTTCACACCAATTTTGATTTCAAATGAGATCATGTAAACTATATGTAACTGTTGATGCCGATCTTATCAACATATGTACTGATTCTGACGATTTATCTTTTAACTGGCATTTCCACATGTCAATATTTCCGACAATATGGCCCACGTCCTACAGAAAAATCTACTTTTAGCCAGGAAAATTTACGTCGCTAGAAATGGATATTCTGTAAGTAAAGACTTTTAGGATGGACTGTTCGTCGTTAAAAGTCTATGAGTAAAATCTCATCGGTAAAAGATTATTTACGGAATTTGGTGGTCCGTTGGCAAAAATTCAATTTTTATTGACAAAATTATTTGTTTTTAGTGACGGAAAATTCCATTGCTAAAAGTATTTTTATATTTTTTCAAAATTTTTGAATGTATCGAAAAAAAAATTAAAAGAACTTTTAGCCATAATTTTTTTTTCTAAAAGTCCATCTAAAACGTCTTTAGCGACATTAATTTCGTCACTAAAAGCCTGTCATTAAAAAGTTTAGCGATTGAGAAAGGAGTTTTAGCGACAAAATTCCATCTAAAGTGTAAAAAGCTATTTTATTTTAATTTTCATTATATCTGAAACATCCAAACCTGCTTTAGGCAATCAAGCCTAATCAATCAATTCAACAACAATTTAATTCTTTAAACTAGCATTCATCCTTTGCCAAATTTCTAGTAATACAATTAAGATTTAAGTCATATACATTACCGACTAACACTCAATACTCAACTATGAAAATTAGATCTTCACTAGATAAGATATATAATTAATCACATCGTACAAATTCCAAAAACCAAACTACAAGTTTCATTGAAACTAAAAAAAATACCTACCAAAAACCTTGCTAAGGAAGCATGCACAATATCTTCCGTAACTAGGCCTGATGCCTTGTGACGATTGCCTGCTGCTATTGCCTATTACTAAGCTTTCAGATTTATAAAATCTCAAATGCAATTCCACTCAACCATACATGAGTTTTAGGAACTGCAACTTGCAAGGAACTATTCCCGACTAACCAGATAAAAATGAAAAAGATGGAGGACTAGAGCGCACCACATCCAACACTTGGGAAAATTTATGGAGAAAAGTTGGAGCACACACGACTTGAGCTTGTGCTTAGGGTTGATCGGATTGGTAGGCTAAACTTTGATCGTTGTTGACTTGTCACGAAAGCGCTAGCGAAACCCAGAGCGGTTAAAGTTGTGTAGCTAGAATGAGCTAGCAACACCATTCATCATACCAATGACAAATCCAAATCGTCGACACATTTCGAATATTCATCAATTTGGGTTTGCCAGTGTTGTAAAGCCACAATGATGGATTATTGACGGTGATGACGGGTGTCATCAGATGAGCTGATCAATGTTTTGCTGGAATTGTGGAGCCATGATGACGGGTTGTTTCACTTTCGTCGTATCTCCAACTTCCTCCAAAAAAAGAGGAGAAAATAATGCGACTACAAAAATGCTAGCTGATTGGAATATGTTCCCTAAACATAAATCAGTCCGCGCTTTCAAGCGCTTCACTTCCCTTTTGACAAGTCCCTGGCAAATTCGGAGGCGGATCCGCTGCTGTAGCTAGGGCTACAATAGAGGTGCTATAATGCGATTGTGGCCGTCGATCTTGATCCAACGCCTAAAAGATAGCCACGTTGGCTGAAAGCATTGTTGTTTCCTACGAACTCCACAACCTTACCCATTCTTTTCTTCACCATTTCAAAAATCTTCAGCTAAGATTTCAACAAAGATTCAGAATAACCATATTGTCTTGAAATCAAATATCTTATGTTTTCTTTCCTCTTCCAAGTTAAATCTGCTCCATGAGTCCATACGGAAATCTATACTTTAATTTACAAGCTAAGGTTAATGCAAGAGTTCTCAAGTGCCAAACCAGAAGCTAAAGAAAGATCAGAGCTCAAACTTGTGCTTTTGCGGAAATCCTGAATACCATCCTTCCCTTCTCCAAAACACTCATGCATATTACCTTATCCGAGTAAAACCCATTTCAAAGATCTCTTATCCATCAACAAGTTACACATTTTAGGATGAAACAAGAAATGAGAAATTTAGGGATAAGAATTACGGGTGGAATTCATTCTCGCCAGCTGATTCGTTCAGTCCTGAAAGAAGACGCCGGTGCTTGGACTTGGCCACAAGAACGACGAAGATGAAGAATTTGACACCACTGTTATGTTTCATTGTTTCTTTAGTGCCGAAGCTTCCAATTTCATCTCTTCCTTCTCCTCATGGATGTGGCGTCTTTGTAGCCGTTGGATCAAGATTGATGGCCTTGATTCGCGTTACAGCATCTCTACCGTAGTCCTAGCTACGGCATAGGATCCGTGTCCGGCAAATCCACACTTGGGAAACAAAAATGTACAGCAAATGCTGGAGAAGCACCACAAGGTGAAGAGGCGGAGCAAGTAAATTTGTAGCCACTCGTTATCTGCGGATGCACTCTTTTGTTTCCTTAAAGTTAACCAGAATGCAATCATCATTAATGCCAGCTTCTTCTTCTTTTTTTGGTGAACAAATGCCAGCTTCTTACTCAACCCAAAGAAGGGGAAACTAGTGGCTCCCTCTGTTAGTTAAATATATGGTTAGAAGGCGAACCAAGAGCTCCAATTCAGCCATATGTTGCTCATTAGCTATGGTCTTTAGAGACTGTTCCGTGCTATAAATTACAAACCCTGTTCAGCTTTAGTTAACTAAGGTGGATAAACGCTTCAAGTTTCCAGTTTTTTTCATAATCTGGAGACTAGAGAGCGAAGCTTGTTTAGCCTCTTTGAGTTATTCTTTTGTTTTCGTCATTAGCTTGTTTTCAAAACTCTAAAAGGCGAATTTGGTTCTGTTTTTGTTGGTTCGGCTCCTCAAACCTCTTTGGAAGCATCATTTTTAAAGCATTTTTATTGAACTCTTCATCCTTCTTAATCATGACACTGCAGTCGTTATAATAATTACTACGAACTCCGGTAGACACCGTATTCCACTACAGTCAAATATGAATAGGTCATAATATTTCTTTAACATATTCAAATTTGTCATCGCCAGAAAATTCTCTGAATCTTTTGAAAAGATAAATCAAAAAGCCTAAGGAAAAGATTATATCTTGCAAAAAATGTTTTACAAGCATGTTTTGCAAAAAATGTTTTACAATATTTTACTCTACAGGCTTTACCGGTACAGAATTCCTCATTGTTTGGGTTCGGGATCAAATCGTATAGCTTAATCTGAAAAGATTTAGCCCCACAAACCCGTCGGCGTCTGTCACCACAAACTTTATGTACCACAAATGACCAGAAACCAGCACATGGACACATGGTTTGCCTTCTGGATCTTCTCAAACATTTGCTTTGAAGTTTGAACCCTACTCAAAGTAATAACCACAATAATTTCACTAATGACAAATAACTGTTTGCTTTTAACCTACGGAATAGATTCAAATTGGGTTAATTACACTTATGTCCATGAGGTTTAGGTGTAATTACAGTCAAGGACACAAAGTTTCAAAATGTAACAAACCGTGTCCACAAACGTTAAAAAGGTAACACTTGTGTCCATCCGTCAAGTATCTGTCAAAAAAGTGTACTTTTTCGGTGATGTCATCAATATGTATTTTTTAAATGACAATACTACCCTTGTTAAAACCCTAATTTTTAAAGAAATGAGTTTCTCTCTCCAAATATTTTTAGAAACTCTCTTCCAAATCTGAATTTCCAGTCGCCCCCTCCCTCGCCCCATGCCGGCGGCAGCCCCCTCCCTTACCCTACCTCACCGCCGGCAGCCCCCTCCCTCACCCCACCTAGCCGCCGACAGCCCCTTCCTTCAACCCACCCCGGCGGCAGCCCCTTCTTCACCCCACCCAGCCGGCAGTCACCTCCCTCACCCCACCTCGCCGCCAACAGCCTCTTCCCTCTACCAGAACATGATGGGCTCGTTGTGCGGCGGTGGACTCCTTGTGCGACGGTGGGCCTGTTGTCATCAATGGAGAGAAAGAGGGGGCGGGTAGCAGGTTAGGGAGGGGCGGCGGCGTGTGTAGCGGCAGATGTGCGGCCGTGGCTGTAATGGCGCCGGCGGGGAGGGAGAAGGGACGAGCTGGGGGAAGGGAGAGATAGGCAGCGGGGTTGGGGGGAAAGGCAGCGAGGTGGGCAGCGGGGTTGGGGGAAGGGAAGGGGGAAATTCATCAGTGTTTCCCTAAAACCCTAAATTGAACAAATGTACCCTAATTTGAAAGATTATGGCTTTGAAATCCCTAATTTGTCAAATTAGGGTTTGAAAAACCTAATTTTGAAAATTTGAAACTCTAATTTGAAAAATTAGGGCTTCGAAACCTCTAATTTGTCAAATTAGGGTTTTGAAACCCTAATTTGGAAAATTTGAAACCCTAATTTGAAACTGAATGGAACCCTAATTTGAAGAGATGATTGGCATTTGAAAATTTGAAGAGAAATCATGGGCAATATGGTCATTTCGACAATTCTGTTATGTATTTGGGTATTCCGTTAGGTCAAAGGATATAAGTGCCTATTTTCTAAACTTATGGACACGTGTGTAATTACACCTAAACATCAGGGACATAAGTGTAATTAACCCATTCAAATTTACATTTACATTTTCATCGTTGTACCGCTTAACAGATATCTATCCGGAACAGAAAAAATTAAAATAAGTATTTTGTAGAACGGAGTGAATAGTAAAAAAGTAGTACAATAGATAGAATGGATGATATACATGCTGTCTTTAACCCGCTTACAGTAAATTCTCCATAATTCTATCTCCACCTCGTTCCCCTTGGAATCAAACTCACAGGTCGCCAACGTCTTTTTTTTTGTGGAATTGTGGATCAGAGACCTCCAATTTTTGCTTCTTTCTGCTCTAGTTTGACTGGTGAGTCTCCATGCATTAAGAAAGAAACCCAAATCACTAGTGTGAATGAATATAAATGGCTAGTGGAGGTAAAACACTGTTTCGGCCATTTAGGTCCCGTAC
Source organism: Escallonia rubra (assembly GCA_033065855.1). Taxonomy (NCBI): domain Eukaryota; kingdom Viridiplantae; phylum Streptophyta; class Magnoliopsida; order Escalloniales; family Escalloniaceae; genus Escallonia; species Escallonia rubra. The sequence continues at coordinate 23,125 of JAVXUO010002242.1, read as the reverse complement.
GCTTACCATATTTGTTTTCTGTTTTCATTTTCATGATTTTCATATTCAGTTTGAAAATCCGTTCATGTACTTTTATCATTTTCACAAAAAGAAATTTAGTTATTTTTTCTTATATTGGGTTAAGTTTGAGTGAAAAAAAGCTGAAAACACCTAAGTGTTTTCAGTTTTTTGTTACTATTTGAGTAATTTTATCCAAAACGAAAACAGAAAATGGTAAAAGTACGCAAAAAAAGAATTTTTTTCATCATCATTGCTAAAAACAGAAAACGAATATGGTAAACGTACGGGGCTAGCTTCTATTCAGTTTCTCGTCTTTGAACTGCCGGTTTATCGAGATGCAAATATGAAATATCTAATTTTGTTTAGGTGACAAATTCCTATTGATTGACCTGTGATTGACTTTTTTACCTAAAAATTATTCAGAAATGGAGGGGTTTATTCTTTCCTTTTTTTCCTCTTGATTGAGTAGGAACTGTACAACCTCCCAATAGTGATAATTACTTAATTGTCATTAAAAAAAATTTGGAAATTTTTATTTAATGACGCTAATAAGTGTTGTTAAGAATTGTAGCTGACAATTTTGGTAGAAATGTCATTGATTATAGGAAAAATTTTGGCTGCTACCCGGGTTGAAGGAATCTTCCTCCTACCCCCCATATAGTGATAATTAATGATTGTCAAATCTTTCTAGTGACTTTTATTTAGTGATGCTAAAAAAATGCTGTTAAGAGTTGTCGCTGAAAGTGTTAACATAAAAACCATTAGAGACATTTAGTAACTATTAATTGTCACTATATGTGAGATTGAATGAATATTCTTACAACCGGGATAGCAGCCAAAGTTTGTTCTTGATTATATTTGGCGATCACTAATTCGAAGGATATGTCTATCTCCTTACAACCAAGATTGCAGCAACAATTCATCCGATTCTTCGTACCATCAAGCTAAGAGGCTCTCAAATGTTTGCTGTTCCACATGCAATACCTATGCTCCAACCCCTTGTATTGTATAATGACCTCATCTCCTCCTTAACCCATTCAATCGCAACAACCTCCTCTCGATTTAACAACTTAAAAAATTCGGACCATGCGATATTACTTATTTAAGTCGGAAAACACATTTCAGCAACCTTTCTCTTTACCAAGCAATATCATTTACACTAACACGATATTATTTGGAAAAACTTATAATTATCACATAATCCAACATTCCTGATTCCGAGTTGTTTGATTCACGAAAATTAAGGGAAACTTACGCTTTTTGTTGTCATTGGAATCGATCCACGACCAACATACTTCTAAAAGTACAACTGGGCTTCGTACTCACGCGGGGGGGGGGGGGACATGCCTTAATCGATAGTCCCTTGAGTTGTAATTAACTAACGAAAAGAACATTAGGAGTGACACACCTTAGTTAAAGGAATTTTTTTTGCTCCTACTCAAGAATGCAAAAACAAAACTACAACAACTCATATAAGGTGACAGTAATTAATAATTGCTAAATATAGTAGTGATTTTTTTACCAATTGTTTCAGTGATAATTTTTAACCACACTTTTTTAATATTACTAGATAAAAGTCACAAACTAAAAATATTTAGAGGTAATTAATTATCGTTATAAAAAAGAACTATATTTATCTTCCTTTGATGAGTCGAGCCACCTACACGTCTTCTAATAAGGGTCGAGAAGGGCAATCACACATTATTAAAATCAACGTCAATAATTAAGATAACAATCTAAATTTTTTTACAATTAAATGCACCAGAACCAGCTCCTTGGTCAGTAGGATCACTTCCCATATATGGACAAATGGATGGTAACGAAAACCAAGAATTACCCAAAATGACCAAACAAAAGTTTAGAATCTTTTTCCTTTCCCCTTGCCTCCCAAGTTAATTTGCCTGTAGCTGGCCAGCGCCCTTTTATGGAGAGGACAAATTTCTGATCCACTGTACGCTATCAGAAGTGGACCCAGTCTCACGAACTTGGACGTGTTATACACTCTCTTAAAGTTGATCAGGTGATGTTTGGATTTCACGAATGTGATTGCACCTCAGTTTGACAACAAAATTTTTTTTTAATTTCCAAAAAATATATATTAAATAGCAGTTAATTTTTTTTTTTATAAAAACAAATGGGTGTTTGACAACCCAGTTTTTATTTTTTGTATGTTTGATGACACAATTTTTATTTTGAGTTTTTTTGTGGTGGTTTGCGGTGGCGATGGTCAGGCGTGGCGGTGGCCGACAGAGGTGGTTGCCGGCGGTGGGAGGGTGGTGGTACTCTAAAAAAAAAATCAAAACTGAAAATGAAACTCATTTTTTTAGTTTTTAAAAACAGCCTTGGTTTTAAAACTGATTTTTTAAACCGAAGGAAAAAAAAAAGAAAAATGATTATCAAACACAACTTTTTTTTTAGTTTCCAAAACTGAAAAAAAACCCTGTCAAACAGGTCCTTAATGTACACATCTTTGATTTTAATACAAAAACTTATTTTCAGTGAAGATAGTGATTGGTTCATGTTTTGCAAATATAATTTTACTTTTTCCACTAAAAATCAAAATAGTCCAGGTAACACTATCTTTGAGGAAAGTACATACGGATACGGGAATACTATAGGGTGCGATTGGCAATTAATTCATTTTTCGAGATGAAAGCGCAAAAAAGTTATTTAAGTGAATAGAAGACACATATATTCTAAAATGAAAATCGGTTTGGAGATGTCCATTCTAGATAACTTTCGATGGCTATTATAGTTGACACTCTTTGGATATGTAGTGGCAATAATATGGAATAAGTTAATTCAAATTAAGGGTGAAAATTCTAATAGCCTCAACTTTTTTAGCTTAAGCAATTTTTTCCAGCAAAAGAGGAATTTATTGCAATAACAAAAATGATCTAAGGGCCTCCAATATCAAGAAGACCCCAACAAGCAATTTGGGAACGGACGAGCCCCCTTCGTAGACCTGGCAATGAACGACCCGTACCCGCTAGTCTACCTGACCTGCTGAACAAACTCGGGTACGTGCACCAAAACGAGAGACTCGTTGAAATTTTATCCGTACCCCAATCGACACATGAAATCCGGGTCGGGTATAGGATTACAAGATTTTATCGAGTATTTTTTTCTATATGAGTCAAATTCAACACAATCCACATTACTTATCTTAACTACTTCTCCCCTTTAGACCCTCTTAACGTTTTGTGCTCGCACATCTTTTCCTGTGATTTTGTGAACAACTTTTTTGTGAACCGCTGGGAGCCAATGAATTTTGCTATATGACCTAAATGAGGCAATCGAAAGACATTGCATGACATTCCATTTTAGTGTATGTTCAATATCAAATATGCAAGGAAAATAAACTAAAACCATGTCACACAAGAAATGATATGTACAATCGGTGTGAGAGTGTGTGTTTGTGTGGGTGACATATGTGTGTGTGTATATATATATATATATATATATATATATATGGAAGTTGATCCGTTGATAGCGCTAGCAAAATAGGAGAAGTTGCGAACGCGATCTGACTGTCCATCCTGAAAGGATAGAAGATCCAGATCTTTTTTTTTTCAAAAACTGTCAGCCGTCTGCGAGACAGTGTAGCGGACAAGATTTTTTACCGAATTGCCCCTCCCAACTCGTCCGCGATACTGTACGGCGGAAAATCTAGGGGACAGGATGTGACATGTGTCCAGAATTAATTTGACGTGTGTCAGGAAAAAAGTCGTCTGCGAGACAGTGTAGCAGACGAGTTGGGAGGGGCAATTCGGTAAAAAATTCCGTCTGCTACACTGTCTCAGGAACGGCTGACAGCTTTTGAAAAAAAAAAAATTTATGGGTTGTCCATCTTAAAAGGATAAACGGCCAGATCGCGTTGGCAACTTTTCTTATTTTACTAGCGCTATCAACGAATCAACTATATATATATATATATATAGCGAGAAAGCGTTCTGTGTGTCAAAAGTCAAAACAGTTGTGTGTGTGTGTGAGAGAGAGGATTTTACCCATCTCCGTATACTGAACTGTGTTGATATAAATCCGTTTGTAATAATTTTTGGAGCAGAATCACACTTTCTTACACAAAATCAAATACGCCATAAACAATATCACTTTACAAAATACATAAGAACAATTTCTCTGATGTACAAAATCAAGACGAAACTTTGTCCTAAAAAGTTGTTTCGCGCCTTTCGGAACCAGTAACTCGATGCGATGGGTTTCACGATACTCAACCTCTAAGATTAGATTATAATCTTAACTTCCTTTTGTACGCATATGCAACAGTCTCGGGAATGACTTTCTTGACCGTCCTTCTTAGTGAATTAATCAATACTAAAGTCTATTGACATTAAAATCATCAGAAAGTATAAAAGTGATTTAAACGGTGTGTGTGAGAGAGAGAGTGTGCGCTTCGGCCGTGTGTGTTAAATCTGTGAGGCCGAATGGCATTTATATAGGAGATAATTAATTAATTAAGGAAGAAAAAGAGAGAAGTGGCAGACCCACTTTCCACCGGCCGAAAAACAGGAACAACAGGGCATGGGAGTTGCAGGCTTTCTTTTGACCCATTAAATAAGGGGCTGTGGGCCCCACCCAGCATGTGTGAGCTTGCTATTTTGCACCGGGGTGTGGAGTGTAAGCATTAAGGCTGAAGCATCACATGCCCTTGTTCCAGTACTCTATCTAGGTGTGTAGCATCCCAGAGGCCAGAATCCTCTTCTTCCCCATTCCCCATTTCACACCTCTTCCCTTTTTCTGCGTCATTTTTGATCTTCACTTTCTTCTCTTCTTCTTTGCTATGGTGAGTTTCTTCTCTGGGTCTGCGACACAACCAATTTAGAGGAGTTTAGAGAGAGAAACAGAAGCCTAGATATATCACCATCCACCATTTCACCCAAACAGAAAATCCACCATCATCAACCAAAGTTATACTATACACTGTAAACTAAATTTGACCGACGCCTATTAGTAAGGACTAGGGGGTGGCAATTGTAACACATTAACCCATTAATTTATATGGGTTACAAATGGGTGCCCATTACCCATTAATCTCTCATTCTTCTCTCTTCCTTCATCCTCACTGATGACACACGTCCTTCGCCCACAGGGGTTCACCGTCGACACCGCCACCACAACTCTCGCCGTCGACACACGACGACATTTCACCGTCATCACCGCCGCCGCCGACCGTCACCGACAGGTAAGCTTCTTCTCCCGTCGTACTCTCCATCTCTTTCTCTTTTGATCAATCTTCTCTCTTCTCCTTCGATCTGCGTCTCTCTTTTATTCCGACATGTCAACGTATTTTGAAATCTTAGTTCATTCATATTCGAGTAGTTTGGCCTGTGTACAACCCAATATGCAGTAGCATGTGTACAACCCAATATGCAGTAGCATAGATCTGAAAAGTTAGGCAATCAACTAAATGAGGTAGTTGGCAGAGCAAGGCTACCCAGATCCTAGTTATTCATCCATTTGGCAATGAAGTTATTTGTAAATTCAGTGGATTGCAGAGTGAGCAGTACATAGTGGCGTGTCATTGTATTCATAGAAGCTTACCCGACAGGTGCTCGATAAAATGTCTGTAAGAAATGTAGAAGGAAAACATGTACCTTCAGTTCTGATAGTTCTCGAATTTGTGGAGTACGGGAAGCACAAAAATATAAAGCACCACTCGGGTTGTGATAGGACTTTGGCACAAACTGTTGCCAGTTTATAGTACAATTCAAAACTTTGAAATTGATCTTGGGTTTTTTATGCACAAAGGAGTATGATTATGGAAGAACTTTCAGGGCTGTGAGATAGAACCTATGAATGATAATACTGTCAGGTTATGTACTTCCTATTTTGGGTGCTGAGGTGAACAGTCAAAGATAGCAAGGAGTAAGAGTATGAGGTTAGGATTAGGATCCCCTGTTGTAACCATGGTTACAGCAGGAGATCCTGATCCATGAGGTTACGAAGATCAACTTCAAAAATGAATAGAACCAAAAAGAGTAACATATAAAAAGGCATGCACTATATCTTTCAAGTAGTTCAGGCATCTAAGTCGCATGTCACAATCTCTCAACAACATTATCACAATCTCCATAACATTTTCTCCACTGCTTTCAAAGAGATACACACTGCTCAGCAATCCAAGCTTTAACAGAACTTGGTCTACATCCTAATATATGCTACGGAATGGGTGTTGGTTCTTTTTAAGAGGAAGTCAACATGGGCACTTTAGTATGAGCTTAGACATTATCGGGGAGAAGTGGAGTGAATAGACAGTAGTAGAGAAGTAGAAATATCTCCAACCTTTATATTTTTTATTGAAGATGCAAGTATTCCGAGCTGTAATGGTGATGCAAACCTCCTTGAAGCTGTTAAATTCGATCCCCTAAGACCCCTTATGAAATTGCAGGAGAAGCATGTGCGATTTCTTAGTCGGCTTTCCATAAGGACCAGCCACACTCCTCTCTAAACTGGAAGAGAGGTGAAAGTAGGATTGCAATTGTTTTTATTTCTGGTTGCCTTGTGCTTTTCTAAATATCCATGTACTAGAACCAAAAAATGTTAAGTAAGAGAAAACGAAAAAGAAAAGACCAACAAAAGAGAATTAATGATTTATGAAAAACTTCTAATTTCTGATAACAATTACTAAGAATCTCAATAGTCAATAGAACAAGACCTGGAGTACAAATATCATGAATCTGTCAAATCCTCAAAACGTATATTCCTTGGTGAGTTAAGTGCGTTTCCATTTCGACCACATTGAATTGCAGTGAATAGTATATTCCTCTACTTATTCAAGAACATTGTTTTTGTCTCAGAATTTGGAATTCTTTTTGTATTTTTGTGGAATTTTTATCCGAAATAAAATTTATGAGTATTTCTGCAGAATTTGAAATTCTTTGTTTCTTTTTTTTCTCTCCGGAATTGGGTTGTTATGTCTTGTTATTTATGACTCTAGCTAAATATTTGGTGAGTATTTGAGTTTGTTTGAGGAATCGATATAGATATGGAGATGGATGAAAGTTCATCTATTAGTGTAAGTTCATCTTAGTGTTCCTATTACTAGTGTTGCCTCAGAATCTGCTTTTAGTGTCGGAAATCAAATCATCAGCAAATATCGTGCTTCACTTGTTCAACAAACTGTTGAAGTCTTAGTGTGTACACATGATTGGCTATGTGACTTGTCACATAAACCTTAAATTTGTCGTTTATCTTTTTAAATTTTTTTTGAGTTGTTCACCTGCTATACGTAGATTTAGGTTTTTTTTCTCCTTTGTTTTGCTTTCTAATTAACTGTCTATTTCTTTTTAAAGGTTTACATGATACCGACGAGGAGGGGGTTCTCACCGAAGATTTCTCACTTGTTGGTTTCGAAAATTAAAGGTGTTTCAAATGTGATTGCCTGAGTATAATATGCCACATTTAGAGGGCAAAGTTTGAACTCCTTTTGTTTCACGCCCCCTTCTTCATTTTTATTTGTTCATATTATGTCTCTGTCTTTTTTTTATGATCTAATCATTCAAGATGAGTGCATAACACTTTCTTTCGATTTGGTTGTAACCACAATACTATATTTTGTCTTTTCATGGGAAGTAGTTTGTCTACTCGTGTACTCATGTAAAGAAAGCCTTTGCTCTCCTTCCCCCTAACATTCTCAAGTTTAAACTAAAAAAGAAAAGACGAGTGCATAACTTATTATTAAAAGTGTAGAAGTACAATTTATTATGACAATATTATCATCATTTTTAAGAAAAAAACTGTAATATTAAAGTCAAAAGGTCAAAAGTCAAAGTCAACGGGTCGGGTCAAAAAGTCAACGGGCGTGTTAACATTGGGTCAGTCCGGGTGCTGTCCCGGGTCAGAAACTGGGTCGAGTGAAAAATTGTCAAATTGGTTTGGGTCTTGGTAAATGGGTCATGTTGGGATTATGGGTTAAACCAACTCATTTAATGATTGACCCAGTTAACCCATAAATAAATGGGTCTAAATGGGTCGGCCACCCATTTTGCCAGGCCTAGTAAGGACCTTTTGCCTCTCCTTTTTAGATTTTACAGTTATATTAGGTCGTCATGAAATGTTTCTAATTAACTTCTTGCTCTCTGTTTACAGATTTCGAGTCAGCATGGCAGAAGTATATCTGGATGTAAGCTTCTTTCTCTTGTGACTCCTCTTTCTTTTTGTGATATAAAGAAGTGAACATTGATGCATCAGCTCTGACCAGAACAAGGCCTCTATATATATACAAAGCAAAAGTAAAATTGAATAGTACCATGATGATAGATAGGACTATTTTGGATGACCCAAAAAGGATGTTTTGCAACCTTTTGTTATGTATTCTTATTTTGGATGGCCATAGCAGAAGGTACTTCTAGATCGGGAAGAAATAGGTCATATTACTGCAGGAATAAACGGCAATCATATGTATTTTGAATTTTTTGGCACAAAAAAGTTCTATTTCTGCCTCTAGAGAAAGGTGCTTCTAATCTCCCTTATGTCTTCCGTTATGTTTCAATTTTTGCACCAACTTACACCCACCATAAATGGCGGCCAAATCTCCTTTTAACTAAATTTCTGTTGATATTCAGACGGCATGATCGTCACTTCCCTATACTATTTCTGCATAGAATTCACAACACTTCCCCCGACAACTCATAACATGGTGAATAGGGGGTGGGAGGGCGGGGGTGGGGTGATTGGTTTGGAAATGGTTGTGCTAGTCTTTGTGGTGGTGAGTTCCTGAGGCTACAGTTTTGGTGCACTTGCTGGTGGGGTAATGGTTAGTTTTGGGGCTACCGTTGCGTGAGTTATTCTGGTGGTGCTAGTTGTTGGTGGGAATGGGTTTATTGTGGCGGCGATGGTGGATTAAATGAAGGATTGACGAACGTTTTGTCAAAGAGGAATATGTCCGTCATTTGACGGTGAAAATTACGATTGAAAACATTTGAGCTATATGATTTCAAAACCGAAGCTGTTGAGTGATTTAAGTTTGAGGTTTCCATTAGCTAATCACATTTTTCATATGAGAAATAGGTTGGTTCCAACTTAAAAAATGCCAAAGTGGTTTCAAATGAGCATAGTTTGCCAATTTTCAACATGTTTTTTTGGGCCATATACAACTTGTAACTAATGTAATGCGTTTTCTAATGACAGCAATACATCAACTGATGTCACAAAGGTGTGGTAACTCCTCCGAGGACCAAAAGAGAAGCCGTAAGTTTATATAGCAAAATGCTCATCAACTTTTAACTTCAATTGAATTTTTTCTTCCGTTATTCAACCCACATAGTCCATATTTGTTACTGTACCATCTGTTTATAATTACTTGATATTACTTGTTCTCGATATGTATTTGATATCACTTTTAGTTATATATAGATATATTAACTTCCCTGATCAAACTTGTTAATGTAAATAAGTGAATTATAGGTTCTATTATCTAGTTAGTTAGGTTGTTATAGGCCACACAAAACCCTCCTTGGGTTCTATTTATATTCGTAGATACCCCTCTCCTCCACCGTTGTATTCACACAAGAAATCCAAGATTTCTCTACCCTCTCTCTTCCTTTAATTCATGTAATATATATGGTGTCAAAGCCACATTCTTGGCAGTGGTTTCTGTTCAATCAAAAGTTAGTCTGAATTTTTCTTTCTTAACCTTGTATCAATGTAATTATGTTTAGCCACACAAATAGGTGGTCTACCGGATACAAACCACCACAAATCACCACCGGTCTTCTCGCCACCACATTTTCTCTCACCCAAGCCGCCGGACCACCACCACCACCAAATCACAACCTGCGACCTCACCCAGTCACCCACGACCTCATCGCAACACCACAGTAGGGTGACACCACCGCCTCAATCACGAGCAGTCGTCAGCGTATGGGTCAGCTAGCAATCTACCTTAAAACCAAGCACAAGTCGTCGTCGGTGGTGACCCAGCAGCACCACCACCTGACATCACTTACACTGCACCTACATCAGATCTTCCTCCACATCAACCCGACAGCTTCATTTCACCTAAATCACCACCAGCCAAGAACACAACCACCGTCGCCGTACCTACATGGGATCAACATCGATATCGGTCGCATCGTTACCTTCACCATGTTGCCACCACTGCACATAAATTAACTTGCATCGCCACCGCCGCTCACACACCGCCATCTATTTCTCTGCGCCCTTTTAACCCATAGCCTTTGTCCTCATTGTTGCAAGCCTCAGCATCATCACCGCACCGCCTGCACCCAAATCCACTGCACCCAAATCCACGACCCAAGACCCAGCGTCGCCGGCCTCAAGATCTCACTACAATCCCATAACTCCATCACTGTCGTCATGCGATCTCCCCATCAGTCACCAGTGAACCCAATCAGCCACCGCCAGTCTAATCGCGTCGACCACAGCCACCAACCCCTCGGAGCTTTTCGTCGATGCCATCCCACTTCGGATCTACTGGAATGTTAGGGATTTACCCCGTAAAATCCTTGTGATTGTGAGAAATCAATCACCAATTGCTTCACGATATATTTAACACGCAACCTATGTGCTTGTTTACCAAGTGGGCACTGTATCTTGTGGATAATTCACACCGAGTTGATCGGTTATGGTTTTGCAAAAGAAAAAAAATTATTTTTCGTGTGTTCTGTAACTTTGTGTGAAGATGCCTGTTGGGCAATAGCAGTAGAAGGAGCGACGAGTTCAAATTGGAACATACAGCAGAAAGAAAAGAGGAGATTGAAAGGTTTACCATGGTATTGGAATAAGGACAACATCCTCGGATCACCACAGGAGCTCACCTGTGTTACTAGCCAAGAGACCACATCCACCACGTCATGACGAGGCAAAGTGGGTGGGTTGCTCGACATCGGCCCAAGGGTTTCGCTACATCCGCAGGTATGAGATTAGGTTAGAGGAGTTTTATCCCTTCACAACGGAGCTGCAGCCAGGGCAGCTCAAGAATCTAGACGAGGAAAGCAGAAAACACGTTTTACATTAGTCTTTCATTTTAAGTTTATACTTTTTAATCTAAATGGTATATATTTTCCTTGCATATCTTGTTGAAGTCTCCGAAGATCTTCATTGAAGAATTTGAGAAAACTGACCATAAAGACAGGGAGAAAGTACTGCAAACACTATAGAAAAGACCTATCTGTGGAGCAATTAGATGGCATAAGGGCTTTTCCGACTTCACAGGACCGGTAAGATATTTAGCAATTAATTATAATGTGTTAGAATTTAGGGAAATTACGTTCTATACATCGAGTTTTGGATTTAATACACTCGCTACAACATTATTTTGAGTGTGTGTAGTGAGTTTTGTGTTTTGAGGTTAGTGGTGGGTACCGGGTGAGTGTTTATGGTGGGTTTTGTGTGTGGAGGTTGATGAACGAGTAGGGGTGGGTCAATGTGTGTGAGAGAAGGTTATTTTGAGGGCTAGTGGAGATTGGTGTTGGGTGGGTGACGGATGCGAGGTTGGCGGTGATGGGAGGGTGAGGAGGGGAGGTGGGCTGCCGACTGAAGATGGGTAATAGGTTATATGAAAGCCATTTAATAAAAAAATGTATCGCAATCCAATAGCAGGGGATGTCAAAGTAATTTCCGCAATAAGGAGATTATTGAACGTTAAACCCAAAACTCATAGGTACCGAATGTAGTTTTTCCTACTAACAAGCTCTTGATGTAGCAACTAACTTGGGTTAGATATTGTAGCTATAAACTAGATTTTTTTATTGTTATTGCATTATACAATAAAATAAATTGAAAAACTAAACTTTTGTTTAGCTCGAGTTTGTTTATGCAAAAATTATATCTTTGATGTGATATTATTCTTAGCTAAGAAACAACAAGGGAACTCTAGCTTCTTTGTGTCCTAAGTGTGGCTCACTATTTCAATTGGTAGAGTGGATTTTTGAAGAGCCTCTGAGCAAGAAAGTAGAAGGAAGGCATGGTTTTTTAATTGTCGGTTAAGGGGTTCAAGACGGCATCGCCTATTATAAGTTACGGAATTTTTACGATGAAAATTGGGGTGAAGATGGATATGGAAAGATTCCAAAGGATTACGTCACGAATATTACGTATCCTATCAATGCATCGCTGGTAGAATAACTGTTTGTTATGAGGTAATTTTGCAACTGGATAGTTTCAAACTTGACTTCTTTAGGACATTGGATATATTTTTGTTCAAGTTTGTATTGGTGAAGTCAACGGTGACATGGCGTTGTTACAATACTCTTTACCAAAGAGTTTTGTATCCATATACCCATTGCCAAATGACAGGACATGACTTCTAGGTTCTAACTTCTTTCTTTTTACATACTCTATTTCATTAGCGAATATCAATTTCAAATAGGGAAGTGGTGTGCAGATAAGTAAAGGTTGTGAGTATATGGCTCCCCTGAAAAATTTGTTTGAACTCGATATTTGTTAATGAAAAAGAATACATAAAAAGAAGAACTTAGAACCTAGAAGTCATGTCTACTCTTTTGGCAAAGAGTATAAAGATACAAAGCTCTACGGTAAAGAGTACTGTAACAACGTCATGTCACCGTTGACTTCACCAAATATATATTCAATGTACTAAAGAAGTCAAGTTTGAAACCGTCCAATTGCAAAATTACCGCATAACAAACAGTTACTCTACCAGCGATGCATTGATGGGATACATAATATTCGTGGCGTAATCCTATGAAATCTTTCCATATCCATCCTCACCCCAATTTTCACTGTAAGAATTCCGTATCTTGTAATAAGGGGCGCCGTCTTGTACCCTTTGACCGACAATAATAAAACCATGTCTTCCTTCTACTTTCTTACTCAAAGGCTCTTCAAAAATCCCCTCCACCAATTGAAATAGTGAGCCATACTTAGGATACAAAGAAGCTAGAGCCCCCTTGTTGTTTGTTAGCTAAGAATAATATCACATTAAAGAGATAATTTTTGCATAACACAAACTCAAACTAAACAAAAGTTTAGATTTTCGGTTTAGTTTATCGTATAATGTAATAACCACCAAAAAAGTCTAGTTTATAGCTAAAATATCTAACCCAAGTTAGTTGTTACTTCAAGAGCTTGTTAGTAGGAAAAATTACATTTTGTACCTATGCGTTTTGGGTTTTACATTCGCTAATCCCTTTATTGGGGAAATTACATTGAGATCTCCTCCTCTTAGATCGCGATAAATTTTTTATTAAATGACTTTCATATAACCCTAAGTTAACTGCCCATCTTCGGCCGACAACCCACTTCCCCTCCCATCATCGCCAACCTCACATCTGTCACCCACCCAACATCAATCTCCACTAGCCGTCAAAACCACCTTCTTCCACACACTCACCCACCCATCCTCGTTCACCAACCTCCACACACAAAACCCACCATAAACACTCACTCGGTACCCACCACTAACCTCAAAACCCACCACACACTCAAAATAATGTTGTAACGAGTGTATTAAATCCAAAACTTGACGTACTGAGTGTAATTTCCCTAATTTCTTACACATAATAATTAATTGCATAATATCTTATCGGCCCCGTGAAGTCGGAAAAGCCTTCATGACATCTAATTACTCCACATATAGGTCCTTTCTTTAGTGCTTGCAGTACCTTCTCCTTGTTTTTATGGTCTATTTTATCAAATTCTTCAATGAAGATCTTCGGCGACTTCAACAAGATATGCAAGGAAAATATATACCAGCTAGATTAAAAAGTATAAACTTAAAATGAAAGAATAATGTAAAACGTGTTTGCCGCTTACATCATCTGGATCCTTGAGCTGCCCTTGCTGCAGCTCCGCTATGAAGGGATAGAACTTCTCTAACCTCATCCCGTACTTACGGATGTAGCGGAACCCTTGAGTCAATGTCGAGCAACCCACCAATTTTGCCTCGTCACGACGTGGTGGACGTGGTCAATTAGGTAGTACCCCGTCACAGAGCTCCTGTGGTGATCCGAAGATGTTGTCTTTATCCCCGTACCATGGTAAACCTTTTATTCTCCTATTTTCTTTCTGCTTTATGTTCCAATTTGAACTCGCCGCTCCTTCTACTACTATTGCTTAACATGCATCTTCATTCAAAGTTATAGAACACACGGAAAATAAATTTTTTCTTTTGTAAAACCATAGCCGATCAACTCGGTGTGAGTTATCCACAAGATACAGTGTCCACTTGGTAAACAAGCACATAGGTTGCGTGTTAAAAATATCGTGAAGCAATTGGTGATTGATTTCTTATAATCAGAGGGATTTTAGGGGGTAAATCCTTGACATTTCAGTAGATTGAAAGTGAGATGGCATCGACAAAAAGCTCCGAGGACGGTGGTTGGTGGCTACGGTCGACGCGATTAGACTGGTGGTGGCTGATTGGGTTCGCCAGCGATCGATGGGGAGATCGTATGACGATAGTGATAGAGTTGTAGTGAGATCTTGAGGCTGGGTCGTGGATTTGGGCACATGCGGGGCGGCGAGGATGCTGAGGCTTGCAAAAATGAGGGCTAAGTCTATGGATTGAAAGGGCGCATAGATATAAATGGTGGTGTGTGAACGGCGGTGGTGATGCAAATTGATTTATGTGCGGTGGAGGTAACGATGTGACTGGTATCGATCCGGTATAGGTGCGGCAATGGTGGTTGTGTTATTGGCCGACGGTAATTTAGGTAACGTGAAGCCGTCGGGTCGATGTAAAGGAAGATATGATGTAGGTGTGGTGTGGGTGATGTCAGATGGTGGTGCTTCTGGCTCACCGCTGGCGACGACTAGTGCTTGGTTTTGAGGTAGATTGAGAAATCTTGAATTTCTTGTGTGATTACAACAGTGGAGCATAGGGGTATCTATAAATATAAATAGAACCCGAGGAGTGTTTTGTGTGGTCTGTAACAACCTAGGTAAATAAAGAATAAAATCTATAATTCACTTATTTACATTAACAAGTTTGATCAGGAAAGTTAATCTATCTATGTGTACCTAAAAGTGATATCAAATACACATGACTGAACGAGAACAAGTAACTATAAATAGATGGTACAGTAACAAATTTGGACTGTGTGAGTTTAATAACGGAAGAAAGAATTCAATTGAACTTAAAAGTTGATGAGCATTTTACAATATAAACTTACGGCTTCTCTTCTGGTCCTTGGGAGGAGTTATCACACCTTCGTGACATTAATCGATGTATTGCTGTCATTAGGAAACGCATTACATTAGTTACAAGTCGTATATGGTCCAAAAAAACATGTTGGAAATTGACAAACTATGCTCATTTGAAACTACTTTGGCACTTTTTAAGTTGGAACCAACCTATTTCTCATATGAAAAATGTGATTAGCTAATGGAGACCTCAAACTTAAATCACCCAACAGCTTCAGTTTTGAAATAATATAGCTCAAACGTTTTCGATCGTAATTTCCACCGTCAAATGACAGACATATTTTTCTTTGACAAAGCGTTCATCAATCCACCATCGCCGCGATAATAAACCCATTCACACCAACAACCACCACCACTAGAATAACCCACGCAACGGTAGCCCCAAAACCAACCATTACCTCCATTACCAAGCGCACCAAAACTATAGTCCCAAGAACTCACCACCAACGACTAGCATAACTATTTCCAAACCAATCACCCCACCCCACCCCAATATTTACCATGTTATGATTTGTCAGGGGAAGTGTTGTGGATTCTATGCAGAAATAATTGAGGGAAATGACGATCATGCCCTCTGAATATCAACAAAAATTTAGTTCAAAGGATATTGAAAGGGATGTCCACCACCAGCCCCCTGTAGCCCCCTGTAACTACCACCATCAATAATCGTCGAACATCAACATCCAAATATCCCCAAAGGCTCGTTGTCATCCCAGCTTCTAAACCCATCACCACAAATCATCAGCCTTCGATTACCACCACAAATTATCAACATCCCTCATCAACTTCTGAATCCATCACTGTCGCACATCAGCATTCTTCTACCACTAGGGGATCGGCATAATCCCTTGAGAGCTCCTTAAATGTTACCGCCGCTCATCAGCCTTCAAAAACCACCATGGATCGTCGCCACTCCTCGTCAGCTTTTGAACCCATCACCGCTACGCATCAGCTTTTAACAACCACCACAGCTTGTCACCATACCCAGTCAGCTGCTAAACTCACCACCACCGCGCGTCATCCCTACAGATCCCACCTCCGCCATGGGTGGTGGCGTCAACTCCATCTCTCAACTTCATTTGAGAGATCTTTGACAGAGTTACAGTACCAGTTTAAGGCAGGCTGAACATGATGCTGCTGAGGTTGCTCTCAATATCCTGCCCACAAGGCGTCTTTTAAGGTCCAACTCTTATAAGTTGATTCCTTTTTTGCATAGTCTTTAAACTATAGATCTCTTCTTTGGTGTCATTTAGTTGATGTTCTTGATCATGATCTAATAAAGTATTTCTTGTACTTGATTATGATGATGAGCACTAGAATATCTCCAGATGGATGATTTTTACTTATGATTAAGACACCTTTACATACTACTTATATGTCAATCTAAATCTTAACGCGAAGGAAAGTGGGTTCGTACCTACGTAGAGGTGCCACAAAGGCTACAGTCCGAGTCAGCTTCCAAGTATGCAAAGTGAGCTACAGTGCCACAAAGGCTACAGTCCGAGTCAGCTTCCAAGGGGGGCTCAGATGGTCGAGCTGAGCCAAAGGTTGCAATCTTGAGATGATATTCTCAACGATGCAACTAAATAAATTCAAACAAACTCAATCCCAAATCAGCTCTACCAAATTGTTGTGTGGTGATGTTGGTGCTTGTCACGACCTGCTCATTTTGTTTCTTCAGCTGATCCATTTGTGCCATCAGACCATCCAGGTGCTGCTGATTTCTCCTCCTGGATCGCCTTTGGCCTCACAATTCAGAGTTTGCAAATGTCGGCACGGTTTGCTATTATGCAATGCAATCAAGCTGAATAACTAAACTTTAAGCTGCTGAATGCATTTAAATGATAAAAAAAAAACTTGTAAATGCCGCAAGGTAGATGTGAATTACATGCAATTTATACTTTCTATAGATAGTAAACGAAGATCAACTTCTTCTCCTACACTGTAAATCACCATCACCAGATGCATGTCATGTAGATAATTATGTGACTTAGAATCTGCAACTAATTGTACATCCCCATTGCCATTAGAGCACATTTTAGTGGTCATTGTAAGGTAAGAATGTTTTTAGTTTCAATCTATTAGGTAGTTGTGTACCTTTAGTGTAAGTTAGTACTGTGTTAATTTGGTTGTATATTACTATGTATTATATATAATCGAATGGGTTACTTTATTGCGCAGTTGAATAAGTTAGTACTGTGCTAATTCGGTTGTGTATTACGGAGTACTATTTATTATATATAATCGAATGAGTTACGTTACTGCACAATTGAATAATCCGTTCTGGCATCCATCGGTATCACACAGGTCACATGCTAACTTTGAGGCACTAAAGAGGTCCATCTCTAACACTAAAACGTTACAAGAGGCAAAAATTAAGAATTCTTTGTTATTTTTTTTACCAAAATCACGCACCGAAAGCCAAAATGCCCTTGAAAAGTTGAGAAAGGAAGATGAAGAAAAGAAAAGGTAAATTCCAGAGTTTTTGCCACTTAACTTGATGCTTTGTTCTCTAACACACTAATAAAGATGTCTATTTTCTAATTTTAACCGTCAATATTGCATGTTGATAGTGACGGAAACTTAATGCATATTTCAAATATCCAAGATAGTTAGACTACCGTATTAATTTGCAACTTGCCTGCATCAGGCAAATTATTTGTTTTGATCTCCATCTTTCTAAAGGCCTATATTGCTTGTATGATGCATTTAATTTCGCTCTTAGTTGCAGAGTTGATTGGAACTGATTGTGAACCAGATAGCGTCATTAAATGGAGAAAAACTATTGTCTCTAGCAACTAATGCTCATGGCTCAGATTCATTCCAGAGACTTTTCAAACAGGCAGGCAAGTTATTAAACAGTAGCTTAATCTCCTTGAGGCTATCAGCCAAGTTTGTTACATTTTGTGTAGTCTGTTGTCATTCATGCAATGGATATGACTTAGGAAAAAAATCACAATAACAGTGAGCTTTCACCTGGTGCACTTAAAATTGAAAAGGAAAAAGAATGTCGGAAATGAAATGACATTGTTTGATTGGCTTTTCTCTTTGTCTAATTCTTATTTGCTGGATAGTCTCAGAAAAATAACATCATAATGTTCAGGAATTTGGCGTTACCTGGTGATTAAATAAAACATAAAACGCCTTCTATTGTGAAACCCATCAAGACTCACTATTGCAAAAGGGAGCTGCTCTCCACCTGACTCTAATGTGTTGCATTTTCTGTGATTCAATGTATTTGTAAGTTTCGCCTCAATGGCACGAGAAGGCTACTGTGTTCTTCTCAGTTGCAGCTATCTTGTTATGCATATTGTATTTTTATCCTGCTTTCTTACGCTTATCACTGTTTGAAATGTAGATTGAAATTAGTAACTTTTTAGGAAAGGGAGAAGCTGACAGAAGCAAAGCAATGAGCATGAACATTGAGACACCTATGTGGTTTTTGCTCGGTACAGTTTCCATCTTTGATCATGAATTTGTCCTTACCTTGTAATTAAATTAAAGAAGAATTCCAAAGTGAGTTTTACTCTGTACAGCCTTCATATTTGATGTTCAATGCAATGTCACATATAGCAATAAACCTCTCATCATCAATACATAAAGAGGTACCCTATAAGTACTAATTTCTTATCTCTTCTCACATATTTTTCTCGTAGATCCATAAGGTGCAAAGTATGGAAAGATCTTACACAGAAGATCAAACATAGAAGTGTGGATGTTATTCTCACCTATATGTTTTGAAATGTTCATGAACCTTGACTTGCCAGTGTATTTTGCTCTCTACTCCTTTATTAATACGCTCTTTTTGAATCGCTCGCCCATATCCATCTATTTTACTAAATGTGGTTCTGTTTTTATGTTTTTAGTATAAATGTGAACGCAAGTATGATTTGAATCGCTAACCTTGAATGGCTGAATTTCACAAATTCTGTTCTTTTTTACTGTCAATGAACTAATGCGAACGCAAGTATGACTTGATTCAGTTCATCAAACTAGCACAAAAAACAGGACTATATTTGATTAAAATGTGTTTTCTTATAAAAAAAAGGGTTCCTGTTTGGTTAAAATGTGTTCCAAGCTTCAGCTTCAAACTAAATAATAATGCAATGGAAAGACCCCAGCCTGTGTATGTTGCTTCCATATTTGCAGCCTGCGATTCGAAAGCGTGTTAGACTTCAATGAGAATTACAACTAAATTAAAGAGTAGTATGTTCCCAGTAGTTACTTATAGTTTCATGCTCATCAAAAAATAGTGCTGTACTCATGGATTTTAAAGGCGTCATGGTAATGCGAAGTACATTTCCTAAATTCTTGACATTTGCATAAGGTAATGCGAAGTACATTTTTTGCCGCCTATGCATACTCAACTCCAGTTGCTAAAATGGCCACTCAAGTGAATGTGCATATAGCATGCAGTACATTTTCTTTACAACTATAAACTACAAATACTCAAGTCTTTCTATGAACTTGATGAGACCCGTCAAAAGCTTTTGCCTTGCCCAAGGCATCTTCACTAAGTACATATCCTTTTGCCAGCATATTTTTTGCTATTTGTTGAGCCATTGTCACTGCTTCTCCAAATTGGGTGGTGTTCGCTTACCCTTACTTTCCATATAGTGTATGATAGCTTCTTCTTCTTACAATTTGCTGGAATTTCTTGTATCACATTACAGATTGCATACTAATTGTTCTAAATCCATATAGGTACATGTATTTTACTTTATTCTTGTGTAGCACTCCGTAGCCAAGTTTGTTTTTGTGGGAAAACTATTTGATTGTTGTCTTTAGATTGTCCCTTAATTGAAGGTTTTACGGATGTTAGGCTTGAAGAAATGTAAAAGATTAGAAATAATTGTCTCATCGTCTTATGTACATCTCATAATCTCCTGATCCAAATTTCCTTTTGTAGCTAAATTATTTGAGCAATTTGCAAAACGACCTCATGTTGATAGAAACAGGCACTTGACAAACTACCTTAAGGCCACTATGACAGTATTGCAGGTATATAATGAAGCCATATTATGGAATATGTTGTATCGGTCCTTAGGGTTTGAGATATTCAGTGAATAATGTTGGAGGGGTTGATTGCAATGATTTGGCTGCAATATATGTGTTTTTTTTTTTACTTAGAAAAAAATATATATATGTTTTTTTTAATCTTTCCCTTCTTAATAAGATTGACATTAAGATAATATAGCATTTGTTACAGGCTTAGACCAACCATCCTTTGTCATAACATGCCATGACTACACAAATATATACATGAGCCCATAACAAAAGACAGTAATATATCTATCAACTGAGATGACAAAAGGTTTTAACTGGTCCAATCCTGATATAACTATGTCCGGGCATCGTGTGCAAAGGTAGACGGAAGGCGTGCTTCTTTAAATAGTCCAGTGTCCATTCTATCCACACAAAAGTAGTAAAAATCTGGTAGGATATTGCAAACGTCGAACATGACAGTTGCTACGATGTCTTGATATCATCAATGTCCTATGTGGGTGTTGAACACATTATCTTCATGTAACGTAAATTTATATCGCCATCTCATTTCAAGGTCATAAGGCAAAATTATTTTTTTTTTGCATTGTTGGTCTCAATTTTCAAATTGTTTGGTGGTGTTGATTTTAACTTTCCAACGAGTTTTAAAAGGGAAGCACGGATAATTGGAGAAGTCGAAAACATTTTGATTTGAGCTTAGCCTGTGAGGCCTGAAATAAAGTAGAAAGGTTTACTTTCTACATCTCTTTAAACCAAAGGATTTCCATATCAACACATAAACTTGTAAATGTAAATTCCCCAAACCTACTGTATACTTGTAGATACCGTATAAATTGGTCCGTGATTCCAATATAATGAAGAGGGAAGTTTAGTTAGAAGAATAAAGAAAAACTAGAACTGAATTTTATCAAGTTCTAAAGAGTAAAAAACTAAAAAGTGAAGTTGTGAAGGTTTTCGCTGTATGCTTATTTTAATAAACCTAGAAACAACACATTCTTTCCTGCAAGTGGATGCCAATGAATTTGGTACGATAACTTAAACGATAAAGGTACTTACATTTTACACTCGGAATATTGAAGAAATGAAGTACCTATCACTTAAGAGAAAAGGTGACAAATATGACAACATTAATTCTCATCTTTTCTTTTTAAGTTCTCTCATTCAAATTTTCATGAAATAATTTTTTTTTCAAAATGCCTAGGAAGACAGCCACGCGCATAGCGTGTGGAGGCCTGACTAGTTACAAAAAACGTGTCCGATTCATCCATTGGTTCCAGGGCTGTAACTTGGACTGATTGAATGGGCCAAACATCAGACCATAACGAGTCTCACTTTTAAAAATTCGTATTCGTGCCCGATTCGGCCTATTTGCGAACAAAATAATATTTATCTATGTCCAGTCTCATCAAAGTTTTGATAAGCATAGGCTGAACACGGACCGTTTACGGGTTCACCATGATTACAAATTAGCTATTCTTTACTTAATTTTAAGCAAACCAATACCAATTGCCATTCAAGTACACTTATTAGTCATAATGAAGAAAGTATGGTGAAGTCTCAAAATGAGTTTAAATATACGCTTGGAAACAAAGTCGTAGAACAAAGTAGAAGAAACATACAAGAGTCTCGAAATAATCTTACGAAATCTAATCTTACGAAATCTAATCATATATAGTTAGAGGATTTTAAAGACTAAAACAAAAATATATATCTTGTACACGTAAAGCTGATATATGAATGTACAAAAATATATATGTATATATATATATATATATATATATATATATATATATATATATATATATATATATATTCATATGTTATATAAAAGTTAGAGAGGCTAGGTGGGCTTCTAACAAACTTTGTCATGTCAAACTCATATCTCTGACAGGTTCAAGATTTTGTGCTCGTGTCCATCGCCGTCTCTATAAAACTAACTTCATGCCCGTGTTTCTATGTGGCTGGCTCGAGTTGCCTACCCCCAAGTTGCACCCCTACTTGGTTCGGTTGAGTTGATTTTTGTTTGAAATTTTGTCAAGCTGGTTTGGGTCAGGCAAAATGGTTTGAATATGAGTTTCGTCTAAAACTTTTGTCACCACAATGTTCACGATAGATCAAAATGTCAACCAAAATTCGGTCGACAGACGCCATCACCGCCAATAGTTGTCACCTATTGTTACCGCCACCATATTAGAGGATGACAACGATGGTGTCTATCAACAGCAGTCACGACAGGTACCATGCACAACTATTACACCCCGATCTTGAAAAATATACTTTATCTGTTCTATTGAAGATTCTCATTTGACTTTTTTGTGAATCCATAAGAATAAAATTAGAAGTGTATGTCGATTTCACTCGAAGTCTGTACTCTAGCTTGACTTGACAAATTGTTTATGACTTATATTTGAGTTTTGCATGCACTAGAATTTATTTTAAAGTACTAACTTAAAGATTTTAAAATGCTTGAATGAGATTTCTTTTTAGTCGTTTTACACGTTAAAGTACCTATATATTTTAGAGATAGTTTAAAAAAAATGTCTTGTTGGTCATTTTAAACGCTCAACTTACACCCAAAAAAAAGTCCAAACTCCAAACAAATAAAGTTAACATTCAACACAGTGCATATAGCAGCAGAACGACACCGCACACCTCATATGTTTTCTCTTCTCCCTCCTCTGGCAGTTGGCGGCAATTTTTTTTAACAATTTCTTCCTCATAATTTGGTGCTTGCTTCAAAAATAATTCTTAGCTCCAGCATTGGGAAAAAGTTTATATCCTCTGTAATGCATGTTTAAGTAAATGAAGCTAAAACAACTTTGAAATCATTTCTCAAATATACTAGAATTACCTATTTAATTCGTCAACTCAATCCTACAATGCAAAATGTTATGCAAAGTTGCATAAAACACTTACTCGGCATTCTCTAGTGTAAGCGCTTGTCATTTGAATTCACTCACATTCCTAGTGTCTA
>JAVXUO010000199.1:0-162840 GCA_033065855.1 Escallonia rubra | reverse complement strand
ACTCTTTTGGCAAAGAGTATAAAGATACAAAGCTCTACGGTAAAGAGTACTGTAACAACGTCATGTCACCGTTGACTTCACCAAATATATATTCAATGTACTAAAGAAGTCAAGTTTGAAACCGTCCAATTGCAAAATTACCGCATAACAAACAGTTACTCTACCAGCGATGCATTGATGGGATACATAATATTCGTGGCGTAATCCTATGAAATCTTTCCATATCCATCCTCACCCCAATTTTCACTGTAAGAATTCCGTATCTTGTAATAAGGGACGCCGTCTTGTACCCTTTGACCGACAATAATAAAACCATGTCTTCCTTCTCCTTTCTTACTCAAAGGCCCTTAAAAAATCCCCTGCACCAATTGAAATAGTGAGCCATACTTAGGATACAAAGAAGCTAGAGCCCCCTTGTTGTTTGTTAGCTAAGAATAATATCACATTAAAGAGATAATTTTTGCATAACACAAACTCAAACTAAACAAAAGTTTAGATTTTCGGTTTAGTTTATCGTATAATGTAATAACCACCAAAAAAGTCTAGTTTATAGCTAAAATATCTAACCCAAGTTAGTTGTTACTTCAAGAGCTTGTTAGTAGGAAAAATTACATTTGGTACCTATGAGTTTTGGGTTTTACATTCGCTAATCCCTTTATTGGGGAAATTACGTTGAGATCTCCTCCTCTTAGATCGCAATAAATTTTTTATTAAATGACTTTCATATAACTCTAAGTTAACTGCCCATCTTCGGCCGACAACCCACTTCCCCTCCCATCATCGCCAACCTCACATCTGTCACCCACCCAACATCAATCTCCACTAGCCGTCAAAACCACCTTCTTCCACACACTCACCCACCCATCCTCGTTCACCAACCTCCACACACAAAACCCACCATAAACACTCATTCGGTACCCACCACTAACCTCAAAACCCACCACACACACACAAAATAATGTTGTAACGAGTGTATTAAATCCAAAACTTGACGTACTGAGTGTAATTTCCCTAATTTCTTACACATAATAATTAATTGCTAAATATCTTATCGGCCCCGTGAAGTCGGAAAAGCCTTCATGACATCAAATTCTCCACATATAGGTCCTTTCTTTAGTGCTTGCAGTACCTTCTCCTTGTTTTTATGGTCCATTTTATCAAATTCTTCAATGAAGATCTTCGGCGACTTCAACAAGATATGCAAGGAAAATATATACCAGCTAGATTAAAAAGTATAAACTTAAAATGAAAGAATAATGTAAAACGTGTTTGCCGCTTACATCATCTGGATCCTTGAGCTGCCCTTGTTGCAGCTCCGCTATGAAGGGATAGAACTTCTCTAACCTCATCCCTTACTTACGGATGTAGCGGAACCCTTGAGTCAATGTCGAGCAACCCACCAATTTTGCCTCGTCACGACGTGGTGGACGTGGTCTATTAGGTAGTAACACATGTACCCCATCACAGAGCTCCTGTGGTGATCCGAGGATGTTGTCTTTATCCCCGTACCATGGTAAACCTTTTATTCTCCTATTTTCTTTCTGCTTTATGTTCCAATTTGAACTCGCCGCTCCTTCTACTACTATTGCTTAACATGCATCTTCACACAAAGTTATGGAACACACGGAAAATAAATTTTTTCTTTTGTAAAACCATAACCGATCAACTCGGTGTGAGTTATCCACAAGATACAGTGTCCACTTGGTAAACAAGCACATAGGTTGCGTGTTAAAAATATCGTGAAGCAATTGGTGATTGATTTCTTATAATCAGAGGGATTTTAGGGGGTAAATCCTTGACATTTCAGTAGATTGAAAGTGAGATGGCATCGACAAAAAGCTCCGAGGACGGTGGTTAGTGGCTGCGGTCGACGCGATTAGACTGGTGGTTGCTGATTGGGTTCGCCAGCGATCGATAGGGAGATCGTATTATGATGATAGTGATAGAGTTGTAGTGAGATCTTGAGGTTGGGTCGTGGATTTGGGCACATGCGGGGCGGCGAGGATGCTGAGGCTTGCAAAAATGAGGGCTAAGTCTATGGATTGAAAGGGCGCATAGATATAAATGGTGGTGTGAATGGCGGTGGTGATGCAAATTGATTTATGTGCGGTGGAGGTAACGATGTGACTGGTATCGATCCGGTATAGGTGCGGCAATGGTGGTTGTGTTATTGGCCGACGGTAATTTAGGTAACGTGAAGCCGTCGGGTCGATGTAAAGGCGGCGAGGATGCTGAGGCTTGCAAAAATGAGGGCTAAGTCTATGGATTGAAAGGGCGCATAGATATAAATGGTGGTGTGAATGGCGGTGGTGATGCAAATTGATTTATGTGCGGTGGAGGTAACGATGTGACTGGTATCGATCCGGTATAGGTGCGGCAATGGTGGTTGTGTTATTGGCCGACGGTAATTTAGGTAACGTGAAGCCGTCGGGTCAATGTAAAGGAAGATATGATGTAGGTGTGGTGTGGGTGATGTCAGATGGTGGTGCTTCTGGCTCACTGCTGGCGATGACTAGTGCTTGGTTTTGAGGTAGATTGCCAGCAGACCTATATGTTGACGACTGTTTAGGATTATGGCGGTGGTGTCGCCCTGCTGTAGTGTTGCGATGAGGAGGTCATGGATAACTGGGTGAGGTTATGATTTGGTGGTCCGGCGGCTTGGGTGAGTGAATAGGTGGTGATGAGAGGACCAGTGTTGATTTGTGGTGGTCCGTATTCAGAAGACCACATTTCTGTGTGTCCAAACATGATTGCATTGATACATGATTAAGAAAAACCCATGCTAACTTTTGATTGAACAGAAACCACTCTCAAGAAAGTGGCTGTGACACCATATATTTTACATGAATTAAAGGAAAAGAGAAGATTGAGAAATCTTGAATTTCTTGTGTGATTACAACAGTGGAGCATAGGGGTATCTATAAATATAAATAGAACCCGAGGAGTGTTTTGTGTGGTCTGTAACAACCTAGGTAAATAAAGAATAAAATCTATAATTCACTTATTTACATTAACAAGTTTGATCAGGAAAGTTAATCTATCTATGTGTACTTAAAAGTGATATCAAATACACATGACTAAACAAGTAATATCAAGTAACTATAAATAGATGGTACAGTAACAAATTTGGACTGTGTGAGTTTAATAACGGAAGAAAGAATTCAATTGAACTTAAAAGTTGATGAGCATTTTGCTATATAAACTTACGGCTTCTCTTCTGGTCCTTGGGAGGAGTTATCACACTTTCGTGACATTAATCGATGTATTGCTGTCATTAGGAAACGCATTACATTCGTTAGAAGTCGTATATGGTCCAAAAAAACATGTTGGAAATTGACAAACTATGCTCATTTGAAACTACTTTGGCACTTTTTAAGTTGGAACCAACCTATTTCTCATATGAAAAATGTGATTAGCTAATGGAGACCTCAAACTTAAATCACCCAACAGCTTCAGTTTTGAAATAATATAGCTCAAACGTTTTCGATCGTAATTTCCACCGTCAAATGACAGACATATTTTTCTTTGACAAAGCGTTCATCAATCCACCATCGCCGCCATAATAAACCCATTCACACCAACAACCACCACCACTAGAATAACCCACGCAACGGTAGCCCCAAAACCAACCATTACCCCCATTGCCAAGCGCACCAAAACTATAGTCCCAAGAACTCACCACCAACGACTAGCATAACTATTTCCAAACCAATCACCCCACCCCAATATTTACCATGTTATGATTTGTCAGGGGGAGTGTTGTGGATTCTATGCAGAAATAATTGAGGGAAATGACGATCATGCCCTCTGAATATCAACAAAAATTTAGTTCAAAGGAGATTGAAAGGGATGTCCACCACCAGCCCCCTGTAACTACCACCATCAATAATCGTCGAGCATCAACATCCAAATATTCCCAAAGGCTCGTCGTCATCCCAGCTTCTAAACCCATCACCACAAATCATCAGCCTTCGATTACCACCACAAATTATCAACATCCCTCATCAACTTCTGAATCCATCACTGTCGCACATCAGCATTCTTCTACCACTAGGGGATCGGCATAATCCCTTGAGAGCTCCTTAAATGTTACCGCCGCTCATCAGCCTTCAAAAACCACCATGGATCGTCGCCACTCCTCGTCAGCTTTTGAACCCATCACCGCTACGCATCAGCTTTTAACAACCACCACAGCTTGTCACCATACCCAGTCAGCTGCTAAACTCACCACCACCGCGCGTCATCCCTACAGATCCCACCTCCGCCATGGGTGGTGGCGTCAACTCCGTCTCTCAACTTCATTTGAGAGATCTTTGACAGAGTTACAGTACCAGTTTAAGGCAGGCTGAACATGATGCTGCTGAGGTTGCTCTCAATATCCTGCCCACAAGGCGTCTTTTAAGGTCCAACTCTTATAAGTTGATTCCTTTTTTGCATAGTCTTTAAACTATAGATCTCTTCTTTGGTGTCATTTAGTTGATGTTCTTGATCATGATCTAATAAAGTATTTCTTGTACTTGATTATGATGATGAGCACTAGAATATCTCCAGATGGATGATTTTTACTTATGATTAAGACACCTTTATATACTACTTATATGTCAATCTAAATCTTAACGCGAAGGAAAGTGGGTTCGTACCTACGTAGAGGTGCCACAAAGGCTACAGTCCGAGTCAGCTTCCAAGGGGGGCTCAGATGGTCGAGCTGAGCCAAAGGTTGCAATCTTGAGATGATATTCTCAACGATGCAACTAAATAAATTCAAACAAACTCAATCCCAAATCAGCTCTACCAAATTGTTGTGTAGTGATGTTGGTCCTTGTCACGACCTGCTCATTTTGTTTCTTCAGCTGATCCATTTGTGCCATCAGACCATCCAGGTGCTGCTGATTTCTCCTCCTGGATCGCCTTTGGCCTCACAATTCAGAGTTTGCAAATGTCGGCACGGTTTGCTATTATGCAATGCAGTCAAGCTGAATAACTAAACTTTAAGCTGCTGAATGCATTTAAATGATAAAAAAAAAACTTGTAAATGTCGCAAGGTAGATGTGAATTACATGCAATTTAAACTTTCTATAGATAGTAAACGAAGATCAACTTCTTCTCCTACACTGTAAATCACCAGATGCATGTCATGTAGATAATTATGTGACTTAGAATCTGCAACTAATTGTACATCCCCATTGCCATTAGAGCACATTTTAGTGGTCATTGTAAGGTAAGAATGTTTTTAGTTTCAATCTTTTAGGTAGTTGTGTACCTTTAGTGTAAGTTAGTACTGTGCTAATTTGGTTGTATATTACTATGTATTATATATAATCGAATGGGTTACTTTATTGCGCAGTTGAATAAGTTAGTACTGTGCTAATTCGGTTGTGTATTACGGAGTACTATTTATTATATATAATCGAATGAGTTACATTACTGCACAATTGAATAATCCGTTCTGGCATCCATCGGTATCACACAGGTCACATGCTAACTTTGAGGCACTAAAGAGGTCCATCTCTAACACTAAAACGTTACAAGAGGCAAAAATTAAGAATTCTTTGTTATTTTTTTTACCAAAATCACGCACCGAAAGCCAAAATGCCCTTGAAAAGTTGAGAAAGGAAGATGAAGAAAAGAAAAGGTAAATTCCAGAGTTTTTGCCACTTAACTTCATGCTTTGTTCTCTAACACACTAATAAAGATGTCTATTTTCTAATTTTAACCGTCAATATTGCATGTTGATAGTGACAGAAACTTAATGCATATTTCAAATATCCAAGATAGTTAGACTACCGTATTAATTTGCAACTTGCCTGCATCAGGCAAATTATTTGTTTTGATCTCCATCTTTCTAAAGGCCTATATTGCTTGTATGATGCATTTAATTTCGCTCTTAGTTGCAGAGTTGATTGGAACTGATTGTGAACCAGATAGCGTCATTAAATGGAGAAAAACTATTGTCTCTAGCAACTAATGCTCATGGCTCAGATTCATTCCAGAGACTTTTCAAACAGGCAGGCAAGTTATTAAACAGTAGCTTAATCTCCTTGAGGCTATCAGCCAAGTTTGTTACATTTTGTGTAGTCTGTTGTCATTCATGCAATGGGTATGACTTAGGAAAAAAATCACAATAACAGTGAGCTTTCACCTGGTGCACTTAAAATTGAAAAGGAAAAAGAACGTCGGAAATGAAATGACTTTGTTTGATTGGCTTTTCTCTTTGTCTAATTCTTATTTGCTGGATAGTCTCAGAAAAATAACATCATAATGTTCAGGAATTTGGCGTTACCTGGTGATTAAATAAAACATAAAACGCCTTCTATTGTGAAACCCATCAAGACTCACTATTGCAAAAGGGAGCTGCTCTCCACCTGACTCTAATGTGTTGCATTTTCTGTGATTCAATGTATTTGTAAGTTTCGCCTCAATGGCACGAGAAGGCTACTGTGTTCTTCTCAGTTGCAGCTATCTTGTTATGCATATTGTATTTTTATCCTGCTTTCTTACGCTTATCACTGTTTGAAATGTAGATTGAAATTAGTAACTTTTTAGGAAAGGGAGAAGCTGACAGAAGCAAAGCAATGAGCATGAACATTGAGACACCTATGTGGTTTTTGCTCGGTACAGTTTCCATCTTTGATCATGAATTTGTCCTTACCTTGTAATTAAATTAAAGAAGAATTCCAAAGTGAGTTTTACTCTGTACAGCCTTCATATTTGATGTTCAATGCAATGTCACATATAGCAATAAACCTCTCATCATCAATACATAAAGAGGTACCCTATAAGTACTAATTTCTTATCTCTTCTCACATATTTTTCTCGTAGATCCATAAGGTGCAAAGTATGGAAAGATCTTACACAGAAGATCAAACATAGAAGTGTGGATGTTATTCTCACCTATATGTTTTGAAATGTTCATGAACCTTGACTTGCCAGTGTATTTTGCTCTCTACTCCTTTATTAATACGCTCTTTTTGAATCGCTCGCCCATATCCATCTATTTTACTAAATGTGGTTCTGTTTTTATGTTTTTAGTATAAATGTGAACGCAAGTATGATTTGAATCGCTAACCTTGAATGGCTGAATTTCACAAATTCTGTTCTTTTTTACTGTCAATGAACTAATGCGAACGCAAGTATGACTTGATTCAGTTCATCAAACTAGCACAAAAAACAGGACTATATTTGATTAAAATGTGTTTTCTTAAAAAAAAAAAGGTTCCTGTTTGGTTAAAATGTGTTCCAAGCTTCAGCTTCAAACTAAATAATAATGCAATGGAAAGACCCCAGCCTGTGTATGTTGCTTCCATTTGCAGCCTGCGATTCGAAAGCGTGTTAGACTTCAATGAGAATTACAACTAAATTAAAGAGCAGTATGTTCCCAGTAGTTAATTATAGTTTCATGCTCATCAAAAATAGTGCTGTACTCACGGATTTTAAAGGCGTCATGGCATAATTGGTATCTTTTTTTCCTAAATTCTTGACATTTGCATATGGTAATACGAAGTACATTTTTTGCCGCCTATGCATACTCAACTCCAGTTGCTAAAATGGCCACTCAAGTGAATGTGCATATAGCATGCAGTACATTTTCTTTACAACTATAAAGGTCCAATAGCTCAGCAAACTTCGCGGCAGCTGTTGCTAAAACTTGATGAGATCCGTCAAAAGCTTTTGCCTTGCCCAAGGCATCTTCACTAAGTACATATCCTTTTGCCAGCATAATTTTTGCTATTTGTTGAGCCATTGTCACTGCTTCTCCAAATTGGGTGGTGTTCGCTTACCCTTACTTTCCATATAGTGTATGATAGCTGCTTCTTCTTACAATTTGCTGGAATTTCTTGTATCACATTACAGATTGCATACTAATTGTTCTAAATCCATATAGGTACATGTATTTTACTTTATTCTTGTGTAGCACTCCGTAGCCAAGTTTGTTTTTGTGGGAAAACTATTTGATTGTTGTCTTTAGATTGTCCCTTAATTGAAGGTTTTACGGATGTTAGGCTTGAAGAAATGTAAAAGATTAGAAATAATTGTCTCATCGTCTTATGTACATCTCATAATCTCCTGATCCAAATTTCCTTTTGTAGCTAAATTATTTGAGCAATTTGCAAAACGACCTCATGTGGATAGAAACAGGCACTTGACAAACTACCTTAAGGCCACTATGACAGTATTGCAGGTATATAATGAAGCCATATTAGTGAATATGTTGAAAGAGGGGTTGATGCACTTGATTTGGGGAGGAATACTGGGTATGCAATATATGTTTTTTTTTTTTTTTTATTAGAAAAAAATATATATATGTTTTTTTTAATCTTTCCCTTCTTAATAAGATTGACATTAAGATAATATAGCATTTGTTACAGGCTTAGACCAACCATCCTTTGTCATAACATGCCATGACTACACAAATATATACATGAGCCCATAACAAAAGACAGTAATATATCTATCAACTGAGATGACAAAAGGTTTTAACTGGTCCAATCCTGATATAACTATGTCCGGGCATCGTGTGCAAAGGTAGACGGAAGGCGTGCTTCTTTAAATAGTCCAGTGTCCATTCTATCCACACAAAAGTAGTAAAAATCTGGTAGGATATTGCAAACGTCGAACATGACAGTTGCTACGATGTCTTGATATCATCAATGTCCTATGTGGGTGTTGAACACATTATCTTCATGTAACGTAAATTTATATCGCCATCTCATTTCAAGGTCATAAGGCAAGTTTTTTTTTTTTTGCATTGTTGGTCTCAATTTTCAAATTGTTTGGTGGTGTTGATTTTAACTTTCCAACGAGTTTTAAAAGGGAAGCACGGATAATTGGAGAAGTCGAAAACATTTTGATTTGAGCTTAGCCTGTGAGGCCTGAAATAAAGTAGAAAGGTTTACTTTCTACATCTCTTTAAACCAAAGGATTTCCATATCAACACATAAACTTGTAAATGTAAATTCCCCAAACCTACTGTATACTTGTAGATACCGTATAAATTGGTCCGTGATTCCAATATAATGAAGAGGGAAGTTTAGTTAGAAGAATAAAGAAAAACTAGAACTGAATTTTATCAAGTTCTAAAGAGTAAAAAACTAAAAAGTGAAGTTGTGAAGGTTTTCGCTGTATGCTTATTTTAATAAACCTAGAAACAACACATTCTTTCCTGCAAGTGGATGCCAATGAATTTGGTACGATAACTTAAACGATAAAGGTACTTACATTTTACACTCGGAATATTGAAGAAATGAAGTACCTATCACTTAAGAGAAAAGGTGACAAATATGACAACATTAATTCTCATCTTTTCTTTTTAAGTTCTCTCATTCAAATTTTCATGAAATATTTTTTTTTTCAAAATGCCTAGGAAGACAGCCACGCGCATAGCGTGTGGAGGCCTGACTAGTTACAAAAAACGTGTCCGATTCATCCATTGGTTCCAGGGCTGTAACTTGGACTGATTGAATGGGCCAAACATCAGACCATAACGAGTCTCACTTTTAAAAATTCGTATTCGTGCCCGATTCGGCCTATTTGCGAACAAAATAATATTTATCTATGTCCAGTCTCATCAAAGTTTTGATAAGCATAGGCTGAACACGGACCGTTTACGGGTTCACCATGATTACAAATTAGCTATTCTTTACTTAATTTTAAGCAAACCAATACCAATTGCCATTCAAGTACACTTATTAGTCATAATGAAGAAAGTATGGTGAAGTCTCAAAATGAGTTTAAATATACGCTTGGAAACAAAGTCGTAGAACAAAGTAGAAGAAACATACAAGAGTCTCGAAATAATCTTACGAAATCTAATCTTACGAAATCTAATCATATATAGTTAGAGGATTTTAAAGACTAAAACAAAAATATATATCTTGTACACGTAAAGCTGATATATGAATGTACAAAAATATATATGTATATATATATATATATATATATATATATATATATATATATATATATATATATATATTATTCATATGTTATATAA
Organism: Escallonia rubra; assembly: GCA_033065855.1. Taxonomy (NCBI): domain Eukaryota; kingdom Viridiplantae; phylum Streptophyta; class Magnoliopsida; order Escalloniales; family Escalloniaceae; genus Escallonia; species Escallonia rubra. Next base: position 152,849 of record JAVXUO010000199.1, on the reverse strand, counting down.
AAGTTAGAGAGGCTAGGTGGGCTTCTAACAAACTTTGTCATGTCAAACTCATATCTCTGACAGGTTCAAGATTTTGTGCTCGTGTCCATCGCCGTCTCTATAAAACTAACTTCATGCCCGTGTTTCTATGTGGCTGGCTCGAGTTGCCTACCCCCAAGTTGCACCCCTACTTGGTTCGGTTGAGTTGATTTTTGTTTGAAATTTTGTCAAGCTGGTTTGGGTCAGGCAAAATGGTTTGAATATGAGTTTCGTCTAAAACTTTTGTCACCACAATGTTCACGATAGATCAAAATGTCAACCAAAATTCGGTCGACAGACGCCATCACCGCCAATAGTTGTCACCTATTGTTACCGCCACCATATTAGAGGATGACAACGATGGTGTCTATCAACAGCAGTCACGACAGGTACCATGCACAACTATTACACCCCGATCTTGAAAAATATACTTTATCTGTTCTATTGAAGATTCTCATTTGACTTTTTTGTGAATCCATAAGAATAAAATTAGAAGTGTATGTCGATTTCACTCGAAGTCTGTACTCTAGCTTGACTTGACAAATTGTTTATGACTTATATTTGAGTTTTGCATGCACTAGAATTTATTTTAAAGTACTAACTTAAAGATTTTAAAATGCTTGAATGAGATTTCTTTTTAGTCGTTTTACACGTTAAAGTACCTATATATTTTAGAGATAGTTTAAAAAAAATGTCTTGTTGGTCATTTTAAACGCTCAACTTACACCCAAAAAAAAGTCCAAACTCCAAACAAATAAAGTTAACATTCAACACAGTGCATATAGCAGCAGAACGACACCGCACACCTCATATGTTTTCTCTTCTCCCTCCTCTGGCAGTTGGCGGCAATTTTTTTTAACAATTTCTTCCTCATAATTTGGTGCTTGCTTCAAAAATAATTCTTAGCTCCAGCATTGGGAAAAAGTTTATATCCTCTGTAATGCATGTTTAAGTAAATGAAGCTAAAACAACTTTGAAATCATTTCTCAAATATACTAGAATTACCTATTTAATTCGTCAACTCAATCCTACAATGCAAAATGTTATGCAAAGTTGCATAAAACACTTACTCGGCATTCTCTAGTGTAAGCGCTTGTCATTTGAATTCACTCACATTCCTAGTGTCTAAGGTCATAAGCGCTTTAACCTACAATTTTCAAACTTTGTGGTGTCGGTATTAGTTTTCTCTCTCCCTTAAGACATCATCTCTCCCCACCAAAATCAATTGTTTTCGTTGCCATCTCCAGTTTCACCAACTAGTGGTGGCGTGTAATTATTTATCTGCTTTCTAGTGTTCCTTTTGCCTGTTTTTCCCTTAGCTGCAGGCTTCCTCGTTTGATGGCTTGGCAGTGCCTTCTGAAACATCTTTGAGCAAGGAATCCCCCTTGACTGATTCACGCCCAGTAATTGCAGGGTCATTTGTCTGCTTGGCTAGTCAGGCATGGGCTAATTCATAGATCGATGTGGATTGCCTCGCGAAATCGCAATAGAGAGTTTCCTACCTCATACGGCTCAGCAGTCACTTAACCGAGATAGTTACTATTCAGAAAATTTAAACGATAAGAGGAAATGAGTTTTCGTGGGGGTTAAAATTTAATGAGATTCCGAAAAAGGGATCAAATCTTTGGTTTAGACGATGCATATGTAGAAAGTCTTTCAGGGCCTATCCGAAAGAGAATCCAGTGCTAACGCCCCAATCAAAGAAATAGTACTCTTGTGACCCCTTTTGCGCTTTGCTAGATCTAGGTAAGGTATAAGAAGAAAAAGCCTAGCGCAAATTAGTAATGCTTTTGGCAACTGGACTTTCGCAAACCAGCGTTCTTAAGACCAAAGAGAATTGGATCCACATGTTTGGGTCGGTGGTAAGCATGGAGGTTAGATCAGCTCATCTTTGGTGTCTCCGGGTGGATCACAAGGTGGGTACTTGATTATGGGTGTAGTTGATGGGAGTGGCGATAGCCGTTGGTGGTGAATTGTTCTTCCTAGCAGCAATTCAAGGTGTGGTGGGCATGGTGCCGGCATTTGAGGGTTGTTTGGTGTATGGTAAGTTGTGAGGAGAGGGTGTAGTTTTTAGGCTTCCTCTGTCATTGCCTTTTTTGTTTTTATTTGTGGTGTGTGATTAGTATGGTTATTAAAAAGAGGGTATAGTTCCCCCCCCCCCCCCCCTCCCTTCTTTAGGTTAGTGCAAACCTCCTCTAGGAGTCTTAAAAGCAGGCTAACAGTGAAAACTCTTTTCAAATAAAGAGGCTGCCACACGAGGTCTGCTTTCTAGTCAGACTAAAGTACTGCAGAACTTTGTAATTTATAGCACCATGCAGTCCCAAAGTCCATACGTTTCCCACCCCAATGTGCAACAGATGGCTGAAGGAGTTCCAGTTATGGTGAACTTTCAACCTGTTCTTCTTAACTTGGTTAAAAAAGTTAAAGTTGGACCACATTTCAGGTTAAATTTAAAAAGCAAGAGAGTACTTCGTATGGCCATACTATGCCAGAGATAACCTGTACGAAATGTTTGAAGTCTCCGTCGTCTCTGTGTTATGAAGTCGTTGGCTTTGCTTAAATTTCAAGCCATATGTACGTGGTATTACTTGCATCGCTTCTAGACTTGAAATCTTAATTATGTTCAGCCATGAAGTAAGATGAGTTACGGGGATGCACCAAATCAGTATTTTATCTTCATGTCTCAAATTACATGTTTGACAAGCTCGTGACGCCAAACATTGGTATGGTTGGTGTTGCTATGCGCTGCTAGTGGTTCACCTCGTCACTCCCCCACATTTGTTGCTCGGTTTATTTTGCCTCCCACCTCGAAGCCACTAGCCACGTCTTTGAACGATTCAGCTTCCAACTCAACCCAAGTTGCTCCATTCCAGTTTTGCCCCACCCCACCCAAAACCAATTTTTGAAAGATGCGCGCCCCCGACCCAATTAGGCCCCATATGACCGACACCTGGCTTGTAACATGTTGACTCGAACCAAATTAAACCCCCGACCCAGCTCTTATCCTGCCGGCTATCTCAAGCAACTATTATCCTGATCGTTACTTTTGCACTGATTTTGCTTTTATGCACATTGGCTATTGAATCTTTGATATTTTTATCTTTTAGTGAACAAAAAGACGTTACTTACTTTCATCGTCGCAAGGATGGTACATTATTTCCGTACTTCCATCACCTCCAGACACGTGATTAAGTTTGTTCATTGTTCAACAAACCAATTTTAAAATACGTATCGTAATTTGGACAAGCCATATTTAACCTGTGCACGTATAGGCCGCATTGGTTTCTTATTTTTTTCACAGGCAAAACAATTTCTTGGGAAATATGCTACTGCACAAGAGCTATAAGGAAAAGTATTATTTAAAGAAGCCGCAATGCTATGTTTGGATATAGACTTGGAATTTTTTCTCCTTTCAACTTTTCAGAAAAGTAAATAGATTCATGTTTTCCAAATTGCTACTCTACACAAAAAATTGAGAGGGGTGATAGGGCATACATTGCGGTTCTTGTACTAGCTAGTCAACTGCACTAGAAGTTTGTGATAATATGTGTGCACAATCGAGTAGTCTCTTATTGGTTGGTTTCTACCAATCAAAGTTGGAGTCTTGGAAAAGTTATAATCCTCAAATGGAGGAGAAACAAATCAAGGAATATTTTGAAGGGCCAACAATCAAATACAGGAACTTTTGCTGTAGCGTGAGGTCCGATACTATGTTAACTTATTAATTGTTTTAAAAGTATAAGATGTCATAGAATGGATTCGACAATGTCATGCTTAACATATATAGGTTTAATTTCTCTAGCAAAAGAGAAACTTTCGAAAATTAGGAAGGTGATTGAATGTCTTCACTACACATTTCGACACTTACACTCCACCTTCATCATCATGCACCAAAGAAGCTCAAAGTAGTGTCACTCAAAACTTTTTAACAACAAGATCACAAGAATGAAATGTAGATGAGAAATTTTCGAATGAGTATATCAATTCTCATTTGGACATAAATCTAAGAGGAATTACAAACACACTGAAGACAGTAAATTTCTAACATCTTTAAATTGCCCAGAAAAACAAAAGGTAGAGTAGATTCATATTTAGAGGTGGTTTTGGCAACTACCTCGACTACTTGTCACAACCGCACTGGAAATGACTGCAACGATGATTAATTATGAAAAAATATTGACGGCTACATAATTAGGAAGATGTCTATAACTTTCTATTTAGCAAACCAAACCAAGGGAGTTGGTTGAGTTAGCAAGGGGCCTCGAGGTCCCGTGATCGATTCTTCCCCTGCGATTATCCATATTTGTAGTTCTAGTATTTTCCTCTGGGAAATTCAAAAAAAAAAAAAAAAACTCTATGTAGCAGTGGCATTGAGTTAAGACTTTTGATTTAGACCCTTTTCGTAATGTGTTGACTTGTGTGGATCAGGCCCAACTAACACTCTGGAATCTTCTGTGGATCGGGCCTACTAGCATTTGGTTGGGCCTCAATTAATGGTAAAAATTTGTCACGGGGGTACTAATGAGGACCTGAACTTTCTTCTGATACAAGGTGGATGTTAGTTGATCTTTACCTGCTTAGGGACTTGCCTGGGTGGGAAGAAGCCTGCTAGAGGTTGAGGAAGAGGCTGGTAGTCCCGTCAACTGTAAATGAGCAAGTTAGTCTGCTGAAACAGTTGGGGCATTGATGCCCTGAGAAACAGGGGGAGCAGTGGAGGATGTCAATTCACGACATCTCCACTGTAGCTACAGTCAACAAATTAATCAGACGAAGTACTCCACCATCACAGCAGCGACGGCTCGCTGATGGGAACGACGGTGCGAAGGATAAGGAGAGAAGAAGACAGTGCGAAGGAGTGGGAGAGAAGAAGACGGTGCGAAGGAGAAGAAGACGGTGCGCAGCACCTTCGTTGAGGTTGAGAGTGGGATGGATGGCAGACGGCTGTGAGATGAAGATTGGAATTTGGAAATTAGGGTTGGGGAATGCGAAGGAATAAAGAGTTAAGGACATCTTATATATGTGTGGGATGGACGACTGTGATTAAAGGATGGGTAGGGTTAATATAGCGGGGCGGGAACAAAAGTAGTAGCTACAAAAGCATCGAGGCTGACAGTTTTGACTAAGAAGTCTGCCACTTGGTTAGCCTCACGATAACAAAAGACCAGCTGTACAGTAGGGGACTGGTGTACAGTAGGGGACTGGTGGAGCAGCTTCAGGCAGTCCTGGAAAAGGGGGAGGTGCCACGGTTGCGTGCTATGGACATGTGGAGACAATTTAAGGCAACAAGTGAGTCAGATTCAATGATAACATGCGTGAAATGTTGCTCGTGGATAATGCTAAGTGCGCATTTTATAGCTATCAGTTCTGCAATGACATTACTAGTAGAGTCAATGTGACTTGAGAACCCACCCAAGACAGCAACCAAATGATCACGTAAAATGCCGCGATATCTGCAGGGCCTGGATTGCCAAGCTGATGCACTGTCGACATTAAATTTGACGGTTTTTTTCTAAATGCACCACCCTCAGTTCCTTGGTCAGTAGGATCACTTTCCATATATGGACAAACAGATGGTAACGAAAACCAAAAATTTCCCAAAACGACACAAAAGTTTAGAATCTTTTTCCTTTTCCTTGCCAGTTGCCACCCAAGTTAATTTGTGTATCGTAGGCCAACACACTTTTATGGAGAGGACAAATTTCTGATCCTCCGGATGCTATCGGAAGTTGTTAAGTTACCATCTGCTCTAAAAGCTTAAGCTATTAAAGAATGGGCCCAACAATGTTATCATGCTTAATACTCCCCCTCACCCCGATTGCACGTAGAGAGACAGATCAAGTCAGAAATAAACTGAGTGCAAATAGCACTATAATAAAGGGGGACCAGAAATGCAAGCGGGAAGAATTGAACCCAAGACCTTGCTAAACCAGAGCTCTGATACCATGTTAAGTTACCATCTGCTCTAAAAGCTTAAGCTATTAGAGAATGGGCCCAACAATGTTATCATGCTTAATAGAAGTAGACCCAGTCTCACGAACTTGCGCGTGTTACACACTCTCTTAAAGTTAAGCAGGCTATGTTTGGATTTCAAGAATGTGATTGCACTTTTATTGTACATGTCTTTAATTTTAATGCAAAACTTACTTTCAGTGTAGAGAGTGATTGATAAATGTTGTCCATGTTTTGCAAATATAATTTTACTTTTGCCACTAAAAATCAAAATAGTCTAAGTAACATTATCTTTGAGGAAAGTAAATATAGAAACTAGAGCTAGGATGCGATTAGCAATTAATTCATTCTCCAAATGAAAGCGCAAACAAGTTATTTAAGTGAATAGAAGACATATATTTTTAAAAAATGAAAATCTCACTTCTGGTTTGGAGATGTCCATTCAAGATAACTTTCAATGGCTTTTATAGTTGTCACTGTTTGGATTTGCAATGACAATGAAATGAAATAAATTAGTTCAAATTAGGGGTGAAATTTCTAAAAGCCTTATTTTTTTAAGCTTAAGCATTTTTTTTCCCAGCAAAAAAGAGGACTTTATTGCAATAAGAGATATGATCTAAGGGCCCCCAATATCCAGAAGACCCCAATGAGCAATCTATGGGGGAACGGACGAGCCCCATTCGTAGACCTGGCAATGAACGGCCCGTACCCCGCTGGTCTACTTGACCCATGAAATCCGGGTCGGATGTAGGGTTACCCGATTTTATCCAATAATTTTTCTATACAAGTCAAATTAGGGTTTCATCCTCTTTCTATATCTCTATCTCTCAGTGACATATAGAAATATAATCTCACATTAAGCCCTACTCTTGCCTCCTCTCTATCTCAGTCATGGAATCTGTCACACACAATCCACATTACTTATCTTCACTACTTCTCCTCTTTAGACCCTCTTAACGTTTTGTAGTCGCACATCTTTTCTTGTGATTTTGTGAACAACCTTTTTGTGACTGCTGGGAGCCAAGAAAATTAGCTGGAGAATGTTGGTAGTCAACGGATGAATTTTGCTATTTGCCCTAAGTGAGGCAATTGAAGGACATTGCATGACATTCCATTTTAGTGTTTGTTCAATATCATATCTGTGGGGTGAATAAACTAAAACCAAGTCACACCAAAAATGATATGCACGAATGAGTGTGACAGTGTGTGCGTGTGTAGTGACACACACATATAAAGAAAACAAATAAAATAATAAAAGCTACATTACATACAAAAACAAATAGGAAAAGAGAGGATTCAAGAGGCCCGTAAGAATCAAGATAAAGACGACTGAGCCAACTTGATATTTTGGTATTATCGCCACAAACAAAAAAGAGTTTTCGGATTTTTCTTCCTTCGTATCTTCCGAGAGAGAGAGAGAATTGGAGTTGACGGATAATATATTAGAAGAGTTAATAGCTTGATCATGTGGCATAATCTAGGCCGTCATCTCAAGCCCATCTTGATCGGACGGCTGCAACATGTGTTACAACATGTATGCTGTAACCCTAGTTACAGCAGATGACTCGAGTCCGTGTGAGAGATATTGTACGTAGAGTTTGCTATTTTGTACCAGGGTGTGGGGAGTAAGCATTAAGGCTGAAGCATCACATGCCCTTGTCTCAGTACTGTAGGTGTGTAGCATCCCGAAATCATTTTCTTCCCCATTTCACATATCTCCCCCCTTTTCTGGTCCTTTTTTATCCTCTGCTTTTTTCTATTCTTTGCTATGGTATATTTCTTCTTTGGGTCTGCGACACAACCAATTTAAAGGAGTAAGAGGGAAAAACAGAACGCTAGATATATCATCATCCACCTAAGTAGCACGACAAGGACACCGCGTCCGACACTGACTCGGACACAGGACACCGCAATTTCTAAAAAATTAGATTTTGAATACTGCAGGACAGTGCTGAATTTCTTTATATATTTTAATTATCTATAAATATGGTTATTAAATATCAAATACATTCTACATCTAAAATAGTAAACAATAATTAATAACCACAAAATCAGTATCTCAAATAAAAGTCGTACTTAAAATTTAAATGCAATATAGTACAAAAAAACATGGTACATAACATAGGAAAGTACTTCACCACGCAACTCTTACCAAGTCATGCAAACCGGTAACAGAAACAGGGAAAGAGCCCTTTTCTTCGCCTCCCAAACAGAAACAGCAACAGGAAACTCTTGCAAAGTCATAAGAAATTACTTCGCTACTTAACTCTTACAAAGTCACACAGTTATTATCTATTTCCTTCAACGAAGGGGTCAATCTACATCAATATTGTCACTTTCGAATGTAGTGAAGAGAGACAGAGAGAGAGAGAGAGAGAGAGAGAGAGAGAAGGAGACCTCAACAAAGAAGGAAAAAAGAAATAAATGAGAGAGAAAGACAAGGGTACCAGTTGCTCGAATCCAACGATGGTGGTAAGATATGAAGGCGAGATCCTCCAGCGACAAATTTGGGTGGGTCGTCTACTTGTTCTCTTCCATTGACGCCGCAAACTCAGAAGACAAAGGTAATGGGTCAATCTATGTAGGGCTTCCTTAAAGTTTATTTCTAAAAGAGATCCAAAATTGTCAATTATTACACACAAGCCCCCGAATATTGTCAATTTGTACTTTGGCCCTATACTTTTCGGTACTTTTTCATGAGATGCCATGAAATATCGGAGACGGATGCTTATGAGACGATAAATAGGTAAGGTTTCCAGAATGTTTACTAACTCTCTACACTTGCGTCTTGTACATAATAGATATTATTGCAGAGACTTAGAGAAAAAATCTAGAAAGGAATGGAGACTTGTAAATATCTAGATAATAGTGTACATAGTTTTAAAGACGGAATATAAACTGTAGGATCAAATGTATCCCCATCGTCCCTTGAGGAAGTGAAGTAGCATAAATAGCTAAGGCCTCACTTGGTCAAGGTATAGAGTAACCAAAGCATCGTAACATTTTCCAAGCAATATAGTAACTATCATTCTCCTAAACTCTCATTGTCCTTTGTTCATTTACTCTTAACATCACTGGTAATCAAGGATGTCAACAGAGAAAAGGATTGGAGCAGAATATGTGTAATCAAGGATGCCACCGAAATGCCATGTGGATGCTAGCTAGGTTGATTTAGAAAGGAAAACGATGGCCTTGCTTCCAAAATATTAACAAACGTTTTGTCAAAGAGGAATATGTCCGTCATTTGATGGTGGAAATTACGATTGAAAAAGTTTGAGGTATATGATTTCAAAACTCAAGCTATTAACGAGTATCTTACCGATCCCCTGAATCTGGAAAACCCTTCACGAATCTGCATTGCTCCACAAATTGGTCCCTGCCTTAATGCATCCAGTATCTTGTTCTTGTCTTCGGGGTCTATTTTTTTATAATTGTCAATGAAGATCCTTGGTGACTTTAACAAAAAAAATGGGTCAAAAAATATAAACTCAAAATCAAATATGTAAGAAAGAATAATGAAAAATATTTTTACTTGGCTTACATTATAGGGATCATTGAGCTTCCCTGGGTTCAGCTTTCCTGTGAAAGGATAAGTTGCCTCTAATCTTACCCCAAACTGGCGCGTGTAACGGAAGCCATGGTTCCTCGAAGAGCAACCGATGGACTCTGTCTCCTGACGGCATGGTTTCGTGGAAATTTTCTCTGGTACACCATCGTAGAGCTCTTGAGGTGATCCAACGACATTGTCTCTCTTCCCATCCCATGGTGCCCCACCAATCAACCTCCTCCTTTCTTTCTCATTTATGTTCCAGTTCGATTCTGCAGCTCCTACTACTGCTATTGCCCAACAGGCACCTTAACAGAGCACACAGTAAATAAACTTTTGCAAAACCATAAGAAAAAAGAAATCAACGTTGAAAACGAAAATTAACAAAAATTAAGTGAGGAAGAAATAACTGTAAGGGTGTGTTTGGATATAGGATTTGAAATGGGGATTTGACTTTGGTAGGGTATTTGTAAATCCTTTAGACAAAATATCTTGTTTGGATAGTTCAAAAGTGAATTTTTAAAATTTCGAAGTGATTTGAACTGTGGATTTGGGGTCACCAAATCCACAGTTCAAATCACTAGTCTGAACTAGTTATTTGTCAAATTCACACCAATCAGTTACAAACCCACAATAACTAGTTCCCTATTTTTTAGGAATCTTGCCTCCCACCTTTTTTAACAACCTTTTGCTTCCTTTCTTCCAAACAAGATATTTCAAAATGATAGAATTTGTAAATCAAGGAATTTCGAAATGAGGGTATTTAGAAATGCCCAGTATTTCAAAATCACATATCCAAACACACCCTAAGATTTCTAATGTTCTTTAATTTAAAAGACCTGAACCAAATTACATAATTTCCTCATCCTCCATCAGAATCAAACACCGGAGTGCTCCGCATCCTCCATCGGAATCGACATCAGAGTCAACACTGAGTAGCAACCCCATGCGAAGCCAATCCCAACAGCGCCATCACCTCCCTCTTCCCGCCCGAACCTTAATCCCCTTCCACCACACTCCAAGCCAGCTTCAAGATCGCTAGTTGATGAGATCTTACTGCCGGTACAGCAACCCGATGCCAAACTCAACGACATCTTGACGCAGGTACTTCAAATCTGCCGATTTCTGCAGATTATTCACAAAAGGCTGAAGCAGCCTATTATTTGCCCTTCTCTCCTCGTAGTTCATTCTAGATAATGCAACTACTCATGAGGAAACAACCCACGCGGACCTCTTTCTCTCCGGGGGAAGTATATTGAAAATCCCATTCAAATACCCAGTAATTGAAGAACTAGGCGCATATAGGGATTGAAGTTGCGGGGCAGGCGATGGTATCGGGTTGAGCAGCCATAGCTAAATTCCCGACAAAGAAATTGACAAGTAGAATCGGCGGTATTTGTCACAGGCAGGGCCCTTGTTACTAAATAGCTATAGTGTCACAGTTACGACATCATGGGGTGGCTAGTGGCAGAAGAGGGAAGAAAGAGAAGAAGAGAAAAAAGCGAAGATAGAATTTTGTGATTCTATTTATATAGTACTAAGATCAACGGTTGTGATTAAATTAAGGTTAGATAAAATATATACGGGGTGGATATCGGGGCAGGTTAGATTAAATGTCAAACCCGACCCGTACCCGCTGCAGATTAAAATTTTAAATATCATATACGTCCCATAACCCGGTCAAAGTAAAGAAAATTTGCTCCTATTGGATCGGGGCAGGTCACATATCTACCGGTTGCAGATCAAATTGTCATCCCTGTATATAGGGGTCTAAAATAGAACTCTTGTACTTTACCCAACTTTTATTAATCACTCCGTTCCTATTATCAATATCGATAGCCAATCAACTGGGTGTAAGTCATCCACATTTAAAATTACACTGCCCACCAGGTAAACAAGCAGATAGGTTGCATGTTAAAGCAATTGGTGATGAAAAGCAAAAACAAATTTTGTACCGAGCATCATCTCAAACACTGCCAAACTACTATACAAACTTACGGCTTCTCTTCTGATCCCTCGAAACTATGTGTCAAACGTTTTTATCAGTTTATAAAACTGGAGAAACAACTGAAAAACGGAAATGTTTTTAAACGGAGCCTAAGGCGTGTCCCTCCTAATGGTTTTTTTGTTAATTAATTACAACTCAAGGGACTATTGATTAAGAGGCTCTGACAGGCCTTAAATTTGCACCCCTCTACGCCTACGAAGCTCGTTGTTTAGAAGTATGTTGGTCGTGGATGGATTCCAGTGACAACAAAAGGCCTAAGTTTCCTTTGATTTTTGTAATCAAATAACTCGTAATCAGGAATGTTGGATTATGTGACATTTATTAGTTATTCCAAATAATATTTGTTAGGGTTAATAATGGTTTATAGAAGGAAAAAAAACGTTTACCCAGTAATGAGTTTTCCAACTTAAATAAGTAAATATAGCTTTGTCCGAATTTTCTAGATTCATTACGTTGAGAAAAGTTTGTGCGATTGAATGGGCTAAGGGAGACATGAAGTTATCGTATGATACAAGGAATTCAGACAAAGGTGTTGCATGTGGAACAAATAATATTTGAGCCTCTAGATGCTACGGAAAGTGGGGATAAATTTTTGCTGCAATCCTAATTGCAAGCAGATAGACACAATTCCTCGTCTGGCAACAATTAATTGGTCGTTATATATAGTTAGCAGCATTTTACTAATATTTTCAACTGCAATTCTTAGTAACACTGTTTGCGCTGCTGGGCAAACTTACTATCGATCGGTGCACCGGCGGCACGACCGATTAAAAGTGCGGGATTTTTTTTGCCCCTCGGGGCTGGGGACTTCCCTGAAAGCGAGAAACTTCGACGAAGAGATGAAAATCAGATGTAAAAGACTGCGCGCCCATAAATGACGAAGAGAGCTTTCGATTGATAGCAAATGTTTACACATCAATGTTTCCAAGTCTGAAAACTGAACTTTCTATTGATGGCAGCAAAAGCCTCTAAACAAAAGAAAGAAAAAAGACTAATTTGTCTAGTTGATGATTGATTGTGTGTGTCCCTTCTTTCTTCTTCGACCCACTATTTATACTAAAGGCTTTGTAGAAAATAACTACCATTACAAGATAAATTATCCATTTAGAAAATAACCACCCACTAATAAATAACCAACCTCACTTATCCCTTATCAATATGACACATTTTCAGAAGTTGGTTTCTTTCACTTCTTGAATCTTCCATTATCTTTTCAGAAATAATAAAAAGTAAATGTCATTTAGTGGCATTTAATCAAAGTGAACTTAGTAGTGAGAAAAGATATTTTATGGTGCAAATATTGCCCCCCTGGCTCAAGCAATTGAATACTTGTAAATTGCGAATAATTATCTTTCAAAAGGGTAGTATTTTCTCACTATCGATAGATTTTCACTATCGATATATAGCCTTTCGCGATCGATAGTATTTCACGACCGATAGGCTTTCACGATCGATAGACTTGCATTCTTCAAAGTGACAGCATTTTCGCTATCTAGTAGCCATCGATTGGCTTTTGCTCTCCATATACCGGTGTCAATGACCATAGTTGGCCAAGCCACTAAACAAACCATGACCATTTTTTGTCACGCTACTAACCAAATGAAGACCATTTTTGGTCTAGTCATTAACCCAATCAGCATATAAAATGGCTACTGATAAGCCAATTGATTGAGCATTTTTAATTCAAAGTGTATGGATAAAAATAAAATAAATAATATTTGGCTATATTTGTTATTCTTAATAACAATTGAATTAATACTCTACCTTGGTGTGCTCCACAAACCCAAATAGGGTATCTTTCTCCAAAAAATATAACATCGATTGGCTCCCAAAATGCATGTTCTTCATCATTTTTCGTGGTGTCAAAAGCTTCAACTTCACCAACAGTGGAGAATTTTAAATCGACAGTCAAGGTTGGCTCGCTATACACGCCGCATGAAAATGGCTCTTTTTTTCTTTCAGCCAAAATAGGCTTGCAAACTTGCCCCCCAGCCATATCGATTAAATCTCCTTTTGACATATCAATCGCATATGAGAATGAACATGGTTGTTCAACTTTTTCAGCCATTTCTGACACGATATCGATTTCACAAAAATTACTTATATCATTTTTTGTGTAAGTTTTAACCAGTTGTATAAATGCATTCAAATGATTTCCCCACGATAAACACTTTTCACGCAATTCATCGAATAACTCACTTGAATTGTCTGGAGATAACACTTGAAGTTGGCAATTGTGCAACGACTCTTCTTGATAGTTAGTCGTGCGATTTTTAGTAACCATGAATTGGTTGCTTTCATCTTTCAAATGCTGTTTTGTTTCGGCCATGTTTGGCATTATTTTATTTTCATTATCCAAAGAATAACTATCGGCTTTTAAATTTTCACCCCCAACAAACATGGAAATGAGCAATTCAACTTCTTTCCTCATCCATCCAACTCTGTGAATCAAACCACAGTATTCTTTTAATTCATCCTCTACATCCTCTAAAAAGGATGGATGATCTATTCCCATCAAGATTTTAATATAGTTTTCAAACCGATGTAATTCATTGGAGGTATCTACCAAAATCAATGGTAGAACAGAATGACCATGGTTTGCATCAATGCAATCTATTAAATCATACCAAAATTCTATTAAATCGTCCACTGTCGACTTCATATAAAATGAAAGAGACAATGGTTTAAAATTTCTAGGTACTAATGATGCCGAAGTACGACATTTCATCAAATTTACCCAGAAATCGGCCCTTAATTCTTCAAATCGGGTCTGAAATTCCAAGGAATTGCTTGGAAACATGTTGTTGGCATTTCCCACTTTCAGGTACAAGGTCCCACTGGGCGTGCTGCTGGGCAAACTCACTATCGATCGGTGCGCCGGCGGGACAACCGATTAAAAGTGCGGGATTTTTTTTGCCCCTCGGGCCTATGGACTTCCTAGAAAACGAGAAACTTCGACAAAGAGATAAAAATCAAATGTAAAAGACTGCGCACCCATAAATGACGAAGAGAGCTTTCGATTGATAGCAAATGTTTACACAGCAATGTTTCCAATTCTGGAAACTGAACTTCTTATCGATGGCAGCAAAAGTCTCTAAACAAAAGAAAGAAAAAAGACTAATTTGTCTGGTTGATGATTGATTGTGTGTGTGTCCCTTCTTTCTTCTTCGACCCACTATTTATACTAAAGGCTTTGTAGAAAATAACTATAATTACAAGATAAACTACCCACTTAGAAAATAATCACCCACTAATAAATAACCAACCTCACTTATCCTTTATCAATAGGACACATTTTCAGAAGTTGGTTTCTTTTACTTCTTGAATCTTCCATTATCTTTTTGGAAATAATAAAAAGTAAATGTCATTTAGTGACATTTAATCAAAGTGAACTTATTAATGAGAAAAGATATTTTATGATGCAAACAAACACTTTTTAATATCATCACATAAAAAAATACTTAATGACCATTAACTAATTCTCGATGACCGGAGGTTGTACAATTCCTACTCAATCAACAAAATAAAAGAAACAATGAAGCCCTCCATATCTGAATAATTTTTAGGGACAAAAGTTCTTCTTGAGTCAATCAAAACTACAATGTTTGCAAGTCGATAAACCAGCAGTTCAAGATGAGAAACTGAATATATAAGCTAAATGGCCGAAACAGTGTTTTACCTCAACTAGCCATTTATATTAATTCACCAGTGATTTGGGTTTCTTTCTTAATGCATTGAGACTCAAGATGGCTGACGTTGTAAAATCACCAGTCGAACTAGAGCAGAAAAGAAGTAGAAATCGGAATTAGGGTGACTTATGAGTTTGATTCCAAGGGGAATTACGGTAATCGCTTTGTGCTTCCATGGGCATTCTTGCTTAGCTGTTCTTCTTTTATTTTCCCCTTGTAGATGGTAGCTACATTTGAGGACAGATCAAGTTTCCTATTTAAGGAAGAAGCCCGATGACAGGGAGAGTACATGGGATACTCTCAGTCTCACTGTTTTTGTTCCCACTCACCGTTGCTGTTAAAAGTAACTTCAGTGTTTAGTTAGTGATACTTCGTTGACTTGCTTGAGCAGAGCCCTTTAGGAACTCTTCTGTTTGAGCATTGTTCCAGGTCCTGTGTAGATGCTCTCGGGTGTTTAGAGTTTTCCTGCACTTCACTTGTCTGCCCCTTGGAGGCGCTCTGCTTAGTATCCCCTTCGGCTTGGGACATTTCAGGTCAAAGATGGGCGGCTTTACAAGGGGTTGATTTTAATCAAGTGTGGGATCGAGTAGTAGGACTTGACCAAATGAGGAAAGCTTTCTTTGGCAATTCTGGGACTAAAGATGTTACTAACATGCTTGGCTCCAGTTGAGTGAGTTGTGTAGCTTGGAAAAGAGTATGCAATGGCTTTGCAGAATGGATTTCTAGAGATGCTTGGTTTCATTAATCTGACAGCGTGATCGAAATCCGACAGACATCTCAGCACAATTGTTGGAAGTGGGCAAAGAATATATGAAGTGGGAATCGATCTCCGATGAAGAAAATTTATTGAACTTTTCTTTTTGGCCGGGGAAGTAAAGTAATGAAGCATCGATAATTAACCGACGCCTAGAGGAAGCTCACTAAGTTTCCCTTACTAGAAGGATTTTTAAGCTTCCCATTAACCAACGCCTAGAGGAAGCTCACTAAAGTTTCCCTTACTAGAAGGATTTTTAAGCTTCCCACTGTGCACATGCTTGTAAAACATTTTTTGCAGGATATAATTTTTTCCTTAGGCTTTTTGATTTATTATATAATTCTTTCCTTAGGCTTTTTGATTTATCTTTTTAAAAGATTCATAGGGTTTCCGGTGATGTTGGTAATGACAAGATTTGAATCTGTTAAAGAAAGATTCTGACCATTCTGTGGTAGCGAGACACGGTGTCTATCGAAGCTTGCTGTGATTCAGAAGGACGAGGAGTTCAATGAAAATGCTTTGAAGATGAACAAGCTTCCCTCTCTAGTCTCCAAATTATGAAAAAACTGGAAACTTGAAGCGTTTATCCACCTTAGTTAACTAAAGTTGAACAGGGTTTGTAATTTATAGAACGAAACAGTCTCTAAAGACCGTAGCTAATGAGCAACAGATGGCTGAATTGGAGCTCTTGGTTCGCTTTCTACCCATATTTAACTAACAGAGGGAGCCACTATTTTCCCCTTCTTTGGGTTGAGTAAGTAGCTGGCGTGAATGATGATTGCATTCTGGTTAAGTTTAAGGAAGCAAGAGAGTGCATTCAGGTTACGTTCCGCCGCAGATAACGAGTGGCTACAAATTTTCTTGGCAAATTTACTTGCTCCGCCTCATCACCTTGTGGTGCTTCTCCAGCATTTGCTGTACATTTTTGTTTTGGAATTTGTACAATGTGATTAATTATATATCATATTTAATGAAGATCTAATTTTGATAGTTGAGTATTGAGTGTTAGTCGGTGATGTATATGACTTAAATCTTAATTGTATTACTAGAAATTTGGCAAATGATGAATGCTAGTTTAAATAATTAAATTGATTACCTAAAGCAGGTTTGGATGTTTCAGATATAATAATTTTTTTAAAAAAATTGGCTTTTTACACTTTATATGGAATTTTGTCGCTAAACTCCTTTCTCAAACCGCTAAACTTTTTAAGTACAGGCTTTTAGCGATGAAATTAATGTCGCTAAAGACTTTTTCGACGGACTTTTAGAGACAAAAATTTTATGGCTAAAAGTTCTTTTAAATTTTTTTTCCATACATTCAAAATTTTGAAAAATATAAAAATACCTTTAGCGATGGAGTTTCCATCACTAAAAATAAATAATTCTGTCAGTAAAAATTGAATTTTTGCCAACAGACCACCAACTTCCGTAAATAATCTTTTACCGATGAGATTTTACCCACATACTTTTAACGACGAACAATCCATCCTAAAAGTCTTTACTGACGGAATATCCATTTCTAGCGACGAAAATGTTCTTGGCTAAAAGTGGATTTTCCTATAGGACGTGGGCCATATTGTCGAAAATATTGACATGTGGAAAGGCCAGTTAGAAGATAGATCGTCAGAATCAGTACATCTGTTGATAAGATCGGCATCAACGGTTACAGATAGTTTATACATGATCTCATTTTAAATCAAAATTGGTGCGAACAGTTTTTTTAGTAGAAGACTAAATAAAAGGGGGGGAAAAGAGAATGGAAGAAAGAATAATCAGACTCAAACAATCGACTTGATATCAAGTCTCACTTACAATCGACTTGATATCAAGTCTCACTTTTTCTTTTCTTTTCTTTAAAACTTGATGTTTTATGCAGTACTTCTACCCTCTATCAATCGAGACTTATGTCCTTTTTATGTCAGTCGATCTAGTGGTACAAGTTACCATTCGTTGTGGACGTACTGTCAGTAATTTGATTAGTCAATTAATCAAAGTTTCTGTTTTAGTCATTTTTATTTATCAAGAGTTTCCCGTTTTAGAGAAGTCCTCAGATAAGACAAGAGGCCGAAAAGAACACCATATTAAAAATAGTTTGCTATCGAGAGCAAATAAACCTACAAAGGGATGATTTTGTTCAGTTTTCTAGGGAGAATATCAATTCCCTTCTAAAAATATGTGAGGCTAAAATTTTGTAAAACTCTTTCTTTTTGTCACTAAATTGTAAAATATGTCGCTAACACAACACTTAATAATAAGAATGTGAATTTAACTAGTGACACAACATACTAGCAGTTTACCATTTAGTGGTTTGTGTGTATCGACAGTAGTTAAATGGCTGTTGTTGTGCAATTAAAAACGAACTTCTGAACTCACTAATGAAAAGAGTACGTAAAAAGCAAGAAGTTAGAAGCCATGTCTTGTCCTTTGGCAACGAGTATTGTCGCAATGCTCTTCGATAAAGAGTATTGTAACAATGCCATGTCACCATTCAATTTCCCCATAAAAACTTGAACAAAAATATATCTAAAATACTTAAAGATGATACGTGAGTATTAGTTAATTAAGGCCCCGTTTGACAAAGTTTTTTTTTTCCAGTTTTGTAAACTGGAAAGAATTAGCGCATTTGGCGGATAGTTTTCATTTTTCTTTTCTTCAGTTTAAAAAATCAGTTTTTAAATCAGGGCTATTTTTGAAAACTCCAAAAATGAGTTTCGGTTTTCAATTTTGGTTTTTATTTTGAGACCACCACCCTCCCACCGCCGGTAGCCACCGCCCACCGCCGATGGTCGGCCACCGCCACGCCCTACCACCGCCACCGCAAACCATCACCAAAGAAAAAACTCAAAATAAAAACTGGGTTATCAAACACCCACTTGTTTTTGTAAAATAAAAAAATTTAAACTGGTTTTGATTTTTATTTTTTTGGAAACATAAAATCAAAACTGAAAGTGTTGTCAAACGGAACCTAAGTTTCAAATGCGCAGTTGCAGAATTACCGCATAACAAAATAGTTTCTCTCAAGCAAATATAAGAATAATTCAGTTTGATTAGCTATCATTTTTTTCCCCGTATCTAGTTCATCACCATCCTTGCTTTGATGGGATATGAAATATTGATGACTAGATCCTCTCAGATCTTTCCAAACTCACCCTCGTCCCAATCTTGACCATAAGAATTCGTTATCTTGTAATAAGGAATACCGTCTTGGACGCCTTGACCTACTATGAGGAAAACATGCTTTCCTCTTATATTAGTTTTCGCAGGCCCATCAGAAATTCCCTGCACAAATTAAAATAATGAGGCAATGTTTGAGATTCAAAGGAGCTGAACCCCCTTGTTGTTTGTTAGCTAAGAATAATGTCACATTAAAGAGACAATCTTTGCATAAAACAACTCGAGCTAAATAAAGTTTATATTTTCGATTCAATTTATCGTATAAACAGAACCACCAAAAAAGTCTAGTTTATAGCTACAATATCGCCATAGTTGTTACATCTAGAGTTTATTAGTCTTTTACGTCAATTCTGGAAAAAATTATATTTAGTACCTCTGAGTTTTGGGTTTAATACACTCGCTACTCCCATAATTTGAGAAATCACACCGACACCTCCTGTCGTTGGATGGTAATTTTTTTTTAATTAAGATGACTTCATTATCCTTACAAGAGTTAAAAAAAACTTCAAATGCTAACCCTAAGTTAGTTGCCCAACTCCCACTGGCAGCTAGAGGTGTCAAAAGGGTCGGGCGGCCCGCGGGCTGGCCCGACCCGGCCCGGTTCTGGCCTGGGCTGGCCCGGCCCCGTCCATGAACAGTAGCGGCCCTGCACAAGCGGGCTTGGGGCCTGGGCCTGGACCAGGCCTTCAGATTTTGCGAAAAAGCCCGGCCCGGCCCGAAAATGGCCCGGGCTTGGCCCGGTTCTGCGGCCCGGTTGTTGGGGCATGAATCCTTGGCATCATGCTTCATGTTTGGGTGTGTCCCACGTTTGAAAAGGTTCTGTCAACTTGCCATTAACATTTCTTGCGTTTTCATTTTGGTTTCTGTCCTGTTCTTTTTTGTTGAGCCCAAAATGACTTTGAGTCATCTGACTTTCTTGTGTTCATGACTCATGTAGGTGTTGGATCTTGGCTTCTCATTTCTCACGAGAGCCACCAACCCTTCTTTATTTATTTGTGTGCCTATCTGCATATTTCTCTCTCTCTCTCTCTCTCTCTCTCCTACTCATACTGAAATTCTTCTTGCTATTTATACCCAAAGCTGTAAATCTTGTTCCTGACCAATTCCGAGATTTTCTGGTGACTTGCTATTTTCATGTTTACTTCAAAATGGGTTCATAAGATGAGTGGATAAGACATTCAATTTTTTTTAGTTTCTTGGGTTGGAGTCCATTTAGGATTCAACCACCTACATTGCCATTCTTTGACTACACCATTTTCCACACAACCCCATATTTCAAGATTTCAACCTCTTTCAGCAGCAAAAGCTTAAGAACCCAAATTCTACTCAAGAATAAGCCACTGCCGGTTCAAGTCGTGTACCGGTATCTAGCTAACCATATGTTATTACCATCTTTGAATGTTTGCCTTTTTGGTCCCCTGTTTAAACAGTTTCTCTGTTTGGAAATAATCTCACAATGTATATGGCAATATTTCCTTTTGGACTCAACTTTTGGGATTAAGGTATCGATATCTAAGAACGAACAAATAAAAGCATGTAGTCACCAATTCTTGGGATTAAGGTATCGATATTTAAAAGGAAATACTCATGTAGTCACCAATTCTTTTTTCCCAATGCAAGATAAATATCATGAGGAAGTGGTATCTCTAATAAAACAACATTTATGAGTAAAGAGGGATAATTATAGCCAATTAAAGAAAGAAATTACACAAAAAAAAAAAAAATTGGGCCCGGGCCCGTCCCTAAATATTGGGCCTAGGGCCAGGGCTTGGACTGGGCCTAGCATTTCGGCCCGGCCCGGATTGGCAGCCACTTGGCCCGGCCCCGGCCCGGCCCTGTTTCAAGCCCGATGGGCCCGGGCCGGGCGGCCCAAGCCCGGCCCGTTTGACACCTCTATGCAGCCCACCTCTCCTTCCCATCTTCCCGGCACTGCCAATCTCGTACCCGTCACCCACCCACCACCAATCTCCACTATTGCCACCACTACCACCTTCTTCCATACACAAAACCCACTAGAGACACTCTCCCATCACCCACCACTAACCTCTACACACATATACTCACACCCCGTCGCACACTGTCGTCGCGTGCACATACTACGACACAGTGCACACACGCCACCCACCCCCCAACTGGCACACACACGAACCCACCACAACCGAATTGCCATCATCACTTCTGTGCGTGTGTTTGTGTATGTGTGTAGGTGCGTTTGTGTGTGCCGTGTGTGCATGGGTGAGTGGTTGGATGAAAGAGGTGGTGGCGAGCTCCGGTAACGGAAGGGAAATGAGAGGTTGTGACCGTGGGGTTTGGGGTTTGTGTGTGCCTATGGGTGTGCATTTATGTGTTTGTATGGGTATGGGTGGATGGGGTAGCAGGTGGGGAGCGTAAGAGGAGAGGGTGGGATTTGTGTGTGTGCGCGCGCTTGTTTGTGTCTCTTGTTGGTGTGTGTCTGAAAGGCCGATGGTGAAAGGGTTATGCACACAAAAAGGGTGGGCAATTAACTTAAAAGAGAAACAAATTATTGAGTTTTCATTTATTATAACAGCAACGTTTAGTGTTAAGATAACAGAAGGGGGTTTTGTGAGACGGACATAATGTGGTAATGAATGTATCAAATCCAAAACTCAAGGTACCTAGTGTAATTTTTCCTAAATTCTAACACATTATAATTAATTGCTAAATATCTTAGCGGTCCCTGAATCCAAGAAATCCTTCAAGCAACCATGTTGCTCCACGATTAGGTCCTTGCCTTAGTACATGCAATATCTTCTTTTGTCTTGGAGGTCCATTTTTTGAAAACTCTCAATGAAGATCTTTGGCGACTTCAACAAGAAATGCAAGATAAACGTCAACCAATGAGATTAAAAAGTATAAACTCGAAATGAAAGAGTAATACAAAATATTTTTGCGGCTTGATTATCTGGATTCTTGAGCTTCTATGGCTTCAGCTCTCCTATGGAAGGATAAAACTCCTCTAATCTCATCCCGAACTTGTTGATGTAGCAGAACCCTTGGTTCACTATCGAGAAACCCTCAAACTCTTCCTCTTCAGAACGTGATTTCTTGGGCATTTTCTCAGGTACACCATTGTAGAGTTCTTGAGGTAAACCAAGGATGTATTCTCTCTTCCCATCCCATGGTACACCTCTCAATCTTCACTTTTCTTTCTCGTGTATGTTCCAATGCTGCTCATATTGCCCAACAGGCAACTTCGCACAAAGTTATACAACATACGAAAAATTCAGTGAGTTTCACTATCCTATATGTACGATATTTTTATAGTTATAATTACAATTTTGGGAGATCAGATACTACTTCTTTTACGGATAGACATGGATCATCATCACAAGTATTATTCGAAACTTATGTGTCCATGGTTTATGAGACTTGTTTCTCATTTACTAGGAAGACTGAGGTGACCATGCATGAGACTCAAGGAGGACAAGGTTTGGTTGAACATGAGTATATGATGCAAATGAATGTTATAACTTTGCTTGGGCTTGGAACCAACAAGAGGTTGTTAGAATTATTTCATTTATCTTGATCCCATAATCAAAATCATTAGAATCTTACAATAGCATAAACATAAGAACAATTGGGTTACGAACTCATAATCGAAGGAAGCCATAGATTACTAAGAATTTTATTCCGATGATGAAAGAATGCCAAGATGCGGAAGCGAACGTATCCTCTTTGGTATTGATCTTCACTATTCTTCGATATTCTTGATAAAATAGAGTGGTGTATTTTTTTCTTTAGTCTAGAAGGCAAAAGAGTGGTCGAACATTATGATACCCTAGCCTCCAAGAAGAAGATATATTTATATAGAAAGAGTAGTGAGATCAACTCTAAAGCCTGCCAAATCTCAATCGTCTATCAAAGTCAAGAGATTAGGGTCTATAAGCCTTTTATATACTATAAATCATTAGTGTATTGGATGCTAAATTAAATAGGCCCATAATGTTATTTAGCCAATTTAATTTGACCCGTTAGGCCACTTAATTGGATTGAACTTATCAATTCCAACAGAGGTTGCTATTTTTCTCTTCAGGATGCTTGAGAGGCTGCTGGTCACTGATGACTGCCTTACTGTTTTTCTTGATTCTGACCCTAAATTTTCTATCTTTGGTGTCTCAGACCACCCAAAGTTAAAACCTAGAGAGAATTCTAAATGTGCAGAAGAGAGGCTTCCCGCCTGTCCCCCTTCTTTGTTTAAGTTTCTCATTTAAGTTCCTTGCTCTTTTGGGAAATTTATGCTGTTAGAGTATGGAGTTGCTAAAACCTCCCAGGTAACTTGCACATATATATAATTAACTCTTCTTTAATGAAGTAAAGATCAGTTCTTATGTTCTGAGAGCCCAACTGTTGCAAATGCTGCAAGGACAGAACTCGACGGAGGCTTGCAAGAGAGAGAAAGTATATATTAGGAATGTCTATCTACATCAACATATGCTTGTCCAAAATTTATTGGTCACTGAAAAGCTTGATAATATGTCGCAACACAACTTTTAACGACAAATGAGGGTTTGGAAAAGCATATTAGGGTGTGAAAATAGACGCTCCTCGATAAATACCTCATAAGCCAACAAGCTAGATATACATGTTATGTTGGCAGGTCGTGTTTGCACTGTATATCCGGTACGGTATTGATTGCTAATATGTTCTTTTAGTGTCGTTTCTGTTGCAATTTATCCACCTCTGGATGTCACTGCTTCTATACAAAAACTTTTCTTTTCCTTTTTGGCATGTATTCTCCTAATGCACCACATTACGTTTGAATTGATTCTTAATAATAGATGCATATTTGAATTCCTAGCTAGCAGCACCTTGTAGTTGTTCAACAAATGAGTTTGAAGATCAAAGTCAAAATCTAGAAAACCTAGTAAGTTGCTGTAGAGCAAGTGACACTTCTTACCTTCAACCAACCGAGGTACCCAATAATGGCACATACTTGCAATTTCATTCCGGCCAGGGTTGCATGAGTTCTACCGCGGTGGCAGATGCAAGTGGTCTGTTCTGAACAAATCATTTGCATCTCGTATAGCATCTGTTATATTGTGTTATCAAGACGCGCATCACAACCCACTTTTTGTGTTGCCGTTGTGCGAATACTTGTGGCTTGCATAATGGCCTTCCGAAACTAATGTAACATGTCAACTTCGGCAAAAACACACCATTTATGCAAAAGTCGATATATTCCGTACGTCAAATGTATAGATCTTCCCATGTAACAGAGTACACACACAAACATAATGATCCACATCAATCAGTTTTATAATGCGATGAAACTTTTAAAAAAGTCCTACCTGATAAATCGGATCATAAGTCAGTACTTTATTCATAGTACTATAGTAAGGAAACAATTGTTGAGCTTCAATGGCCACAGTGTCTGTGGAGTAGTTGCCTCTGTCGGTGCTCATGAAGCCAGCTACAGTCATTTTTTTTTCTCTTTAATCGGTCAAGGTGTCCATGTTACATGCACCTTCTGAAACTTTCTTTTGAAATGAAGCTAGATCCATTCGTACTAACTACAAGTCAAAATATGTTCGGTGACTAAGGCTTTTCTTGTCTGATCAAAGACATCGCTGACTTACTCTCGGTTCACCTATTTAACTTAAAAGAAAACCAATAGTTGCCTCCAAAAGTCTTATATATTATATCAAGTAATCCAGAAGATAGATACCCACTCTAGGATTCAATCACAAAAAAAAAAAATTGACTGCTATTTGAGTTGAAAAAATCTTTCTCCTACTCCCATAACGCGACAATTAGTGATCACTAAATGATTCTAGAGATTTTTATTTAGTGATACTAAAAAAATACTATTAAGAGTTATTCCCAAAAGTAATAACAGAAAAATTACTAGAAATATTTAGATCACTATTATGATTTATATATAATGCAAGTAGCAGCCAAAATTTATTTTTCAACCGATGTCTCTGTCTTGAACTTTGGTCCCTATGAAGAGCATCTTTTTTTTTTTTTGGTAGAAGAGTAGGAAATATATACCAGATATAAACAGTCGAATGTACAAGAGAAAAAGAAAAG
This sequence comes from Escallonia rubra, assembly GCA_033065855.1. Classification (NCBI taxonomy): domain Eukaryota; kingdom Viridiplantae; phylum Streptophyta; class Magnoliopsida; order Escalloniales; family Escalloniaceae; genus Escallonia; species Escallonia rubra. The sequence goes on along the minus strand of JAVXUO010000199.1, from coordinate 127,659 downwards.
CACCCAACAAGGAGGATGACAATCTCATCCAAAGGTCAAAAGAATGCTAGGTACAATAGTAAAAAACATCACAAGGGTAGAGCAACGAGGCATCTTCTGTATTAGACAGGCTGTACATCAACGATCCATTCCTGTCGAACAGCAATAGCAGATCGGGTCACAAAAGCCGCTAAAGCTGATGAAAGCCATAAAGGAGCTGATTTTTCTTGGGTGACCAGTATTGAGTGCAAATCTATGCAGTTAGGCTGAACTATACACAAAATGTTGGGTGCAATCAAAGAAGTGTATCTTTATAGAGGCAAAATAACCTTAAAAATAAAAACAAAAACTTGGCATGTTCTCATCTTGCATGTCATTTTCACATGGGGCTCATGAGTGTTGTTTCTGAGCTTGTCTCTTTCTATGAAATCAATTTTGCAGTAGGTAGGCGGTCTCGGAATTGAGAAGGCCTTTGAGTACCTTATATGAACGAGTCGTGTATTATTCACACCATGGGCCACACCCACAAAAAATAAAAAAAGTGTTACAAACTTTATTTTTCTAAAGCAAGATTTGGGACCCAACATTACCAATGAATCATGATTTGGGGACAGCAATTACTTGTTCGAATACCTTTTCATTTTTATAATAATATTTTTCTTTATTTTTGCTTCTCTTTTCCCAGTCCATTTCCGATTTCTGCTCATATTTCTTTTACAAAAAAAAAGAAAGAAATAATCCCCCCCCCCCCCCCCCCCTTTTTGTGTGTGTAAGATATTGAAATAAAACAATTTTTTTTTTAAAAAAATGATGTAACTTTTTCCTTTACTCAAAGATTTAGAGATTGACCGAAGTGGAGCAAATCACGCAAGTGATCCTGGCCTAATGAGTTAGATTGATGAAATTGTAAAAGCTGGGTACGTGAAAGATTGTAATTGGTTGCCACCGGCCGGCGAAATTTGTGACAACTTTATCACTAAAATGAGCGATTATGCACACGAAACGTTGTTTCTGTGATCGTTTTTTGTTAGGTGTATTGTCAAAGCAGGTTTAACTCTTGTCAAAATAAATTCTGTTGTGAAATGATTGGACCACCTACTTTCAAGTTTGTACACTGTTTTGACAAAAATCAGACATACTTTGACACCAAAACTAACATTTTTATATATAATTTTCAGTAGATCAAGAACCTTCTTATAACAAAGGACCGAAAATTTGGCTCATAGATTAATAAAATGGACTTCACATCGACGTTACTAGAGTTTATGTAAAGAATTAAAAAAAACTATAGTTAAATCTCAAATTTCATATTCTATAGGGGAGGGTTGCTATTACTAAAGGAATGCTGATTTCAAATTTGAAACACGTGATGTTATGGTCACACCGTAAATCTAGCTTCTACCATGTAAAAGTTTGTCACTCTTTGTAGAGCATGAGGAGCAAGTGTATTTGTACAAGACGGGGAAGGCAAGTTGAATTGCAAAAGTTTAGAATTTGGGCAATGGGGGGCACAAAGCTTCCAATTTGAAATTGGCCGGTAGTTACTGCGGCGGGTTCAAAAGCTCATGAAAACCGAAGACCGATTTGCAACTATTCTTTTCCAATTTGTCTGCACATCGATTCACCATCTTTCTCATAGACACTAAAGCTGCATTCCCAGTCTTGCTCGATGAGCTTCCTTATCGGTGTGGTATAATTACACTCTGCTCTAACTGAGAAGTGTTACTTACCGCTTCTAAGACTTCAAGGGCATCTGACTCCTCGATGACCCGTCAGAAAGCCTTTCTACAAGTTAGTGTCAAACCACTTTTAATTACCCACACTTCAGCCCATCTGCTGCCATTGGTAATACCTATATTCTGCATTAAGCCGCCTAACCAAGCACGCGCCACTATGATTGCTAAATACCAACACCGGCTACACCTAGGCTTTCGTGAACATATTCATCAACATTGACCTTGATTTTCCCTACCATAGGAATCCACACACGAAAAAAAAAAAAAAAAGAGAGAGAGCCCGACTACTGATTGTTCCAGGAGTGTTATTGTTTCCTTCACTCGCTACTCGATGATGTGCACTAAATTGGCTGAAAAATTCATGTTTAGCTCATGTGTGTTTTCGTTACACCAATACCCTAGGGAATGAATCAACTTAACGAAAATAGCACAAGGATCCATTTTCACAACATAAACTATGAACTGATGATACTTTACTTTAATGACGATTATATACGAGGGAAAAATGCAAATAAAGTCCATGGCAAAAAACTGTTTTTGAATGACACTTGAAAGCAAAACCAAAAAAGAAAGTCCCAGAAGCATAAAAGTATTCAATGTTGTACTGCTTGAGGTAGGTGTCAAATGAAGGACAGTTTATGCATTGTAACACACTGAACGTCTGGACCAGAATTATCTCCCATTCAAGACTCAAAGTACCAATAATGACACCCTTATATGTTGTTAATCCTTTACAGCCCATAATACAAATCATAAATGCTCTTATGCAAAAAGATCAATAAAAAAGGGAAGCGTACACATGTTACCACAGGCATGAAGACAACTAGCTATGGCTAGAAAGATTAGTTGGCCAACCAGAGATAATGGGATTCTCGATGTGATTTTGACTGAATCACCCCCACAAACTTCTCTTTTAAAATTTTATCTCTTCACAAGTCACAACCCCCCAAACACCATCTTCCTCTCTCTCCTTGCCAGTCCTGAACTTCCCCATTTGTCTCAAGCTGAACAGTTCAGGCTGAAAGCACCGGAAAGAAAGGAAGGTGGGGCAAAAGAAGAGGAAGGTTCAAGAAATGAGATGGGTTTAACAAACCCATTTAAGGAACAACCTCACTCTTTCAGAAGGAAGTTATTGCCCTGGACATTATATGCTTGCCTTCCTATACTCCTAATCCGCTTATACTTCTACCCTTTACCCCTCTCTCTGTTTCCAGCTGATCAGATAAACTCCACCACGAACTCCATAGTCCTTAACCCATCTTCTTCTTCTTCTTCTCCACCTTTAAAAGGTAGATTCTTGAACAGAAAGTTGAGGTTTTTTATCATTTATGCTGCTATTTGTTGTTGATCTTGTTGTATGCGCAAATCTACCAAGATCGATCTTACGTGCTTTTTTTTTTTTTTTTTTTTGCAGTAGAGCAAATTACCCATGTGGAAGTCGCGTGTGATTACACCAATGGCAAATGGGAACATGACAAAAAGGGCCCTTTGTACAATGGCACTAATTGTGGCACAGTGAAGGAAGGTCAGAATTGTATGAGCCATGGAAGGCCTGACATGGGTTATCTTTACTGGAGGTGGAGGCCCAAGCAATGCCAACTTCCCAGGTTTGAACCAAACACTTTTCTCCAACTTATGAGGAACAAAAATCTGGCGTTTGTTGGTGACTCTATGGCCAGAAACCAATTGGAATCACTCATGTGTATGCTAGCTACTGCCTCTACCCCAAACCTTTTCTACACAAATGGTGAAGAAAACAAGTTTAGGAAATGGCACTTCCCTTCTCATAACATAAATGTCTCAATTTACTGGTCACCTTTCCTCGTAAAGGGTACTGAAAAATCTGATGACCAAAATTACAACTCGTTGTACTTGGAATCTGTCGATGAGAGGTGGGCATCCGAGATGGATCACATGGATATGGTTGTTCTGTCTGTGGGGCATTGGTATTTACACCCAGCCGTTTATCATTATGAGAATTCGGTACTAGGTTGTCATTACTGCCCTGGCCTAAATCACACCGAAATCGGGTTCTTCGACGTCTTCGGGAAGGCAATTAAGACCACCCTCAAGGCCATAAGCGAAAGGCGCGGGCCTACTGGCAAACGAATTGGTGTGATCGTGACTACGTTTTCGCCCGCACATTTTGAAGGCGAATGGGACAAGTTCGGGGCGTGTCCTAAAACCAAGCCTTACGAGGAGGGGGAGAAGCAACTCGAAGGAATGGACGCGGATATGAGGAATGCAGAGGTGCAAGAAATCGATGCAGCTAAGGAAAATGCGAAGCGATTTGCTAATTTGAGGCTAGAGGCGTTGGACGTGACCAAGTTGGCACTGATGAGGCCGGATGGTCACCCAGGACCCTATATGCATCCTTTTCCATTTGCTAATGGTGTTTCAGAGAGAGTGCAGAATGATTGTGTCCATTGGTGCTTACCAGGGCCCATTGATACATGGAATGAGATCTTGCTAGACATTATGAAGAGATGGGAGGGCTAATCGAGGAAAAAAAAGATGATGATTCTTCTATATTTATTAAATTCTTTGGGGGGCTAATACACGAAGAAGACACAAGAACATGTTCATCTGTTTACTTTTGGTTGCTTCTGATTCTCTCTCCTTTCATTGAGGTCAACAAGGGTAAGTAGAGAAAGAAGATGGATGAAGGAAGAGCATGTGTGTGGCAGCTTTAATGGACTAATGGTGCCAAAGATGATGATCTTGTCAAAAGGAATTTGGCCTTAGAGTTGTACGAATGCTCTAATGGCCGAATGGACAAATGGCTTGAAGTGTTTTTGGCAGGCCTCTTTATTGGACTACCTTAGTGTGGTTTGTTCACACGTAAGTAGTACCTTTGCTCTAAATTCCGGATTACTAAAATCTCCAGAGCTTTTCTAGTAGTATCTTTTAAATGTCCTAAAGGTTTTAATTAGCATTCCCTTAAATTCTAGACCAAATGTTTGTAATCTTTCTTTGAGTCTATAATTTGGATAGTAACTCAACCAAAACTAAAAAGCGAAACCAAAAATAGTGGTTTTTGCCCTGAACAGCATAAAGGAGGCAGTCAATCAATATCGATTGATCAGAAATCTGATCTAGTACTACTTATTTCTTTCAAAACGAGGTTCAGAATTATTTTCCAAGAATGTAAATGAGTAAATTCTTGATAGATTCGAACGGTCATGTGTCCACGTATCGGTTTTCTTTGAACCGTTCTAAAAGAAAAGCTCAAACTGAGTCGACAACATTGTTTATGACTTTACTTATAATTCAAAGCGAAAAGCATCAAGGGACTTTGTTACATGACCATGAAACTTTTCCTATAGAAGACCAGCCATTGATCACCCGCATGAAACTTATGGACTTCAGGCAATACTCGCTTTGGAATGGCTGAGATCCTAAGAAACCGTAGGCTTACCCAGTGCTACAAATAGGCAATAATTTTAGTCCTGGACTGATGCAAGGCAAAAGGAGAAATGGTCAGCTTGTCACATGATAATTGAACTCCTTTTAATGGGCTTCGTTGATGTTTCCCACAATTACCTCTTTCAATGTGTTCTTTCTCAACATGCTATTAATCTTGCATAGTAGGCTACTGATAGGAGGAGTCCCTTCCTTCGGAGAAAATTCACTGTTACAGGAGCCACTTTTGACCAGAAAAAATGTTAGTAGCAGTTGAGGTTATTGTTACCGCAGAAGCCGCTGTTCATCCTCTCCACGGTGCAATCTGCCAATCGCCACAATATGTCTCACCTCCAATTCGAGCGAAGTGCCTTGAGTGCGGTCGGGGCACTTCAAGTGACCATGGTGACCCAAACTATTGAAAAAATTTAGCTACTATTTCCATATAGTAACAATTAATAGTTGTTGAACATAATTAGTGACTTTTCGGTTAACACTTTCAACGATAATTTTTAGGAGTTATTTTTAATTTCACCAAATATAAAGTCACTAATACATTTTACGACAATACGCTGTCGTTATATGATGGCGTTGTAGGTATCTTCTTACAAATTAAATAGAGGCCAAAAACTTTTTCAAATTACTTGACCTCCAGATCGACTGTCCTGGGCATAGGCTAGCCATGGACCCTTCTAGTCCTTTTCTAAATGTTCTCGTGAAAGCAATAATATGACCATTGCCTAGCTGCTTGAGCTGTAATTTTTTATTTATTGGGCACTGTTTCATCCTCAGGCATTCGCAAACTATGTGAAACATGATATGAACATAGATGTACTTTTACCTACATTTTAATCGGTTGTCATTCGCATACGGTGCGTGCAAAAGCGTAATTGATCATTAACCTTATAAGAATGCCGGGGTAAGAAATTGACATCAGTACAAAATGATGTAAGTTTTGGTTGTGCAGAATAAGACTAGGGATCGTCGGCACATACAATTAAAGAAACAACACACGCTTTAAAGTACCCAAAAAAAAAGAGTTTACCTTGAAAATGGAGACCGAGGAGGAGGGAACGGTAGCAACGGAGTAAAAAAGTTGATGATTGGGTATTTGGGCTAAGTGATTGGAATAATGAAATGGATATTTATTAAATATTGATTAATTTTCAGTAATGATCTTGATTAACTTTTATAATTTCGACATTTATATCGTAACATGAACATTGGGCTTCTCAGTGCTACGGGCCGACCCAATTCATTATAAGCTTCGCCTAAATGGGCAAAAAGAAGCCCAACGAATGATTGTCTTTCCATATCCATAAAAGAGAGGGAATACGTAGCCCATTTAGTAACTTTCCTAATGGATCATTGGGTCATTGGCTATTCTTTTGAATTTGAATGGAATGAATGAAAAAATTAATACAACGGTGGCAGATATTACGTGACATAATACACGAATAAAATTTAATGACATAAAAAAACTTCCAAATAATATGAAATTATTTTTTACTATTTTCTTATCCCATTCATTGGTTACACCGCATCACTATCACGATTGCATTCAAGTTCTTTTCCTTTAGAAGTAACTTAATTGCATGCATGAAGAAAACATATTGAGGGAGCTCTTCCATGGGAAGGTCAATGCTTTAAGTAATTTAGGGCCGACTAAAAGGAAAAAAGAGTATATGCCTTCTTTTCTTTTGATTGAAGGGTTCTAAATTTCTCCAAAGAAATCTTTGGAAAAATTAATATTTCAATGGTCCCTTCACTCACGCCTTTTACATCTAAGTCATCGTTCGTTCATTGGAGGGAGCGTGAGAGCCAAAAAAGTGACGCATGAATAGTACTTATTGAATTTTCCTTTTTTGACAAGTACATAATATTCATTGAATTTTTTTCTTTTGATTTTTTGTAAAAACTAATTTTTAGCTGACATTAATTTGAATTTGAACTCACAGAATAATTATAGACCAAGTATCGTTTGACGGGTCAATATAGAGTAGAATAATGAGTATACTCTGCATTTACATGCATCAAATTTATCCTAAAATTCATACACAGCCAATAAAAAGAAACTTAAAATTTCAATGACAAGAATGAAGTAACAAAAATCTCAATAAAAAGAGATTATAAAAAACGCACCATAAGTGAGATGTGAACTGAAGTGTGTTCAAGTGTTGAGCAATCTCAGTCTCTCTGTCTTTTCACTTATCCCAACTGACTTTCCTCTCCCATGGCCACAACTGTCTCTCTCTCCTGCTCCTTAGACACCCTCCCTCATCACCACCACCACCACCTCCTCCGCCGCACCACCCACTGCAAATTTAACCAAAAACACGCGTACCCTTTTGTGATCTTCCCCAAATCTGTTCGTTACACTCTCACCATCTGCTCCTCCACTTCCCCACCATCTCCTTCCCCAACCCCCCCACCGGCTCCACCCCTCCAAAATCCACTTCCCACTTCCCCGTTCCTCTCCAACCGAGACCTCGCAAGCCTCCAAAACCTCCAAAACTTCAAGTACTTCCAAAAGTTGGAATCTGGATCTTTGCTCATTAGAGTGATGAAGGAAAATGAGATGGACATGACAGTTGGGCTGCTTTCGGAATCCTTTGCAGAGTCAATGCTGTTGCCTGGGGTGTACGTGACATTCTTGGGGTTCTTGGTGAAGCAGTATTTGATTGAGAGGAGGGCTTTGATGCCTCACACTGCAACACTTATTGGGTTCTTTAAAGGAGATGGGGAGAAGGGTGATGAAGGTGAGGTGGAATTGGCTGGGACTGTGGAAGTTAGCTTTGATAAATTGGGTGCTAATGCTTCCCCTCCCACTCCCACTCCTCCAAAAAATTCGCCTTACATTTGCAATATGACTGTAAATAAGCCCCTTAGGAGGTACGCTAAGTTTTTCAAATTTTGCAATTATGTTTTACTTTTCAAGCAATCTACTTGTGATCGTATTTTTTATATACTTCCTCTTCCAAAATTTTGGGTGCATTTGGCTTTTACCTGCTTTGTGGATAGAATGAATGCATGAAGATGGAATTAGGTTCAACCGTGGTTAGAATTTACAATAATCGTTAGTTGGACAAGTCAAACGACCGTTAAAATGACAAGATTTATGCTAATCTGTTCAAAATTTGCTCGCAAGTTAAGGGGACTCGAACTCTGGATGGGAAGTACTTTATTAGCCTGTTTGAGCAAGTGTGAAAGATAGGATCTCTAGAATTTGCATGACACTAGCCTCTCTTGATTTATCAATCTCTCTGGAAAAAAAAATGAAACATTTATGGTCGGTTGAGTGGATATTTTCTGTTCAATTTGATTTGGGTTGGAAGATTTTGTGTTATTATCTACTTCCTCCGATATTCTGGGAGAAACAGTTGGAACTTCTCTCTCGAAAGAAGTGAACATTGACAATGAGAAAGGAAAAAAAAAAATGCCTACTCTAGCAGTGGCTCTATTTCATTGTTATTTACTTTTTGTCGATTGATGTGGTAAGATTGTTATACGGGATTATGTTAGTACAATCTTCGTGAGATGAGCTCTCTCTGTGGATCATGTTATACGGGAATGCAGAAAGGATACCAGGGGTCCAACCTAGCGAAAATAATAACTATTTCCTTGAATTTTCTGGCTGTTCTTTGGCGTATTCAATAAGTTTCTATTTATCTGCCATATTCACTATCTGCTCCATCCAATTATGTCAAATATGATACTACTTCTTGGACAAATACTTGGAGCTTGAAAGCCATAATAGATGGCTGCATTTACCAAATAAGACCACACTACAAATTTCCTATATTAATCTGCAGGAGGGGCATTGGTTGGCATCTTCTAAAGGCAAGTGAGGAACTGATTTCACAAATGAGTTCTTCAAGCGTGGTATACTTGCACTGCAGAATGATTGATGCAGCTCCATTGAACATGTATACGAAAGCAGGTTACAGTATTGTTGATACCGACAGCATTTTGATACTATTGACACTGCAGAGACGTAAGCACTTGATGTGCAAGCAACTTCCCGTGTTAAACAGCCCTTCAGAAAACAACGTTCTAGATCCTATTGAGGATCAATCTTGATGACATGAGATGGTTATTAGGTGAGGTGTGGGTAGTTACTGCAACATGTTGTTCCTCTATTAAAGGAACTGATGATTTCCGCTTTCTGGCTACCTCTTTCTCAAACATCCTCATGAGTTACTGTTGTACATTTCCACGTATACAGCACACATCTTTCTTCCTATATATCGCTGTGCTCCTTTTCTAAGAAACTTCTCTGGATGAACTGTTTGCGTTGGCGAACCTCGGTGTCCATCCTAATCGGTCTGCAATATTCAGTGCTTATGGACTCCTGTTTTCACTTTTCATGGTCAGAACATGCTCTTATCTGTTTTTCTCATGATAACCTAATCGGTATGGTTATTGGCTGAAAGGTCCATTGGACTGTACTGTATGTCTTTTGATGTTTATGTCATGTCCTACTTGAGAGTTTTTGGGACCTCGTGTTGTCGGTAATTCGCATCAGACCTAACTTGTACTTCTCGTTTCTCCTTCTCGTGTGGGAAGCTAGATAGCTAAGTTGTTCAATTTACTGCTGGAACTCTTCGATCTCTTCCTTTCGAGCTTCACTAACATACTTGATAATCTTGCAATCTGCTCCATTCAAAAGCATGTTTACATTAATAATGAGGTCATCGAAACTCAAGAATGTTTCAACTCCCACTAAGTGGAGCAGCCTACATGAATCCTGCTTTCTCTGTCCACCATCTTTTTGGCCATGGGATCAAGGTAAGTTCTTGCAGCTCTATTATCTTGGAATTTACTTGTACTTGGTTCTGCTTTAGAGTGCAATATATTTAATTGCATTGGTCTGGACTTGTTTCTTCTTTCTCCAAATCAGATAAATCCATGAATATATTCTCCGATGCTGAACTCAAGTCCTACTTGTCTAATATGGCAGCAATTTGTTTATGATGATAAAAGAGCATTAGTTAGCTGTTTGTATCCTTCTAGCGGACAGTAACGCAGTTGTTGGAACATGAGAACATGATGGTTGTGTAGTTTTTACTTTTACGTTCTAACATATGTTCTCTTCCTTTGCTGTGATGTATGGTACATTTAGTAATTCTCGAGAATTTTATGGTCGGAAAGAAGCTGAAAGATCACTTTTGTGTTGTTAGAGTTGAGTTGCCTTTTGAGTAAGGGTGTCAATATCAACCCAAACCCATTTACCCACCCACACCACCCCATTTAAAAGACACCCAACCCATCCATTTAGTAATTGGGTCCTAATGGGTCAACTATTTTTCGAACCCAACAAACCATGGGTTTAAATGGTTTATAAGTGGGTACCCATTAAACCATCTAATTTAATCCTTAGAAAACTCTCAGCCACTAGCCACACCATCGCGACTGGCCGCCATTACCACATGCCGAAGCCGACAACACTTCATCATCGTCATCCTGTTCCCACCATCCCCGCCATAAGAAACAACACCCCACGCACAACCAAGCAATACCCTCAATTAAGAAGACCTCGAGTGGTTTAGAGGTCATCTCTGAAAAATTCTGGCGAAGACCTCAAGCTAGATCCACAAATTGGAGCCATCTTGGCTCAGATCTATAGTAGATCTAGGTTTTGCGGGTAAGGATGATCTCCAAACAACTTATGGGGGCTCAAATGGAGGCAGGTGCGGTGGCGTTCAGAGTGGTTGTGGTGGTTGTTGAAGGGGGATGGTAGTAGCAGTGCGGCGGGGCTGTGGTGGTGGATGTGGATATTTTTGTATTGGGAGGAGCTGTAGTGGCGTTCAAAGTGGTATATAGGTGGTGGTTGTCATTGCGATGGCTATAGCAGTTCGGCGAGGCTATGGTGGTGCGATATTCTGGTTTGGCAATGGGGCTGTAGTTGCGTCTGCAATGGTTGGGTTTTGTCGACGGGATGGTGGTAGCAGTGCTGCGGGGCTGTTGCCGTTGACTGATGTGGTGGTTGTCGGTGGCAGTGGCGGTGGTTGTCGGTGTGGTGGCGGTGATGATGAAGATGAGGAAGAGAGATTCAAGAATATTAACCTGTAAATTAGGTGTTGGGTCATTTTTGGGTTAATGGGTGAAACCAACCCATTAAAGGCATGACCCATTTGACCCACAAATAAATGGGTTGATATGGGTCACTAACCCATTTATACCCAACCTTTTTAATTCACGCCCAAACCCAACCCACCCGCCCAATTTGCCACCTCTACTTTTGAGTTAAAAGCTTAAGCTATCAAAGGAGCCTGACATGAATATTATTTGCTTTAACACTCCCCCTTACGTGCAAGCCTATATCAACCGTGGAGAATCAAATCAAGAGAGATAAATCGAGGTGCAATACCGCAAATGCAATGAGAAGATACATAAACGGGGCAAATCATAGAGGGAAGATTTGAACTAGAGACCTTGTCAAACCAGAGCTCTGATCCCAAGTTGATATGCCGGTTACTCCAAAAGCTTAAGCTATCGGAGAACGAACCCAACATGTATATTATTTTCTTAACATCTTGTGCTTGTTTACCTGGTACACAATACTAGTCAAATATGCTATGATGAATATTTATGTTATCTGGTATGCTATCATGATTATACATTTTCAACTGATGGTCTTACCCATGGAGATGGAACTCTTGGTGACCATGTGTTGATTCTTAAACCACTAAAACAAAGGCTTAAAGCTTTTCAATTTGTCCTTGAAAAATAGTTACATAACAGTAATAGAGTAGCTGGCATATAAAATCTTTCGACAGAAATTGTAATGCTGATGAGGAAACAGGACTAAAACGGTCCTTTCTTCTCATCTTGAATCTTAATGCGTCTTTCAACTTTCCTGGATCTTCTTGGTTCACAGTCAAACTTTGAACTTCTATGCTCCAGTCTATTCCCAAAAGATTCTGATTGTGAATAAACAGTTACGAGAAGCTACATGTGCATATTTATTTCTGCGTGAGCGAATAATTTAACCTACTAGGGTTGTCAGATCATTCTGAATGTATGCATCGCCATACTTAAGCCTTTTGAATTTGTACAAAAAATCAGTTGGAGTTCCTTTATGCATTCTTCCATCGAGGGTCTTTCGCTACTTTCGGTTCGGACACAGCGTGATGCTAGGTTCGCAAACATGGCTATCGACTCCATCGTGTATGAACTTCGGTTCATTTCTGGATCTATCACCTTGCGCAATCTCTTCTTGTCATTCAATATATGCCTAACCTGTAACAATTAGGATGCCACCTTTTACTTTTATGCCTTATAGTGTATCAACTAAAATCTTTTAGGATGAGAAGAACTTGTGTCTACCTGTAATACGAGGTTTTGATCATTGGGTCCTTGGTTTAGGTCCACCGCTCTCCGTCCAGTCAAAAGCTCAAGTAGAACTACTCCAAATGCATAAACATCACTTTGTAAAGTGAGTTTCCCTGTCTGTTACCAAATGTATATGTCAAAACTCAAGTTGTCTTACCATATAATGTGATGCAAAAACACCCAAGCTTATGACTATCTACTCTACAGATAATGGAAGAACTTAGCATCATACTTAGCATGCAAATCTATAGATGACAAAGTACATAATATAGCATTTATTTAATTTTCTGAGCCATATATGTAGTCTTCTATTCAAGGTAAACAAAAACACCCCCGAAACCTAACAAAAAGATCATATGCCGCATAATATTTATCCTTTTCTGTTCATAGTCTTGAACAGAAATAGGTGTCTTATTTTCCAACAACTGCAAAGTTGTCATTTTTTTTATTGTTGAAGAATCAAAATGTCATTTATGAACTTATCAGAGCATCTGATTACATTTAATAGCAGGATAAGTTTACATGTACTTGGAAATTTTATGATTCTAACTTTGGTGGTGAGTTGGCTTTAGTCGCAGAAAAGTCAAAGTTAGCTGTAATTCTTGAATTTGACACTTTTTAGTAATGGTACTTGGAGAAACTACAACTTATACAATATCTCGCACTGCATAGCTTGTTCTCTAACCTTTACTCGTACTTTATAACTTTTTTGCCCTTTCTTTTGAGAGAGAAATAAAGAGGTATATTTTTTACCTGCCTGCCTAAGCTTTTTTTCTAGCCCTTTTCTTGCAAAGAGGGGATTATGCACGGTATCATATAAAAGCAGACAGAGGTAAGGAATGCCTCGGAGCATAGCAATTACGGAGGACTAGTTCTCCTTCAATTGCTAAGATCCTTCTTCTTTAGCATGAGTGAAAAAGATGACTCCTATATATAATAAGCATCTCATGCGATGGTTCTTGTGAAGGAATAGGCAGCTATTTAATTTGTGAGATCAAAAAACACTATCAGAGATGGGGTTGGTTAGAGACTTAGAGTGCAGATATTATTGCATATATATTCTCCTATGTACTATTACATGCTTATTACTTCATGAAATTCTGACTCCATTGATTCAGAATTTCTATTTTGTGATTTCGTGTAAATTATCTAAAAGCATTTGATATAAGTACGGAAGAGGCTATTTCCACCCTCTTGTTTGTCGCTAAAAGGTGAAGACATGTCACTGAAGTTTTGAGCGACAAAAAGGGGGTGGAAGTAGCATTTCCCATTAAGTATTTTTTGTTGGTGTGATTTAGTTATTGAGTAAGATTATGTTATAAATAAAAATCTGTAGTCAATTGCACATAAATGTAAGGCGAATAAGAAAAACATAGAGGAGAGAATTGGAAGAACCGATTTATTAAAAGAGAGAACTGTCAAGCATAATTAAGCACAAACCAGAGCAAAAAACTTTTCTTTGTGAACAGAGGTGCATACCGATGTATACTCTGGGTCGAAGTAGCCAAAAGTACCAAGCACTCTAGCAGTCACAAAGGTCTCCTGGCCTTCTGGCATCAATTTTGCAAGCCCAAAATCTGAAATCTATGGAAACAGCCAGTGCACAATTAAAATCGACTTCTCCTGCTGTCCTTGAAATATGAGAATAGAGTCCAGTTAATTTACCTTAGCTTCATAGTTTGTGTTCAAAAGAATGTTGGTGGATTTGAAATCTCTGTGAACAATTGGAATTCCAACGGCCGAACTTGAATGAAGATAAGCAAGACCTCGTGCTGCTCCAAGTGCCACCTTGAGCCTTGTAGGCCAGTCAATCTTCACTTCCGCGATTCCTAGAAATCCAGTTAAGAGAGTAATAGAAAAATACTGTAAAGACTTCGACTAGTGAATGGATTTTTGGAGACAAAACCAACCATTTAAGTGATCTTCTAGGTTCCCTTTGTGCATATATTCATAAACTAGAAATCTGTGCTTCCCATCCGCACAATAGCCTATTAAAGAAACCAGATTTGGATGCTCCAATCTGCTCAAGATATCCACCTCCACACGAAACTCGCGCTCTCCTTCCGCTACTTTAAATGGTGGTAGCTCCATTTTTTTGATTGCTACAACCTTACAGTTCCAAAATAGAAGCATTTACATGTTATGAATTCATTTATCAGTTAGGACAATCTATCTCTACGATGACTATAAGAAATTAATTCAGTTTTTCAGAATGCGCATGGAACAAAAATTTGTGGTAGGTGGATGTTACATATTTAACTGCTTATTCGGATTTGTTGTGAAGAGGTGTTTGTTAGAAGTTACCTCACCAGACCTTAAAGTGCCCTTATAAACTCTACCAAATCCTCCCTTCCCAAGCAGATTTTCTTCACTGAAAGAACTTGTGGCCTCTTCCATTTCTTTCAGTGTGAAAACTGATGATCCCTGGCGCTTTTTTGCAGGTGGGTTTTGATCTTCAAGCTGCCAGTACTCCACAGATTTATACATCCCTGAAAAAGTTAGGTGTTTGGACCTTACTTTCTTGAAGAATGGTATACAGGAAGATGTGGTGAAGACAATCGTGAGAAGAAACAGAATATATGTTGCATACATAAGTAGCAGAAACATACAAGGGTCAACATGATCCTCGGATTTGCTTCTCCGGCGCTTGTTCCATGCTGAGACCAAACCAAAAGGCATGATTTTTCTTCTCTGAGTGGATCCAAGTGACAGATAAATCACAATATTTTCACAATTCAATTAAGTTTTCGCAGACATAGAAAATGAGGAAAATGGCAAGGATTATCAAGTATAAGGAGGAAAAGGGGTGAGTAGAATGAGAATCCTGAAATGAGTACGTATAAAGCAAGAATGTTAGCTTTGGAGAATACTCAACATAAAATCAACAAACTGTCCTCCAACAACTTGGATTTCTCACTTGAAGGATAAGAAAAAGCAAAGGCAAAAAAAAGAAGATACTACTTGCTTGCCTTTAGGTGTTGTGGGGGGGGGGGGGGGGTTAAGTGGGGTGGTGTTTGAAAAGGAAAGTGAAGCTGAAATCTCCCTCCATTTCTCTTTTTCTTCCTCTCTTTTACTTATGTGCATAGAGAATAAGATTTGTGGTTGAGGGGTCAGTTTCTTCCCCAACCGTTGCAGAATTATTGTTGCTCATGATATGATTTCTATAGTTCAAACAAAAGAAAAATATGTATTCTTTTGTTGGTACTGACAGGGTTGTTCATACCCTCTTGTAACTACTGTTTAGCCCTGTGGTGCATTGCTTACATAGTTACACCCATATCCCTGTACGTGATTTCTGGTACAAAGTTTCCATATGATTCTCATTATTACTTTGGTTACAAAAACAAGATACTTTGTTATTGATATCAAAACTTAAACTTAACTCTCAAATATTGTATTTTGCAAGTCACCGTATACTAGATTTAGAGTGCAAGGAGCTCTTAAAAGTAGACATGTAATGTCCTGCAGGGGCTTTAGCAATCAAAGTCTTCAAGCTACATCACCATTGGCCTTTCACTTTAATTCCAGCTGATTGCATCATAGCTAGAGGAGTAGGGCCCCTGACTAGGAAAGGGCATTTCTTCTTCTAAAATAAAGAGATGAATTCGCCTTAGTTGAAGAAAATATGAACTTCTATATAAATTTTCTGTCACGTGTATCAGGTTGATTGGTACCTTAGAAGGAACTTAAATTCCTCAAGTAGAAATCTATTATTACTAACCATTTTAGTGAAGTGAAAAGTCGATTTTTTTTTTAATCTAAGATTGTGACTGTAGAATCCAAATAGGCGTGGCAATGAGTCAGTTCAGGTGCGGGTTTTGGCAAGACCTTCCCCTGCCCCGCCACCCCCTACGTGGAAACCCTACCCGTTCCCGCCTCACCCGCCTTCGGGTTGGGAGGTTAAAAACAACCCTGCTCCTACGAACAATACGGTTCCCCGACTCGACTCTGCCTTACCATCATGATACCCAAGAAAATGAGCATTCAATCTGAATCAATTTCCTAACAATGGTAATTTTCTAAAAAGGGATGAGACTCGATTTACATTTTTTTGAGCTAAACACACACTCTCTTTTGTCACGTGTATAAAGTTCGACATATCGAATCTCATCCTCAGATCTCAAACCTCCATGCAGACCACTCCTAATTGGTGAATGGCATTCTTTCCATTGACCAGAATAAATAGCACACTTCCTCTCCCACAGATTTGGGAGCCAAACTCTCTTCAATTCCTCCATTTAGAGCATCAAACATTACAAGGTTGAGGGTTAACATGGCTGCCAACAGGAGTATAGCAACCGCATTCCTCGTATGCGTGGTGGTTGCGGTGGTATGGGTCAACATTGGCGAAGCAATCTCAGACTGCGCAAGAGATTGCATGCCAACATGCATGAACGTGAGCGGCGCAACCATCCCCGCCTGTGAGATTGGCTGCGAACAGTATTGCCAACAAATTTCAGGCGGCCAGGCTGCCGCAGGTGGGAATTCATGAACATGGAATCGAACAGAAAGATATTCTCAGGTGGAAAGACCCGAGTACATAATTTGCCGGCGGTTTCCGTCTTACTAATTCCTTCGGCTTTTCATAGACATAACCAGGTGAATGACAAATATCTGAGCAACACAATGTGTAAGCATAACACTTGTTTCAATGATGTTATACTTGTATTGTTTCTCTCCTGTTCTTATCAAATAGTCTTTCCCAATTTAGTTTGGTTTTCACTTGATATTGAATGACCTATGTACATTTGCTTTCTGTGAAAGTTTCCAATTGTGAAAAAAGTGATTAAAGTAGCTTTCAGGCTTGGAAACTGAATTGAAAGATCGTTTTTTGTTTTTTGGTAACTACAAGAATTGCATTGATAAATAAGATCATCATGTCACGAGATCAATATTCTCTGCTGTAAAACAAAGGTGTTGTACAACATTTAGCGACAAAAATTTATCATTGAAAATGTTTTATCACTGTTACTGAAATTAATAATAACAATTTTCTGTCGCAAAAAAAATTTAACGGCATTTTTTTGGTACAACACCTCTTGATCCCATGTCACGATATTTCCGTAACTCTATGTATACATGATCGAGAAAGTCAAAAGGTAACAGACTATCTACCTAATACGGAGTAGGATCTATCCAAATTACAATTAAACTATAGCGGATCATATCCTAAATTTTAACCTAACGAAAGGTAACTTGTCAAGCGACTCAAGCCCTAAAGGTTGACAAATAACACTTGGTAATTGAGAGAGTCGTTTATGATTGTTATAGAGTTGAAGCACAATCCTCCATTTAGCGACAAATAATTTGACGCTAAGCAGTGTTAGTCGCGTACAATTGCTAATTTACTAACTATGGTCAGTGATGATCTTAACTTAGAGGTTGTGGCATGTTTGTGGCTTTTTTATACCTTCATTGTAGCTAAGAAAAAAAGTTTCTTCCGGATTATGTTCATTTTTCTTAATGTTTGCACAATGGCATGTGCATGGAATTGGCAATAACTTCTTTGTCGGTCTTTTTGTGAAGTAGCTTTCAAGTCCATGAACCGTACACATGGCATAGCAGAACTATAGCCCAAATGTGTTCCATCCCCTTCCTTTGCTAGACTTTTATCGACCCATCAATCTCAGTTTCCAATACTTAGCAACAAAAGTGAACCTTTTTTGCGGCACAGAAGGAGATGGTAGAGTTTGGGTTGTCTCTGTTATAGGTTTCTTCATTAGGGATGACAAAAAAGTCACTCTCCAACTATCAAACGATCGCGGACTTTGTCTCAAAATTGAAAGGGAAATTTTTTGCTGCAATCCAAATTGTAGGGCACGCGACTCTACAACCCCGGTATAGTGATAAATGGTGGTGGCTAAATTTGCTTAGCGGCTTTCAGTTAGTGATGCGAAAAGTGCTTCTAAGACTTGCCGCTAAAAATGTCTACAAAAAATATCAGTATTGACATTAAATGGTCACTGTATAGAGGGATTGTAAACTATTCCTACTATTGGTTACGGCCGAATCTCCCCGAACTAAAATTAATTAACATGTCAAACTCCCCCCTCGAACTTTGTAGATCAGTTGCAGCCATATTAGAAAAATATGTCCTTAGAAGGTAAATTTGCAAAGGAAGTTGAAATTGTGCTATAATTTGGAGGTGGTTTTGAGAAATATGCCTGAGAGGAATTTCAGTTTTGATTGCATCCTAACAAGATCCACGGCAACATTTATGAGCTCATAAAAACGCCATCCCTGGTGACATTAAAATTGCATCTGCACTCTGCCGCCTCCCCACCAACTTACTTCAATTGGTTATGGGTTAAATGATCCCATCACTCCTATTCATAATTTCATAACATCCAAATATATAGCGAATGTCTATTAAAAAAAAAAAGAATTGTTATTTAAGTTCTGCAATCGTCGGTTGAATCACACGATGACTATCAGCACTGTCATTTTACGTACACAATCGTACAATCTTGCAAAAGATTGTCATTAGTCTTAATGAGAGTGTCAATATGGCTATCAAATGAAAAGCTGTGTAGTGTGGATATCAGCTCCCATCTTATAGTATGTAAACAAAAAGAAAAAAGAGAAAATCTTAAAATCTAGCGTTTCATTCGTTAGTAACAGAATTACAATGACGGTGCCGACGGTACAATGCTAGGCGTTGATTGACCTCTATTTGATGCGTGAGAGACAATAGAGTTATCAAGAACATCAATATATGCTCCTATTTGAGTTGGAGGGACGAGCACCTTTTGCTGCTAAAGATATTATATTGACAAGCGACAAAAGCACTTTTACTATCACTTTTTTGTCATAAAAAAACGGCACAACAGAAAATCCTTATCCGCGTCGGAATACTCTTCCAAACCGTCGCAATAACTTATTGGTGGCATCTCTGGTACAATTTAAGCAGCTTAACTGCAGTCACCGCCAAGAATGGCACTCCTTTTGTTAGTGACAGATCTTAGCCATTGAAACAGGGGGGCACACTTGAAGTTAATGCACGCGGCATTTAGCTACCTGCTGGCTTTGAAGAGTTACTACTATAAATACACTGTCTGTGTTATGGCTTTGCATATCTCTCACTGAAGTTGTCACTTCGATTTGCTCTAGCTTTCATCACAAATCAATGGCTACCACAGGCAAGCTTGAAGTAGACATAGAGGTCAAGTCTCAGGCAGATAAGTTCTGGGGCAGCTTAAGGGACTCCACCACCCTCTTCCCGAAGGCATTCCCTCACGATTACAAGAGCATAGAAGTTCTTGAAGGTGATGGCAAAGCTGTTGGATCTGTCCGTAAATTCCACTATGCTGAAGGTAATTGACTAACTAGGGTCACATTTAGGGTAATTTTGAAGAAACCGTAATCAGATCTATATACGCTAAGAATGTTGTCTTAAAGGTTTGCACATTATGCGTCACATTTTACTAGAGCTATGTATTCTCTGCTGGGCTGCACCTCTGCTGACTGTTATAATATAAAAATCTCGCCAAAAGAATTCTAGCGGTAAAAGATTGTCACCATAGATTTCAGCAACATCGATAGAGAAAATTATGTGGTAATCTTTTTGCGAGAGCTGTATAGCAGAGTTGTTGTGTAAAGTAGGAACCATTTTCTATTATTTTGATGTTTTATAAGATGTAAGCCGTGTGATGCATGATCTACAAGCTTCTGAAATAGTTCATCTCATCATACTTAAGAAGCTTCCTTATAAGGCAGTGTTACGTTGTGCATTACAAAAAATTTGAAAATATTTGTCGCACTCTAGACTTTGCGTAGTGCGAGCTGATCGCGTAGACAAGTGACTTGGTAGTCACCAAGAAATTAATAGGTGGTCAGGACCGTCACGTGGTAATGGTCGAAATATGAAAGCGCATTCGAGCTAAGGCCAAAAAATGTCGCAAACTTCACTCTATTATGCATGTTCTTTCTCGTTTTCGTAGGATCCCCCCTCGTTAAAACCTCGGAAGAGAAGATCGATTTTGTGGACGAAGAAAAGAAAACGGTTGCCTATCGGGTCGTCGCTGGAGATCTTCTGAACTACTACAAGGAATTCAAGGCCATCATCGTTGTGACTCCAAAAGAAGAAGGAAGCTGTGCGAAATGGTCCTGTGAGTTTGAGAAGGCACATGAAAAGGTTCCCGATCCCAACATTATCAGAGATTTTGCAATCAAGAACTTCAAAGAGATTGATGAGTACATTCTCAGCCTCAAGGAATAGTTTCAGAACTGTACTGTGGAGGGTCTGTGCTATGATCTAGTGAATAATGTAGAGGTTTACTCTGCAATTGAATAATAATAAGTTCTTCAGTGGTATGATTAAAATCTTGGTGCTGCCCCATTTGCCGCAAGTATATTGGGGTGATTTACATTTGATGCAAAACATGGGATATCGTTTTCCTTTTTATTTTCTTGAATATGAGTTTCTATTCTTTTTTCGGAAATGACCGTACAAACACGTACTGATCGATATTTTCCCTTAATTACGTTGAATTCAATTTTTGTTTTTCCAAGAGACAACATGATTACCAGATCTATGTACCCTCCTAAGTACGTCTTCGTCCAACCAAAGTCTAAGCTTTGGACAAAAAAAAAACTCAGAGATCCGAGTGATCTTAGTCCATCGTAAATTACCTGAAACATATCAAGATTATTTTTTTATCTTTTTACTTCTTCTTCATCATTACGACACCGCTAGCTCAATTATCAAGTCCTACCACCCATTACGATACCGTCAGTTATCAGATCAAGGTAGGTGGGGGGGGGGGGGTTGCGGTCTCCTTTCACAATGTGGGTTGCATCAATTCATATATTTTCTTGCTTATGATGAATTGACTGCCTTCTCTAAAGAGTTACTAACTGCTTTTTATTGGGCTAAATCAAACAAATTGTTGCACATTAAATTACTGACAAACTCCAATTTTTTGCTTGATCAGCTATCGGACACGATGGACATCCCTGATACCACCGCCCCCATAATGTACGACTTTTGCTACTTCTTATATGGTTTCCACCAGTTTTGTTTTGCCAAATCCACGACGCCTCAAAAGAATCCAGATCATTAGCTGCTTTTGCCTACCATATTTCTGGAAAAAGAAAAAAAAAAGGAAAGCACGTGATACACGTGATGTTTCATTTCACCATTGTTGCCAACATGGCAACATTGAAAGTAGTAAGGACCTGCAAACCTGTGGGGAGCTCCGTGTACATATATGGATTGAACGTCCCTTCAAGAGTGGCTATAGGTCGTTGAAGTCAATGGCATTTTAACTTTTAAGAACACAAGATTTTTTTTTTGGTTACAACGATGTCGTTAGGAGGTTGAATCAGCAAATTTCACCTTTCATCTTGTGTTCTTAATGATGTAGAAGAAGTACTTAGGAGGGTACATCTGTTAAATGGATTGAATTGCTTGTTAGGTGAAATTTGTACATCTGTTAATGGATTGAATTGCTTGTTAGGTTGAATCAGCAAATATTTGGGTTCAATTGAACCTTAACTCATTTATCCAAAAGTGACCCAACATCATCTATTCAGAGGTACAGACCAACATAATCCATCTCTCCCCCCGACCCCCTTCTCCCTTATAAGTTCTAAATATATCATTCACCAAACTAGCTTCTAGAATTACATGGATCACCTAAAATGCAGTTTACAAGAGAAATCCATACCAACTCCCAGAGGCATAAATCTTTGAAGGGTATATTCGAATTTTAGTCAAAATGTTTGTGGTTCAGAATCTTTTTTTTTTTTTTTTTTTGAGTCAAAAGTCCTTTGTTATTCATTCAGCTCAAATCATGTACAACTTTTCAATCTATGCACATCTCCATAGTATCAACTTTACAATATGTACATTAGTCTGGCAGTATTCTCGGTGTATCCAGCCCTCATGCTTGGCACAGCGCCTTGTTTTGGTCTGATGCAGGACTCCTTCTCCATCTGAGGGTTCTGTAGTATATCCACTGAGCTATCACTTGCATACACCCATTCACTGCAGCTTGCTTATGTCTGAAAATTCTTTCTTGCCAAATCCCATAGACTACCACTGCTACTATAAGTTTACACAATCTGGCTTTAAGACTTTTCACCCTGAATTGTGTGGTGGTGGTTCAGAATCTAAGGGATTTTCTTCTTAATTTTTGAAATTTAGGTTATGGTATGCCATCGAATCCATTATCAATCCGATCTGATCCATTTACAATAGGACCAAAATAAAATTGGATATACCATTATTTCATGTTTTCTTCGTCATACAAATTTGTGCTAGTATTTCATTCCCCCCCTCCCCCCTCTCAAACAGGAGAGAACACCGACACCATTGCACGAGTATAACAAAGATGACGGTGAAGGACAAATTTGGGAGTGTTGTTTCATATACCTAATCACCAGGCTAGGGCATGATTCACGGCGGTGCGGCGGAAAGGACTGGATAGGTTTTGGCAAGATGAACGAGCCTTCAACTACAAAGACAAAAAAGGTGTACAAATGTAAGGCCAAAATGGGATGAACAATTGGGCACTAATTTAACAAATAACCAATTATGGACCACGCCTAAAGACGAAGGATCTAGAAGGCAAGGGAACACAAAAGGTTCTCTCTCCATGTGCGGCGGCACTCCGAGCTGGTTCACAGCCAGCTTCATGGCGTGCAAGGATGAGACAAATGCAAACACAATGGCTAATTGCAAAAGTTTCTGAACCATGATTGCACTGGTTGCATCATTATCATCAATGTAGGAAGTAACAGAATAGAAGAAGGCCAAGATATATGAAGAGGAAGGGGAAGAAAAAGTCTGAAAGAATTGACCAGACACCCAATTCCAGAACTTTATGGTACATAAATATGGACAAGAAGAAGTTATATTGATATTGCATTGCCATACAACAGCCGCTTAGCGGAAAAAACAAGCATGATACTGGTGCATAATCGGTATTTCTGAATGATAAATCATCGAAAGACAGGGGATACCAAGTCCTGGGTGATGTTTGTACATTATCGAAGCCCGTCAAACAATATGCTGGCATTATGTAAATCAACTTACAACAGGTCTTTCATTAGATGACAGAATTCAATCCCCTGCCTCTTAAAAGGCAAAAAGAGAGACTTTCTAAGTACCAAGGTCGGTCTTCGTGCCGAGCACAGAACCAGAACTTAAATTAGTTGCTGAAATCAAAACACACGAAAGGAAATTGATCCAAGAAACAAGCACAGGAGAACAAATGTTCCATAAGGTACCTTTAGAAATTTGAATCCATTTTTATAAAACTACTTAACTTTAAACGACAACATAAATCACCACAACTGAGCGTTGCCCAAAGTTGAAAGTTAAAATCAGAACATTTTCTCTTTACGATAAGACAAAATTTAGACCAGAATTTAGCCATTTCTAATACACCTGAAATCAAGTATAATTAAATTTAACATTTACCTCGCTGTACAACTCTGATGATCAGGCCATCCTCAACAATATGTTCTTTAAGGTGACTGTTTCTCAGGTGACCTTGCTGTCGAACTAGACTGCAAATCTTCATCAAGCTCCCCTCGTTCCGCACCCTCTCTTCTTTCCAAAATTTCAGATTCTCCTTCTCCTGAGGTAGCCGATTTCTGGGAAACCGTGGATGCAAATTCTTCTGGTGGCTGAGCCTCAGCATCTGAAGATCCCTTAGACGACGACGAAGGAATTCCTCTGCTACCCATGTCTTTGCTAGAATTACTAGTTGTCAGCCACATAAACTGCAAATTGTGGCCTTTCCAGCAGTTCCCACTCGAAAATGCCTTCTCAGCTGAACGTCGTGTCGTGAAAGATATACGAGCTGAGCTTTTTGCCATCACTGAGTCATCATCACCTTCTTCAGACTCGAGAACTTCTAGGTCCGCAGAAGAGAAATCGCTAAAGGTTGTGAAATGTTCCTTCAAAGCAGCAACCTAGTGAACAAATAGCTTAAGAATATTACAACAGGCAAAAACTGGTGACCAAGTTGTCATATAGAACTACTACAATATACAAACAAAGAGTTAACTGAGATGCACAGTAAGATTTTTACGAGAAGCCATTACAGAATGCATGGTTGCGTGTGTGTGCGCGCGCGCAAATGATGCAGCTGTTCATCATTGTTTTCCACTATGTGATGGAACCGTAATGCCGCACAGAATATTACAAACAATTATTTCAGATATATAAAGGCAACATTAGCACGATGATTTTGCCATCTAACTTCTTGGAACTCAATAACGTCTTTACCACCAATACATAACATTGACAAAAAATTTAAGTGATCTGTTTTTTCTGATGAAAATTGAAAAGCAAAAAAAATCTCATAGCATATATCTAGCCAATAATCCTAACCCCTTCATGTAAAGAGAACAAAGTCCTACTACCTTAACTTCATTTCTAAAACAGCACTCTATGAGGTTCTAGTCAGAATTCATCAGTAAATTCACGGAGTCCATTTCCACACCTATTATGCTTTTCCACACAAACATTTGTTGCTAAAAAGTTCATTCACGACAAAACAGAAATCTTTTTGTGACAACGGGGGTGTGGAAATAGACGAAATTCTCAAAAAGTTTATCCAAGTGAAACATGTGAGAAACAAGTTCCCATATCTCACCCAGAAACTCGATGGAAATTAACGTAATCAAATTGCTTTGACAACATGCATATGTGCGGACTGAAGGTGAGAGAGATTTACATTTGCAAGACCAGGTGGTAGAGGTGGCAGGATCTTAAAAGCGGTGGGACGATTGTCCAATTTGAATCTATTAATGACAAAAGGTGCTCCTGCTGGTGCTAGTGGACGAATTGACGGTTTCAAGCTTGAAGGTTCCAGCAGCGCCACCATTGCATTAGTTTTAGGAGTTTGGGGTACAACACTCGTTGCAGGTTTGCTGCTATCAGCCATCACTTCAGCTTGGGGTGATGCCACAACAGTACCAGAGTCAATGAGAACTGTAGTTGCAGCTCTCACACCATCAACACCTGTTCCTACTTTCTGTCTTTTAGCAACCTGCTCGGATGCTACATCATTCTTGAGACCTGAAGCCTGCAGAAAGTAAAACTTGAGGACAGCTCAAGGAAATTATAATAAACGCAGAGAAACTATACTGGTGGAAATTTAACATCAGTAGTAAAAAACGAGATCCAATTTAGGCAAACGTATCAACCGCTTAGCATCATAAACCTAATATATCCATACATATTTGACATTCACTTACAATAATAGGTCAAGTGTGCAAATTCAAGCAGCAGAAGATAAAAGAGTGCAGGCTTCTAGAGGAGGAGGATAACAAAACTAAAAGGAAATGTGGTGGGTAATTAGAATCCTCAAGTAGGCCTAAAAAAATTCTAATTCTGGAAAACATTTTACCTGTTTCTCAAGTTTATCCAACTGTCGTCGGAAGTCACTTCGTTTCTGGTCTAGCATCTCCTGCTTCTTGCGGAGTTCCTCCTTCAAAAACTCCAAACTCTCCAGCTTCTTTTGGGAAGGAGGGGGTGCTTTGGGACCATTAGCGACCACTGGCTTGGGTTGATCGGAAGCAGACAAATGAGCAGCGGAGGCAGGGCGCATGGTACCCTTTAGAACTGCAGAATGGAGACTATCTTTTCCATTATTAGCAACAGATGGAGATAGAGGAACTGAATCAGCTGTCACTCCATGGGGAGCTACCGGTGCACTATTGACAGTACTATTCCCATCGTCAGGAATGCTGTCCCGATTAGCCCACCATAGCTTGATAAAGCGATTACCCATTACAGCATCAGGTGCCTTTAAGGCAGCCTCTGCTTCTTCCCTCTTAGAAAACTGAACAAAAGCTCGTTCACTATTTAACGGAATATAAATGTCAATAACCTCCCCAAATTTCCAAAAATGTGAGAGGAGGGCCTCCCTTTTGTTGTTTTTCTGGGGGATGCCATTAACAAACAGAGTACGTTGTGCCTTTTGAGATGGTTTCCGGTTTATACGACCAGTATTCGGAGATGGATCTACTGACTGGGTAACGATGCCTCCAACATGTACCCGCTTCCCTTGACGGGCAGCACCTTGAACATTGTTTGGAGGCTCCTGATCTTCCTTTATATTATTTCCAACATCATCTTTTGAGGAGCTTAATGAAGAATCAATTTTTTCTCTCATATCTGATCTATTCTTCGAAGCACCCATCCTTCCCCACATAGAAAAACCTGTATTTTGAGAACCTGCAGCAGTCCCAGTGCTTGTAACTGCACGCTCATTATCAGATCCCTCACAAAAACCACCACGATGATCACCAGAAGGATCGGCATCCAACAAAGAATCAGAATCATCAACCTTAGACGGTTTTAGCGCTAAGAGTGGAGTTGATGATTCGGAACGATCATTAGTCCACAGAGGCTGATCAGGATCATATACATCAGCGCCTCCTGGAACAGCAGAACCAATAAAAGCACCGTTCGGGCCCAATCCACCATCACCCACTCCAGGCTTACTACTTTTGCTATGTAACACTTTGCTATTCATCAATGTGCTTGAAGGAGCACTCATTGCTGGTAAAGTTGCTGGCCCAGAAGGTGCTCCCAGCAGGTGTGCACTCGGAAGTGAAACAGGGAGATTAAACTGAGAAAGGCTCTGTATTTGGGGAGAGAGAGAAAGGAAAAGGACTGCGTTAAACATTTTGAAACGTGCCCAACGCACCAAAATTGACAACAGAATGAGGTGAAAACAAGTAAAACACCCTGAGTATGGCATGTAAATGCACCTATGCATATGACATTGTAAGGGTATGCAATAAGTTTGATGCCATTTACAGAAAGTACCATAATATGTAAGTTATTGCGGGAAAAAGAAAAACAAAAAAAGATTCTACAATTAGATATCACCTAATGTAGGTCTCAAACAGAACTGATGAGCCAGATAGAATCGTATTATCATAAGAAAGGCCCCGACTGTTCATGTTTCTGCTAGTCACATCCCTAAACATTAAGGATCATGACATAAGGACATTGCAAAGTTTATAAATTCATGTATCATATTTGTAAAATGCACGACAGTGGAGATGCTTTGTATCCATCAATACTTGTCAGGTTCTTGGCAGTTGGTGCGGAGTTTACGAGATGCCACCCAGGCCTAAAATGCCATTTCACAACTAGGTGCAACGGCTGAAAAACACATATACAATTAACAGGACATGCTCCAATATAAACCTCTGCTAAGTTCAAGTAATCTAGTGCACGATGCTAGATTCTGAACACAATCTCCTGAACCCAATAATTTGCGGATCAAACTGACATTTGTAGATTTTATTTCATATTTAAAGTGACGGACATCTATAGATGCGACGTAGCAACCCTTATTCTTCAGATTCCAGAAGCATAATTTTACAGAGATCGGTCATGCTAGCAAAATGAGGGTAGAAGCACATACCTGAACATCTTCTACAACAATACGATTGACACCATGCTCCATTGGGCACATGTCTCCTCTTAAGCAAAAGCCACGCTCCTCAAAGTCTCTACATCGTTGGCGCGAAAGGCCTAAATTCAGTGAAGGATTCATAGGCGGTCTTATCGTACTTTGCAAACCAAGGGAATGTAGTGTATCCATGCTACCGTTTGGCCTTCCCGGCACCAAACCAAATGAACTCCAACTTGCACTCTGTGCATTTGAAATATTTGGCATCCCTCTCCCTGCAAACAAACTTGAAGGGACTGGTCCTTGATGAGCCATCTGAGAAGCAATATCAACTGAGCTGAACCTAGAATCAAATTGGCTCCAAGAACCAGATTCCCTTCCTCTACCCCTGCCCAGACCAGGATCACCAGAAAAAAATTGGTTCATCCTGACTCTTTGGTTCATATCTGAAGGAGCTTGGGAAAGTGGTGCCAAGCCAGGGCGTCTTCTTTCAAACCTTGAGGAGATATCTTTCTCCAGCGATGTGTTATTGTAATTTCTCCATATTTCCCTCGACTGAGAATTAGCTTCGCCGTATGAATGTCCATTTTCAAAAGGTTTGTTTCGCTTTCTATACGGCCTTGTTAAAACTTGTTCCAGAGAATCTCTCTCGAAAGACTGAGACCGTGCCTCCCGCCTACGATGCTTATGGTTACGATCATCATCCTCATCATCACTAATTTCATTCTCTTCAGGATCGCTATCAGCAGGCGAAAAGCGCCGCTCTGGAGATGATACTTTCAGCTCCATCACAATCGTTTGATCAAGTAAACTGCTTTTATGGGGTTAAAGTTCTGAAGTCCTAGTGCATATAACAATGAAAACACTTCATTGGCGTGAATCGTTTCAGCAACGACTTGAATACCTGGAAAAGAAGGCAGAAAATAAAAATCAGAAACCAAATATCATTTACAGGCTAAACTATCACAACGACCAAAATATCATTTCAGAAGTTATCCATAAGAGTAAGATAAGAATGCACGCGTTCAAAATCTGAAGGAAAGGAGATAAGAAAAGCCATCTTGTTTTCACATTACCTAAAACATCGGAAAAGCGTGACAAAAGGATATTATTTAAGCCCCAGAATACGATACATTTATACACGTCATCTGGGGACATTAACAACCCTTTAGTCGCCAAAATGCGAGGTTCCCCAACGCATACACCTATAGCAACACCTTCAAAAGCACACAACTACCTAAACGATAAGTAAATAAGCAACATACGACCCATCATTTTGTCAAAGTTTCCATAGACTACAAAGACCCTTATCTCCCTCTCATCCAGATGCATATCCTTATCCAATTGTGCAAGGCAGAGCAGGAAAAGAAAATGTAGAGAGAATAATGCGACGTAAAAAAGTCAGATCCAGATCGAAGGATATTCTTAACATGACGCAACATTTATGCTGACAGCAGATGTACAAACTTGCTCTGTAGCTGCCTATCCAGCCTAGGAACCTACCTAACAAAGGTTGTCTAGTAAGGCTACAACATCCAAGCTAGGCGTCTAACAACTCATGTAGATACGACGTCATGTCTTGTACTTCGAATTGGCAGCCCTGTTAATAAAATAGAGAGGAAGGTTTCTCTCAGTACGCAGGTACAAATAATGATGTACACATACTGTAATTTTGTACCAGGTCGAGCCAGAGGCAAAAATTGCGGTATTTAATATTTCAAAAAAGACCATCACTTCAAACAATATCAGTGACGCGGTCCAACTAGATCAGTTAACCGACGTAGACTATGAAGTTTAGGTATGATTTCGCAGCGGCCTAGAATCACAGGGTTTATAGCTCAATCTTCAGGAGAATAAAAAAAGGACTCTTTTTCTTCCTTTTTTTTTTTGGTTACCCACAAGGACCACAGTCAACTTTTTAACTTTCTCAACAGTTTCAGCATCAACATTCGTTCGGGTTTACCTGCTAAAATAAGATTTTCCGATTGTTCCACCACCTCAGACACATACGCTATAATACAAGTAAAAAATTCTAGATAAATAGATGAAGCACGCCGATATGGCTTTCTTAAACATGGCTTAAGCTAAATACCCAAGATAGTCTGGTTCTGACACTGCAACATATGTGCTATCTATAACAAACTTAAAAAGATTGGGAAAAGATTTTCGTGGATAAGCACAAAATTCAAATGCATAAAGGAAAAAAAAGCCATTGGTGCAGACAACTGATAAGCATTTCCAACTATCAAAAAGGTTATTGCTATTTAATAAATGCTCTTTCCAGAAAGAGTAGTAGGCTCTTGATAACACACTATTCATGCCTTTTCTGTTGGTCAAACTGGTCTATATTCTCCAATAACCTTTTTAATTCATCAGATTCTACATATTTTTAACTGTTAAGACATAATACCTTTCAATATGTCAGTGTTTCCTCAAATTCAACTCAACGTGATTTGAACAACCAAGAAGTCCCAACTTTCACATTCGGAGGGCTCCTAAAGTGGAAATGCAATTGCCTCATGTAACCTTCCAAGTAAATGGGGTAACAATTCTTTCAGTAAGGATAATTTGTTCAGAAATGCTATTCTTTTTTTCTTTTTTTTCTCTTTCAAAAGCATAGTTCCCAAATCGAGATAGGTTTCCTGTAACGAAATCCCAACAATGCATAACACTTACCTTAGGATACATGTGGAGGCACTTGCATATTCATCAATTGCGGCGAGCGCTCCTTTTGGCTGGGCCTGGTTATACATGCCTAGATCTTCTTCGACCTTAACGAGATGCCAACTATGCATATCGTGTCACATATTATATAATGTATTGTAAGACACAACTCAAAAAGGTTTGGATCATTAATCATCTTGCATATGGTGAAGTATAGATGATCTTGCATCATAAATCTACTCTAACACCTTTAGTACAGTGTCTAATTTTGAAGACAAATTGCTTCTAGTTGTGACAAATGATGATACAAAACAGAAGTGAAAGCCCAAAATTTATAATAAACCAAACTGTTGCTAGTGAGTCTTCTATATCATATTGTAAGACAGCATCGCGGATCGTTAGCTGTATTTTGGGATACGTAATCCATCTAGATCATGTAATATATCGTTTAACGTGTGTCTCGTATCATAAGATATGTTGGACATATTTCAAAGTTCATAATTATCACAACCTTAATTAACATCCTTGTAGACAAACTCTAGGGTTATCCATTTGTCTCGCACAAATTGTCTTGACAGTAACAATTATGAATGATATATATATATATATATATATATATATGATTGATAAGTTACAATTATAAATGATAATACCAACAGGAGAAGTAGAACTTATTTTAAATTCTTTGTTGAGCCCCTCATTGGGCAGGAGTAATATACAGAAAGGTAGTATATGTGAATGTGTCTCTGACAGAGAGAGAGAGAGAGAGGAGGAGGGGGGAGAGAGAAAAATTAACAAAGAAATCACCCCCCCCCCAACCCCTGGCGGGGGGGGGGGGGGGGATGTTTGATTATAGAAAGAAACAAAAAGCAGCAGTAAGGGGAGCACAAAAGAAACCAGAATCTCTTTTGTAACATAATGCCTTTCAATATACGCGTTTACGTTAAATTTTTTGTTTGTTACCAGTATCTCTTCGATATATTCAATCTTTGTATTGTTCGACTTTGGACCTGGAGTGATAAATCTTCCCTATGACAACAAAAGAGCATCGCCAGACGTTTGGTCCTGTAGCATAGAGAATCTAAGAGCAACTCGGTTACAACGGCTTCTTTTTCTCTTTATAAAGCACCTAAGAGGATGCAGCTAGCATTTAAGAGCCCTTTTCCTGGGAACAAACTACAGGCATCTGAAAGCCCGAAGGAAAATTTCGAAAACAATACACATTCATAAAGGTTGAGAATTGTAAAAGCCTTCTGACCTCGGGTAAAATGTTATCATTTTGATCTCAAATGATAACAACGCTACATTAGTGGCACCTCATTTCCATGCAGAATTACACCATTTCGTGGCTGCCACGTAGTCATTAAATTACATTTCTAGTCTATGGTTAATGACTTAAAACATAAACAATGTCGAAAGCAAAAAACTAAAGGAACAAAAGTAACGTCGACAGGATACGGTGGACACTTAATCTTAAACTATATTCTTACATTCTCTCCTAAATTAATGGCTTTCGAGAAATAGACCTCCTTCTGACATTGAAACTTAAAAGCACTTTCCAAACACGGCGTCCCAACACGTGTTATCAATTTCAACGTTCTCATTCACTCCGAAGTCTGTAAAAAATCTCTCTAAGATCAAATTCACGCGATCAGACACGACGCGGAACTGGCCCTGAGCAATAGCGATACATATCGAGGCGCTGCTGACGTCATCGTAGCATTAAATGCATTGACCAGAAACGAAGTTCCCTACTTTAATCCGCACCGTGATTACAAACCCATATATTTACATTAACATAAACGCGTATCTCTGTGTGCGCGCGCCTGAGGCAGAATAGAACAACTAATTTAAAGCCAAATTCACTGATAAAAACCATAACGACATCAAAACAGCCAGTACCCGCCACTAATTCACACTGAAACCTCTGATTTCCACGGCAAGCAGAAGCACAAAATCACCGTATCTATTATACCTTAACGAGCACAGGCGAAAACAAACAAACAACAGAGGAGGTTGAAAGTACCTGAGCTGATTGAGCTGTAAGTGATCGAGGAATTCGAATCTTCAAATCAGCTGTTCCGATTGAGAGCTAGGGTTAGGGTTTTTGGAGCAATTGTGGGGAAATGTAAGGGAAACGACAGGGTCAGGGTGGCGGGGGAAGGGGATAATCGAAGGAGAAGGAGAGCTTGGAATTCGACCTGAGAGAGATACACGCCCAATTGTCCCCAAATTCACTCGAAAAGGGTTTTCTCTTTTTTTTGGGTGTTAAATAACGCCTATTTGGTTAATGAAAAAAAGGGTAAACATTTCACATCATAAGAAACTACTCCTTTTTTTACTAAAAATTTAGCTTCATTCTCTTGTGGTTTAGTCCTGTGTTTTTGTTTATGGTATTTCCTTTGATCCCGTTTCGAGTAAATTACGAGCAGAGATCTTGTAGGTAACTTTACTCCGTCTCAAATATCCAAAGTTGATATTTGAGACGGAGTAAATATGAAAAGAACGAGAGAGGTGTATAAGATTTTTAAGGGAAATCTAAGACGTTGGCAACTCAATATGCTAAGTTTGGAGAACAAAAAATGCTTGTTTTTTGCATCAAGTACAACGAAAACAAAAAGAAATAGGATGTTAGAAACTCCAACTACGTAAAAACAGTAAAAAGAAAGAAAAAGGGGAAAACTCGGGTGACAGTGTTAATGATAAGTGGCAATATGAATGTGATTTTAGTTAAAGTATGGGTTATTTTATCGTAACTTTTTATGATGAATGATAAGAAGCGCGAATACTTCTTATTGTGTTAATATACCCTAATTTCTACTATTAAGCAAATGAAATTATACGCCAAACCTGTATATATCACAGGAACATAATAAAAGGTTCAACGAAATCAGATAGAATGATCCTCCAATATACTTGAGTGATGCTTTTTATGTGTGTGAACCACTAATTATAATTAAGAGTTCTCGTTCACGTGTTTTATGTTTTCAGGAACCTTTGTATAAATAAACAGACATCTGTATTGTGAGCAAATATTACATAATGCTGAACCGTTGGGCCAAATAACTTAGGATCGTTGGATAAATGAGACTAATATAATAGTAGGAAGAACTAAAGGAGACACAGAGTTATGTTACAATATATGGAATGGTCTTAGATGATGAGACGGGTAATTTGAAACAATGCAAAATTGTTTACACGATGATCTTCCCTTTTTTCAGAACAAGCAATTGCCCACCATGTCTCCGGGGCAAATGAAACTTGAATAATTATTCCTCTTGAAAAAAACTTTTTATTTTCAAGAAAGGAGCATTTGGTTCTGATTAAACCATCTTCCACCAAGCAAGATTTAGGTTTCCTCCTTAGATATGGTACATGGCCTCGAGTCCTCTTTGCTTCTCTCTTGGAAAAGCACAACAAAAAATGCCGTAAGGGGGTGGTAGGATTAAAGATCCTATATTGTACGGCACCCTTTATGCAATAAAAAATTATCGTCAAATGCATTTTATCGACAAAATAGATTTAAAAAATTGCAACAAAATGCTCTCAGTGACAAACTTTTTGTCATTAAAGTTATTACAGCCCCATAGAAGGATTATTCGATCCCTTTTCTTCATTTGGATGATAATTCAATCAAAATTTCTCGAGTTATTCTAATTTGCAAATTCAATACTATCGAAATAGTTTCCTTCATTGGTATACTACTACATTAGGATCAAATCGAATCGGGGTCGAATATTTGTTTCTGAGTTCTTATCGATTCCAGCATCTGATGTTCGTACATCAGTATCCACAACCCCCCTTAGAATCTGCACGTGGCATCAAGGAAGGTAAAAATGAAGCTTTCCGCGCAAGGAGAGGTTGAGATCTAGCAGCCTTATTTTTTACTTAACTTTGTGTTCCTATGTTGTAAGGGAGCTTTCAGATGTTATAAGAAGCGCGAATACTTCTTACTGTATTAATATGTCTTAATTCCTACTCTTAAGCAAATGAAATTATACCCAAATATAAGTAAAATGTTCAGCGAAAACAGATTGAATGATCATCCAATTTACTCGAGTGATGCCTTTTATGTGTGAACCGTTGATTATAATTTAAGAGTTCTCGTTCACGTGTTTAGGATCATTGGATAAATGGGACTAATGTAATAGTAGGAGGAACTAAGGGAGACAAAAAGTTATGTTATGGTATATCGAACGGTCTTAGATGATGCGACGCGTAATTCGAAACAATGCAAAATTCTTTACACAATTGATCTTCTCTTTTTTCAAAACCAAGCAATTGCCCACCATGTTCTCAGGGTAAATGAAACTTGAATAATTATTCCTCTTGAACAAAAAAAAATTCTTCTTGAGAAAGGAGCATTGCAATTTGTATCGGGTTTATAGGTTAAATGTTAATTTCTGACCTTTGTGGTCTTATATACTCATAGTCACGAGAATGTTGTACGGAGTAACATTTATCAGCCGTTTGACAAACTCTTCTAATCGCTACAAAAGCGTTTTATCAATGTTATTCTCGATCTTTATCAATAAAAAAAAACATCTTCCACCAAGCAAGATTTGGGTTTCCCTCCTTTAATATGGTACATGGCCTCGAGTCCTCTTTGCTTTTCTCATGGAAAAGCACAACAAAAATGCTGTTAGGAGATAAGAATACTTGAAACCAAAAAGATAACCCTAGGGCGGGGGGGGTGAATAGGGTTTTAAGACTACTTTAAAAAATAACAAGTAAATACTTCAAACTTAGAGAGGATAAGAATAACACTTGAAAAGCTACAACCAACAAACCTCAAACACAATATCTCAAGCAAGCAAACTAGCCAATCTCAACACAAATGTAAAACGATAAAGTAAAGAGAGAAGGGTTTAGAGATACTTGACAAGGAGATTTAAATGGTTCGCCTTGATATACCATCAAGCCTACGTCCACCCCTTCAAGGAAGTCCCTTGAAAGGCCCTAGAATCCACTAGTATGATCTTCCTTACGGGTCAAGATCGAACCTCTTACAATCCCTTGATGCTATGCCCACATCAAGAACAAGCTTTGACAAACCCAAAGCTCCAAAGCTTGACAACCCCAAGCTTTGATACAAGAAACTTTAGATGAAGAAATGTGTACAAGATTTCACTCTCAAGAAGTAGATGAGTACAAGTTTAAGCACTGGAACAAGAAAGATGAGTGTATGATGACTTATGAAAGTGTAAATCTCTCAAATGTAAGCTCACAATAAATGTTCTCTTGAAATGGATGAGAGATCAATGAAAACCAAGAGAGATTGAACAATTGCTTTGATCTTTGAGAATATGAAAGATAAGAGAGCTTTGAATGCAATTGATGAATCAAAACAATGCCCAAAATGAGTATTTATAGAGGTGGGAATAAATATGACCGTTTGGGGTAGGTGGAGCATTAAATGCGCCAAAACGGTAAATGCAGTCGACTGCAATGTCTCATTGCAGTCGACTGTATTCCCAAAGTAGCCGTTGGAAATTCAAATTTCCAACTTGCAGTCGATTGTATTTCAATGCAGTCGACTGTAATAGGCTACTGGAAGTATTGCAGTCGACTGTAATACCTCACTGCCCAAATTGCAGTCGACTGCATTCCTGAAAATGCAGGTTCCTTGTTTTTAAAGAATGAAAACTTTTATGCATGCAAGGAAAACCTATGAGCAAGTTCTAGGTATACAGTCATCGTAACGATCCTCTCTCTACGTCTAGTTTACAAAGAAGGAAATAAAGCGTTGTAAAATTCAATCGACGAATTCCTTCTTTGATGCGTTCCGTTGAGAGTCTTTGAACGATTTGCTCGTCTAATTGTCCATTTGCATGAGTATGAGATAGTTCATATTGCTTCATCAACTCAATGCATGTTAGACAACATAAACATCAATGTTAGTTATCATCAAAACCAAATTTAATCATAGGTTAACTAACCGTAGGGTTAACAAATAAGGATCCTCTATTGCATGGCACCCCTTACGTAATAAAAGAATATCGCCAAATGCATTTTATCAACAAAAGATTATCATAATAAATTTTAAAGATAGTAACAAAATACTCTCGGTGATAATCTTTTTGTCATTAAAGTTATTACAGCAGAAGATCATTATCCCAGTGAATATTATCCATTGGGTTTTGTCTTAGAATCTGCATGTGGCATCAAGGAAGGTAAAAATGAAGCTTTCCGCTCAAGGAGACGTTGAGATCTAGCAGCCTTATTCTTGACTTACATTTCTGTTCCTATGTTACAAGGGAGCTAGCTTGATGCAATATAATTTTCATAACTTGGGAATTCGATACTCTCTTTCTTGATTTTGAGACTACTTACAAAAATTTCATGGCTACCCAAAAAAAAAAAAAAAAAAAAACCCTTACAATGATAAATTAGTATATCAAAATATAACTAAAAACACTCGCACATTTTGTACAAATTATATACCTGACTCACACGATATGCAAACATAATTAATAATGTATTTATCGCGCGAGTCTTTCTTGGTCCTCCTCGAGCTCGAGATTTACATAAGAATATTGCTCCTCTCTTTCAAGACGAAAGTTCGACAAATTTGTCGCCAAAAGGTCTATACTTCTGTTGCTTCTTGCAGGAGAGGGACTTTCTTCTCCGGTGCTTCCACGTCCCTACCGCTTTTACTGGTTTCATCTTCTCTTATTTGTCCCCACATTACAGTATAGTAACCTATTCCGGTTATACATGCTCCCATAATGCTGCACCAAATATAATCAGAATTAGAGATAAATTTGGATAGATTTGTAAAAAGTTTTCTTTCTTCTTTTTGGGCACATAAAACATGAAAGCAAACCATTACTATCATTGTACTATTTCTGCTTGATGAAATCACGTAAGTCAAGAAATTGTCTCGTAAACGGTATCTTATATCTCTTCTAATTTTTCCCTCTGATTTTTTTTTCT
Organism: Escallonia rubra; assembly: GCA_033065855.1. Classification (NCBI taxonomy): domain Eukaryota; kingdom Viridiplantae; phylum Streptophyta; class Magnoliopsida; order Escalloniales; family Escalloniaceae; genus Escallonia; species Escallonia rubra. Next base: position 90,221 of record JAVXUO010000199.1, on the reverse strand, counting down.
TTGTCACGGAGAACGATAGTAAGTGAACGAGTTTCCACTCTTTAATGCTTGTCAACATCGTTCGTTACTAAAAAGCATACTAATGAGAAAATTCTCTCCGTTAAGCAACAAATAATGTGTAGACAAGCAAAATGTGTATTTAGGCGTCCAAATTTTTGTTTATAAGAAGGGTAGAAGCTCAAAGCTTATATCGGGGAAGCCTTCGTACCTGCCATAATGAAAACTATCTGCAAAGAATAGGCAACCACAGGTGCTTGCGATCGGAATGCCCAGAGGCTTGAACGAAGGAACATAGAAAGGACCTTTCATGCTCGTGCACCATACATGAATGCGGCTACGTATTACACTGCCAAAAATTGCCTATCAATGACACAGATTGTAGCATGTACATCAGTTTATTTTTAACCCTTTTGGGGGTTCAAGGCGGGGGGGGGGGGGGGGGCGGGTTCAGGCCGTCCAAGGATAATCGAGCTTGTTTGTGCAAAAATTTGGTGGTAAATTTGGAAGTTTTATGTACTTACTGTTGAAACAATGATGAAAAGTTCCATATTAAGCTCGAGTCTCCAAGCACTATGGTTTCTCTCGAAAAGTACAGAAAGTAGAGCAGATTGAATTGTCCCAACTGAGCTATAAAGAGAGAGTGCTGGCATCACTTCTGGGTAATGTTTGATAGTTCCCACCTGATCATCCACAATAAAGGAAACTACACCCTTAGTTTAAGAAACTTTTAAGACACAGGAAAAGAAAAAGATTTCTTTAGGGACATTAGACCTGAATAATGTTCCATATTGAAAGAGTCAATGAAGCAGCTGCGAACAAAATCGCACCAAGAATCCAGTGTTCATGCGTGGAGGAGAATACAAACAGCCGTGGCTCGAGTCGAAATTGATGGGAGGGGGCATACTTGATTACCGGGCCTTTGTAGAGAGTGAGGGAGATGGCTCCCGTGATTGAAACCAAGGTCCCAATTAACTTGGCTTGGCTGCTTGAGCTTCTCCAATCAATTTTTGTCGTTCTAGAACAACATAAACCAATTTAGCATAAGGTTCAAACTTTTTTAGCATTCTAATTCTCCATATCAACGGAAATTTGATTTGGTATCTATGAAGGGAGAACCTGAGAAGAATGGCAAGTATGAAGGAAAAAGATGGAAGGAGGTTGCCCATGCCACATGCAACAATTGGGGAACTGTAACTTAGACCAACAAATGCCAGGTTCTGAGCTATAGCTATCCTACAACAACACACCCACAATTAGTAAAATATCCAGCAAAAATGAGATGAACAAGACAACTAGAATTGAATACTGCTAAACTTTCTACATTTGTTTCAAAAATCGATTGCCAAATATTTGTCACGTTTAAAATGATGGATTCCACTTCCTGAGTGTTGAAAATGCTTGCGAGTTGGTGATACACATTACATGGGTGAAAATTTATAAAGAGTAGCACGACTTTAGTTACTAGACTACGTGGTAAATGGTGATGCATGTATGTGCTCGCGCGTGCACGCGTGTGTGTGTGTGAGAGAGAGAGAGAGAGAGGTGTTACTACAAACCCAATAAAACCAAGGAAGAAGAACCGTAGCAGGAGCGGTAAGCTAAAGAGTGGCTGCTCTCTACTGCAATGGAGGAGAAGATTCAGATCATACATTCAAGCATTAATGCGCTTAAGGAAACGAGTCTGACATGTAAATCATCCTTAAAAGAGTTAACAAAGAGAAGGAACTCGTACTTGTCTCTGTGATACATGAATGAATAAGGGAAGAGTATGAGGGAGGCAAGAGCATTCGTATAGACAACAAAGACAAATGGGCTCACCCCCCTTGCCATGACTGTGCTTGCCAAGATTGTCAACCCTATGGTGCAAGCCTCCATGATCACCATCGCCATGCATGGCATCACTTCCCCCAGCAACATTCCCCTCACCTCCATCTCTTACTGTGTTCTTGGTTTCTCAGTCCAATTATTATAGCAAAATGAGCAGCTTTAGAGAGACAAGGACTGGGAAGGAGGGTAACCTTTCATGGGAAGGTGAAGCTAGTCGGGCAGGGGAAAGAGCAACTCGAGTGTCCCAATTATATCGAGAGAAGGCCATACGTGACAAATTGACTTATGGTTGAATTGAATTTTATGAGTCTATAATTGGTACTGTGGTCCACAACATTAAGAGTTTAAACTTTGATTTGGTGTCTTAGTGGTTCTCAATGAACAAGGGCCTACCAACAAATATTTATGAGTAGCCATCTTGTACAAGACTGACCCCCAGGACTGCCAATCCAGTGACAGTGGGACAGATTAGCAAAGCTTTACTTTTATTTTCTTTTGACAGATTAACAAACTTGAACTTTGCGTGTAGAAAAAATGTATCTTCGCATCAAGGTTACGGCATTAAGAATAGATTGCACAATCTGGAAATAGGTACGCATCAGACTGTTTTATGTCAAAGGACTTAGCTTCTGCTTTCATAATTTGGTGGAGGTGACCTGAAATGGTTGATCGACCTAAATTTGCTAATTACGTACGTATGCTTCGGAATTGATAGTTGCGTCCACTTTTGGTCGTTTACACCCTTTTTTCTGTATCAAAACATTAAAAAGAAAAAAACAAGTGCAAGCAATGAAAGATGGATGCAAGTCCATTGCTCTGTTTTTTTTTTCTTTTTCTTTCTAGAGTACTGTAAACTCTACTATTCTGGGAAAAAATGTGCTATGGTTCTCATTATCCTTTAAGGTTTACTGCAGCCTTTTGATTGCATCTCATTTTACCAAGTTATTTATTTTTATTTTTTGTTGTTGTGGGGGTGTTCTGAAGAACTTATGTAGTCTGAGCACCCTTGATATGCTTTACAAATACTAACTGCGATATGTTGATGAAAGCTTGAAATGCTTATAACTAGGATCCTCAAGCTACAAACACCAACTTTTTCGTGTTAACTTCGTAATTGCTCTCCCAAAATTGAAGTGTAACATTTTACTTTATTGGTCTTCCTAATGAAGCAGTTGATCATAGTGCTGGACTGAATGAAGGGCATTTGCCCCCATCTTGATTGATGAAGCCTGGCTATGCTTTTGACCATAACTTCACCAACTAAACTTTTGGCAAATGCACAGTCGTGCCTCCCATATACTTATAACTTCAACTTTCATGGGAAAAAGAGGAAATGTGTATGCTCATCATGTAGCTGGGTTGCTTGGACTTCTTCCTCCCTCCTGGCATAAGATGATGATGGTACTGAAACTAATAATTCAGTACTTAATATTCAAGAACTTCACGCTCAAAAAATATGGATTAATTATATATGAACCTCTAAGAAATTGAATATGGTTGGATGATATTAAAAGACGACATTCCAATCGCAAAGATAAGAGGCAGTCGCAAAGTTCAATTGCCTCCTCCCGAACAGAAGCGCCACTAAACCTCGTAGGATTTTAATATCTCTTGACCTATTATTGGCCTGGAGAGATTTTAGGGGACGCGGAGTGAACGATTTGCTTCCTGAAGGGACTCTTTGCAAGTTCTAGTCAAATGTTTATAAATAAATAAAAACTCATGTTGAGGATTCAAATCACTTCACTCTCAATTCACAATCTTAGCTTCTAACAAAAACATTCTGATTCTTTTGCTTATGGATTTTACATTCTTCAACTTTCTGAATAATTTGATAGTCTGATCTTATTTGCGACAGGGTTTTCAAATGGTTCTTTGCTTGATAAGAATAACTCTAGATTGTAAGCAGTTCATCTCATCTCTTTTGTCCTAGTATTTGGTAATTTCAAGTCTCCTGTTTGTTGAGGTTTACTAACTATTCGTGCACTTTTAACAACTATGAATTAAACTTACAAGAACTACACCACCCCCTCTTTCCGGCCAAAATGATATCATTACACTTAAACCTGGTCCTATGCAACACAAGTGAAGGCAATTTCGAGATTGCTATGTTGAATGCGTTTGTATCACTAATTTTTTAGTGCCTCACAATTTTTAAGAGAGACGGTTGAATGCGTACATATTAGTGGCAACAAGAGAGGTAGTCATAGATCATCCCCCGGATAAATTATTGCTTACTAGCTCATCTAAAATTTGAACAGGGCTTGCTCAAATGATAGGTTATGCAAGTACCTTTTCCCATTTACCCACATCAGGCTGACTAGTGCTTCAATGCACCTGATAGAAGCAAAAAGCCAGACCTTAATCCAATTCAATTCTACTTTCCTTTCATCAATTTTGTGAGTCAAGGAACAAAGATGGAATAGCCGACCTTCCTATAGCAAGAGCGACCTGGTGCTTCTCCTCAGCATTGGTTTTGCAAGAGGGGGGTCTTTTCGCTGGCTATACTTGAGCTCCTTACCACGTCAAGCTCAACCATCTTTCCTTCTTTGAATTTTCCCCACATAACAGAATAAAACCCAACAACAATCACAATTGATCCCACCAAACTGCAACATTTTTAAACAATGGTCAACAATATTTACCTTAAGGACTTACTCGACAAAAAAACAGATTGAATTCCAAATCCACTACTTGGGGGTGGGGGTGGGGGTGGGGGTGGGGGTGGGGGAAGGGCTGGGGATGGGGGGAGGTTGATATGTACCTTCCAAGATAGAAACCATCACCTAAGAAGATGACCCCCCAAAAAGTTGCAATGACGATCCCCAAGGGATGAAACATAGCAACAAAAAGAGGCCCCTTTCTCCGCACGCACCATGCACCAATTGTTACTTGGAAAGCAGAACCGAAAACTCCCTACATTATGCATAAGCCATAAAAATCATGTCAATTTAATCTAGCAAGTCAAACCATCGTGCTCTAGGGCTACAATATCAGCCTGCACTTCCCATTTTGGTACTACAGAATACACAATCCAATCATGATTGAGACAATAAGTTCTATTCCAAGATTATTTAGTCGTAGTACATTGCCAGAATGGTTCCTCCTGATGTGATAATCTCTAACTTCTAATACAAAAATATGCCTTTGATCTTTATTTACTCACTGAGTACAGAAGAGCCATCCACCTCATATTAGGTTGTAAGCTCCAAGCACTAGGGTCTCTTTCCACAATAAAAGAGACTGTTGCAGATAAGATTGCCACAACGAAGCAGTAAAAGAACATTACAGTCACCTCTGCAGGGTATTTCTTAAGGACCAGTACCTGAAAGCATTAGAAGAAAAAAGTCATCTGTGGGTGTGCCAAGGTTAAATTCAGGCTAATTTTTTTTCCAAGTAGTAGAAAAGCACCTGTATAATGATAAACATGGAAGCGAATGCACAGTCAATTGCCAGGAACAATCCTCCAATGACCCAATCTGACGGTTGTATGAGAAGATGATGAGGAAAGTTTGGGATTGCTAGAAGTGCAGGGCCCTTGTACAGAGCCACGATGAAAGCCCCTAAGACCAACACTACCGTTCCAATGGACTTAGCTAGGGTACTTGAGCTCTTAAAATCTAGTTTTTCCATCCTATAACATGTAATTTCGTTCTACATCAGATTCATGTAATGCAATGTAATGGTCATCTTAAATGTTCAGAGGCCGCTGCTGATATTTTAACAATGTTACGGATATACATGTTATTATTAAGAATTTAACATCGGGGACAGCATAAATAATCAAGGACAGCATAAGTAGCTTGAACGCCTACGTTCATTTGCAAAGCGTTGGAAATTTACGAATCAAAGGATACAACAACGGAGGTACAGGATTTTCTTTTAGATAATCTCGAGCAGCTCCATAGAGCAGCAAGTTTTTTGTCGGGTCGAAGTGAAGACAAGACTTCAACAGCTCAACAAGTCGAACAAACTAGGTGATATATTTCCTTATAAGCAACAATAATACTTTAGTAATCAAGCCTAGGGTAGTGCCAGTGCCAAAGCAATTGTCATTTTTTTGCAAAAGCAAGTGCTAAATCCATTGCTTCGACAATATGTCTGCGTGAAAACCTTGAATTTTTTGGTATGAGCCTGTCTTCACAAACGCTTTACTGAGATCTTAATGCCAGATTCTACAACCTTTGTGCATCGCCGGTCAACTCACAATTTCCCTCATTCAGTACAAAGATATCAGATACCAATCTAGGACGACCATAACACCCCAAAAAACACAATTTTCTACTCACTTCACAAAGCTCAATTATACCTAGAAGATCACCAGAATTGAGACGGCTAGTTCTTTGGAACTAAAGGTGAGTGAAATGCTGGTGCATGGCATGTGGAATATACCTAGAAGATCACCAGAATTGAGACGGCTAAATAGCCAACTCCCAGACTTATCTACTAATACAGAGAATGAGGATACAATAAAGTGGCTACCTCACCCTAGTGGAAAATTCAACACCAATTCGGCCTGGCATGCTATCCGAAATCATAATCCAGCAGTGAGTTGGTGGAGGATAGTATGGTTTTCTGGATACATCCCAAAGTGTGCTTTTATATTGTGGCTGGTGTGCAAAAGAAGATTGAAGACTAAAGACAAGCTAAAGGCCTGGAACATAATAGCTGAGGACCAATGCAGCTTGTGTGAGCAACAACAGGAAACAATGGAGCATCTTTTTATGGAATGCAATATGACCAAGGAGATTTGGAAGCAGGTTCTAAATAAACTGCAAGTTACTAGGCAGTTCAATACATGGTCTCAACTCCTGCATTATGCATGCAGTAATTTTAGGGGGAAGAGTTTTAGAGCCAAGTTAAGTAAATTAACCTTGGCTGTCACAGTTTACTCTCTATGGGAAGAAAGGAATCAAAGGATTTTCACTGGGAGTCATAAGGGGAGGGCTGAGATTCTAGCAAATATTCAGAAATGGATCCTACACAGAGTCTTAAGCTGGAAGAAGATAGCAACATCTACCACAAGCTTGCAACTCTGCCAAAACTGGGAACTACCTCTAATGGTGTTGCAAAATGGATAATTGTATATAGCTTGCTTTCTTCAGTATTTTGATAGTTGCAAATAGGATTGTATATGGACTGTGATGCTTTTCATTGGTAATAAAAGGACCTATTACCCAAAAAAAAATTAGGTCCAAACAAAATATTCTACAGTTATTTCACCTGCGATCGAATTACAAGAACAAACATAGGCGTGGATACAGAAAAAATGTCCAATTTCAACTCTGATCATTCCACTAATACTGATTGATAGGAGACTCTAACCTGAAAATGACCGCAAGTATGAAGGTAAAACCTGGGATGAGGTTGAGCATTGCTGAAGCTAATGATGCCGAGGCATATTTAATTCCTGCAAACCCAAATATCTGAACCAAGAAACTGCAAAAACCAAAATAAAGAAGTATAATACTGATCAGTCAATGTTTACTGGAAAACACCAAAACGTCATCAATGAATTAAGCAGAATAAAGTAGCTGTGAAGGTAAATATTCAATCTGCCGCATATCTAGACATAAATCCACATGTACAAATAAGATTTCACGAAGATAAGAGAAAACCCAACACAGTATTTGGCAGGAAAACAACAGACCATACCCAAGGAAGCCAAGCAAGAGAAATCCACATAGAACGGGAAAAGTCAGAGGTGGACGGTTTGATCTGCTTGGAACATTGAAAACCACATAAAAATGCATGAATTAGTCCCATATGCACACAGTATGTGTGCGCGTGTGTGTGTGGGTAGAGAGATGGAGAGGGTCATGCATATGTACCTGTGGATAAGAAAGGACAGGGGAAGAAGAATGAGGGCGGCAAGGGCGTTGGAGTAGAAAACAAAGGTGAAGTTGGTCATCCCACTGGCCATGGCCTTTTTGCTTACCACCATCAGCCCCACCTGTGCAAACTGCACCACCACCATGCCCGCAAACGGCAGTGCAGTCTTCGTCCCCATTTCCCTCTCTGTCTCTCAGTTTCTCACAAATTTAGACTATAGAGTGCACCTGGTTATGTAGCGCAATCAATGCCAACCAACCATGGTAACCCCAACTTACTAAAGCGGCGCTTCCTTTTTCAAAATATTAAGGTCTTAAGCAAATCCAAATATTCCTCAAAGATAATTACATTTTTTAGTAATTAATGATCACTTAATATAACTAGTAACATTTTTATTAATACTTTCAATGACAAATTTTAACCGTATTTTTAGCGTCGCTAAATAAAAGTCACTAAAAGTATTTAACGACCATTAATTATCATTGTACTGATAGTTGTAACTATCATCTTTCAATTCGAATAGCAGTTAAATTTTTTTTTTTCTGAACTTACTTTTTAGAAACTCTCGCCATTGCTCTTATACTCAGGGCATTTAGTAAGTTTAGTTCCTGTACGATCTTTTTTACTTGTCATGGTCTTTAAAGACCCACCAACAATCAAATAATTAGTGAATCTCTGTGAGATATTTATACATCCTTCCAAGTAAGGGGAAAAATGACATTATATATAACAATAACCTCACTCTCGTCTTCAATGGGGTCTGCTCTTTTTTTTTTTTTCTTAGAGAAAGAATTAATAAACCAAATAAAAATATAATTCACTTTATTTCGAGCCTACAGCCTCTCCCAATTCGACAAGTCACCGTGAAGTTCGTAGTTACTCCGACTGGAGGAATCGTAGCGTAAGAATATACGTAGAATACCAAAGGGGTATTTTTACAATTTACTCCAACTTAGTTATTTTGTCACCGTGAGTCCTATGATAGGAGTTAATTAGTCATTGCATCTCAATGAAACTTCATATTGGTTTATGTAATATCCACACTTTGCCGAATTAGTCAATCAACTAATACTTTAATATACTCCGCTCCTTTAATATTGCACCATTAACTAATTTTGCCATTTTCGTTATTTTAGTCAAAATTTAGATGTTAATGAACAGAGAAAATTTATAGGTGAAGGTACAATAAAATAAGGTGGGTATAAGAGCATATAAGAGGCAATTTATAGCTAACATCCACCAATGATGGACGTTCACGAGCAAAGGCAATTTATTGCACATTAAAGGAATAAACTACGACCACTAAAAGAACTGCACATGGACTAAACCGGCTAAAAGTTATGTGTACAAGGACACGATACTATGTCGTATGTTTTTTTAACTACTTATTATCGTACCCTTGAAATGAAATTAAAATGAGAAGCAAAACGTGAGCATCGGGAAGAAACATATGACAAAATTATACTTACTATCTTAATGAGGAATCCAAATCCCATATGGCCGTCAAGCGAATCTTCTTGAGATTTACGAGGATCTATTGTCTGCCTGTGCTATTAAACAACATTAGTGTTGATTTCATGACCGTGCAGAGGTTTTAATACAACATAGTATTTATTTTAAAAATAGACGTCGTAGTCTTTGGGTAATTGGGTCTACACTGTACACTGCACCTGGACAGTAACAGGCTCACATTTAAAAAGCCGGCCCATAATGATTGTGGGATCACGCATGAACCGTGCACGTTGACGGCCCAATTTGCTACGGAGTATTTTTGGGCCGAGTTCTTAATCATGGTTGTCCAGCCCATTATGGGCCTGAACCGTGCTCGTTGCACACTCCGTACTCCCTCTCCGTCTCACAATTATTGATCAACTTTCTATTATAGGACGTCCTAAAACTATTGCTCAGCTTTCATATTTAGGGTAATTTTTTTTATAATATTCCTGTTTTTGCCCTTGTGTATTAATTTATATTACAAGACTCGGTTATTAATTGGTACCCATCTCCTCGTTAAGACTCACTAGAGGGCGTATTGAACAACTTACAAAAGATGATCAACTACCTAGATTAGTGTGTGAAGGCAATATAAATCAATTATTTTGAAACGGAAAGAGTACTACAAGTCTGAATCCCAACCAAAATCCGTAGGAGAGTACATAAGTTGGGGCTTGTGCCTAGCCCGATTGACCGACCTAACTACATATTTCATTATTTCCTATCCTCTTTTTGATAGGGAAAATTGTGTAAAATACCCCTGTGGTTTAGGGTTTTTACAAAAAGACCCCTCCCTTTACAAAAATTGCAATAAGACACCTGAGGTTTAAAAAGTGTTACATCCGTCAATAAATCCGTCTGTTTAAACCGCGTTTGTGGTAAACGCGCCTGAGTGGCAAGTGTCAGTGCTAAATAATTTTTTAAATGTCGTTTTTACCCCTGGATACCTCCTGGGACCAATATAACCGTTGCAAGCAAGAACCTTACGCATGAACCCTTGCTCACAGAAAAATTGGTGCCAAAGATCTTTGTTCGGCTTGATTTTGAAGCTCCAATTGACAAATTGAGGAAATTGAAGGTATGAGACCCTGCTTTGTGTTCAAAGTAATTGTTTTCTTTTAATGTTCTTCTAGTTTTGTTTTTGCACACCAAGTGTTTGATGAAATGACACAATGGCTAGGAAATGTCTTCTTCAAGCTCATCTGTTCAACGTGGGCATATGGTTGACATAAGATATTCATGGAAGGTTTGTGCTTGTGGTAAGAGAGCTAAGATAAAAGTTGTTGAAGACGAGAAGAAAGCAAGTTGTGGGAAGCTGTTTTATGTATGTGACAAAGGAGAATGCAACTTCTGGGCTTGGTGTCAACCCTATAATGCAAGCCAAGATGATAAGAGAGGAAGCATTGGGGGAAACTCTATGGGTTTAGGTGCTCAAATTTGTGGCTGTAGGTGTAATGAATTGGCTACCAAACTTCAAGGAATTGAAGCCATTGTGAAGTTTATGAAGCTGTTTATTATTGGGGGATTTATGTGTACCTTTCTTATGTTGTTTAAATGAAGATTTACAATGATCAATTACTTGAGCCCCTGTTATGAAGATTTAATGTTTATGTATAATGATTATGCTTGTGTAATGTTTAGGCTGCAAAAGTATATAACATTTTTACTTGTACTCACAACACTAATCAAATTTCCAAAGTTAAATGTATTCCAAAAGGTTATCCACAATATTCCAAAGCATAGTTTACATGTTAATTTCCAAATGCTATACACAATGGACAATGGCCAATGCTACAAAATGGCCAATAAGTCAAAATGGGCAATGCTACATTCTGCCCCAAGGTTTTAACTACAAAATGGACAATGCTGCTGTTTTACAAAATGGTCCTATATATACCACATTTTGCCCCTATCAAAATAAACCAAAAACACTATCATCACTCCTGCATTCACTTCTGCCCCTTGTCTCTTGCAGCCTGTTCTTTACTCATTTCCTTAGCAGCTTTGGCTGTTGATGTAGTGCCTTTGGCTGCTTTTGATCCCCTTCCCAAAGCAGCAGCTGACATGGACCTTCCTCTGCTTGTGTCAGCCATGACAACTCCTCCAGTGCTACCTTGGGGCCTTAGATTGGTTGGAGCTGTTGGGGGCCTATGACTTGCAGCTCCAACTGGAACCCAGGCAGCTCTTGTCTATGGCAACAAAATAAAAAGACATATTCTCAGAAACCATTTTTCAAACACCAAATCATAATCAATCTTTGCAAGAGTTGATATGTACCTGTGAACCAGTTGTTTGTGGTCTTGGTGGAGGAGTTGGTTGTTTTGCAGCTGGCCCTGGTGGAAGAGTGGGCTGTGAAATAGGCTGTGGCCTAGGTGGATGAGTGGGCTGTGGAATATGTTGTGGCCTAGGTGGAAGAGTGGGCTGTGAAATATGTTGTGGCCTAGGTGGAAGAGTGGGCTGTGAAATATGTTGTGGCCTATGTGGAGGAGTTGGCTGTGAGACAACATGTGGCCTTGATGGAGGAGTGGGCTGTGGGGGAGTGGGCTATGGAGGAGTTGGCTGTGGGGGAGTTGGTTGTGCTACTGATGGATTGGGAAGTCTTCTTCCCTAAAGAGTTAACATTAAAAAAAGAACCATATGAATACATTATCCAAATTATTAAGAAACTTGATCCAAATTAAACTTGAGGGGGATTTTTGAAACATTAAAAAAATATCATATGGCTTGTTGAGACATTAGTAAACTGAAGGTGCCTCTTTGCAACACAATACATTATCAAGGTGTGTATTTGAAACCACATAAGGTGTTTATTTGCAACAATGTTTTAACATTGGGTGCCTTTTTACAACAGATCAAAACACAAGGAGCAGACTTTGCAAATATTGCACATGTGATTAAGAAATTACCCTTTTCCTTTTGGCTGGAGTGACAGTACTGTCCACTGTCTTTTCTTTTCCTTTGCTTGTGTTGGACTGTAAGAAAAAGAAAACATGGCCCACATTAAGCAAATCACAAGAGTTTCATTTGGCCCAGAGCATGTTAAAAGAGTAAAATAACAAACATTTGACTGGGCCACACCTGATGAGGTTCTCTTATAAGTCTGGACTGTGGATGGACTGGTCCTTTGCATGACCTTTTGTTGTGACCCCTCTCCAAGCATCTTGCACATGTGACATACTTCTGTCTCCTGCCCACTGTAGCAGGATCTTTGGGCTCATCATCACCTCTTCTCCTAAGCTTTTTGGGCCTGCCTGGTGGTCTTCTGTAGCTAGGTGGAGCCAAAGCATCCAAACCAGTAACCACCCATGCATCCTCACTTGGAACAGGATGTATCATACTGCCATAAGCTCCCAAATAAACATCCTTGCTATAGCAATTGTCTATATATGCTTCAGGCCTCTCTCTGTTCACAAATATGGAAGCCACAGCATGACAGCAGGGTATCCCAGTGAGATCCCACATCCTACAATTACAAGTCCTTGCAGCCAAGTTCACAATCCTAGTTTTATTAAAATGCTCCACCTCAAACTCCAGCTGACCAGACCAACTTGCAAAACAGTTCCTAGCTTCTGTCACATTACACTCCAACTTCCTAACAATATTAGGACATATTGCACCCTCATATTTCTCCATCCCTTTCTTCTTTATCTGCAATCTGTTCATCAAATTTTTTCTTATCCATTCAAGCATACTAACAATTGGCAAGTCCCTTGCTTCCATAATGTATGCATTAAATGACTCACTAAGATTATTCACAAGTGAATCACACTTGGCATGGGCACTGAAGTGGGATCTTGACCATTGACTGGGATGTAATGGTTCTAAAAAACTCATCATTTCTCCATCTTTATCTAAATTCCTTAGCTTCCCAATCCAGTAATTAAAATCATTAACTGTTCCTGCCCTGGCAGCATTCCACAGATAATCTCTCACCTCTTTACCACCCCATTTCTTTTTAAAATTTGCATACAAGTGTCTCATACAAAATCTGTGCTCTGTGGTAGGTAAGAGATCCTTAAATGACTCCACCAAACCTTTCTGTCTGTCAGAAATAAATACCAAGCTCTCAGTAACCCCAAGATCATCAACCAGTTCTGTCAAAAACCAAGACCAACTATCCCTGGTTTCTGCCTCAACAACAGCTACAGCAACTGGGAACATGTTGTCATTCCCATCCCTAGCCACAGCAGACAACAATTGCCCACCATAAAGGCCCTTTAGATGACAACCATCCAGTCCAATAAAGGGCCTGCAGCCTGCCAAAAATCCAGTTTTGTATGCCTCAAATCTAACATACACCCTCTTGAAAACAGGTGCCAGATCTGGACTTGGCCTAATTGTCTCAACTTTGAAACATGTGCCAGGGTTGTGCTTCTGCAATGTTGCCCCATAATCCCACAGTCTTACAAATTGTGCCTTGCTGTCCCCCTCTAGTTGTTCTCTAGCTAACTTTTTTGCCCTATATATCTTATGCTTGCTTGCATTAGCAAACATGTCTCTATAAATTTCTTTCTTCATAGCCCCTACCTTCCAGTTGGGGTCATCTCTTAACTTATCCTTATACCTCTGTGCAAGATACTTAACACTAACCAAATGGTTATTGTAGTCCCTCCCACAACTGTGAACTGGTTTAAAGGTCTTGATTTGCCATGTAGTGGTTCCCTGCATGGGAGAAGCATGAACCCTAAAGTCACATTTCTCATATTTGCAAACACATGTAATCCTTTTGCTATCATTGTGCTGGTAGTCAAAGTCATACCCCTGTCTAATGCTCCAATCCTTAACAGCAGCTTTAAGCACCTCCCTATTTGGAAACATCAAGCCAACCTTCAATGTTGGCCCATCCCTATGGTTCAAGTCATCAGCACAAAAATTTGGCCACCTATTTCCATCTTGATCTTCATCTGAGTCATGAACACTCATCAGATCATCCTCTTCCTCACCCTCAGAATACCAGTCTTCGGGGGGATCATTGCTATGACCCATCTGCTTAGGGTTAGGGTTAGTGGTAAATATGTCATCATCTCCTGGCCCCTCTAAATCTTCACCCAACTCAGGAATTGTAGGGTCATCAGGCTCTGCACCATCATCATCAGCATTCACACCACCATCATCAGTCCCTTCACCCTCAGCAGTTCCTTCACCCTCAGCAGTTCCTTCACCCTCAGCATTCACACCACCCTCAGCTGTTTGTTCACCAACACCAGTGTCTAACACACCCTCAGTGACACCAGCATCAGTATTCACACCACCATCAGTTGTTTGTTCACCAACACCAGTGTCCAACACACTCTCAGTCACACCAGCCTCAGTATTCACACCACCATCAGCATTTTCTTCACCAACCCCAGTGTTCAACACACCCTCAGTCACACCACCAACATTTTGTTCACCAACCCCAGTGTTCAACACATTCCCAGCCTCAGTAGCTACACCCTGAGTACCTTCACCACCCTGAGTAGCTTCACCATGAGTACCTTGACCAAGATCAGTAGCTTCACCCCGAATACCTTGTCCTTGAATACTTTGCCCAACATGAGTAACTTCAACACCCTGAGTACCTTGCCCAGCATCAACAACATCCCCATCCCCTATTTCCACATCAACTATTGGTGTAGACCCATCTCCTATTGCAAGGTGGGGAGGATTATTATCTACAACTGCTATGGGATCCATGCCCCTTATGACATATATGACTACCTTGTGACCATGATAATGGTACAATGCATCATTTAAACCCCTATCATCAAGTATTAACATCAACCCATTGTTAAATGTCTTTCCAGGTATCCTATAAGTCATGGTGCTAGTAGCAGGTAATCCTAAACTCAAGCACATATCTAGAAGCTCCCAGTATGAAAGGTAGTCAGGGTCACATTCAAACTGTTGTACTTTGTCTCCAGTCCAAGACCTATTGGGTGGATCTGTAAAAACCCCCCCATGATGAATTTCAATGGTGATTTTGCCTGACATTCTGCCAATTGGAAAACAAAGGAATAATTTAATGGAGTACTTGTCTAACCTAAAGCAACCTTTTGTAACACGTGAAATCATTAAGAAACAATAGGGTTCAATATGGTGGGGTAAGGTTCAATATGGTGGGGGACAGAGGGACCACAAGCAATCAACAACACAACAAACTGAATAACTTTGTAATACAGAATAGGACAATCGGTTGCATGCATGTGAATTGACAGAAACATATAATACACAGAATTCCTAGGCAATGCCGAAACCTTAGATTACATAGAAACCCTAGAAATTTAAAAAATCGTAAATTAATACAGAAACCCTAGATTGCACAGAAACGTTTCCCAATATCACGAATTAAATATACTTTCGTTTGTCTTAATCACGAGTTCAACATAAAAGCATTTCTCAAAATAATAAAATTACCTGGAATCGCACTTAGTTTCGTGTTCGACTTCGTCTTTGATTTCCACCAGTTCCAAATACTTCACATTCGTTGCTTCACATTCGTTCGATTCCGTTCCTGATTTGTGTCTTCCTTGTAGATTACTTCACATTCGTTCAATTCGGTTTATGGGATCTTGTTAGAAAGTAATGGGTTGAGGAGAGAGATGGTGAGAATTCGAGTCAAAGGTCTTGAGTATAATGTTTGACAAATGAGACCAATGTGCTTATATACAGGGGTAGTTTAGGGACTTCCTTAATTCCGTAACGGGTATTGACGGATGTAACACTTTTTAAACCTCAGGTGTCTTATTGCAATTTTTGTAAAGGGAGGGGTCTTTTTGCAAAAACCCTAAACCACAGGGGTATTTTACGCAATTTACCCTTTTTGATATCCCAAAACATCAATGGTTAGTTTTCTTCTCGTCAACTTGTGTCGTTGGTCTCCTCTCGCCTGTTAAGATAAAGATCATCTACTGTACAACATCTCCACTGTAACAGTTTTAGTTACAAAAAAATTATTACTGAAGTATTATATCGCTATATTACTAAAGTATATAGTGACAATCTTTTGACGTTAAAATACAATTGGCAACATCTTTCTAGAATCTGTACAACGTAAGATCATAGTCCCTCCCAAAGCTATTTAAGATGACTTTTCATGGCTCTAGAAATTCTGTGTCGCTAAAAGTTTGGTTGCCTCTAACACTTTACCAACCACATTTAGTGACAAAAAAAGTACTTAGTAGTGAGCACTGACCTTTGATAATCAAAAAACCTTTGTGATTGTTGTCAAAGTACATCAATCTAGGGGAAATTAGGAAAAAGTGTATTTTTGTGCTAAAACTTTGTGGATGGTGAAAAGTGTTGATGTTGTCAGAAAAAAGGGTTTTGTTTTTACGGAGAACTAACTAGGCAGCGATCTGGACTATCTAGTTCTCAATCTCAGACTAACAATAGAACAATTATCTTAATGTAATATGTCAATGTGATGTACTTGCTAAGCGTGTAATAAAACACTGCGATAACTTAAATGCAACTAAAGTTTACACCCTCGCTAAAAGATCGCTACATAAAACTTGCCCCACCAATGCTCCATAAACTTCAACATAAACATTCTGTAATCATCACTAATATAATTAATGAAAAACAAACTCAATAATGTTGTTAAGAGGATAAAGTTAGGAATGAAGTCGAGACAAAATTGGTTACAGAGGAATGATGAGCGTACTGACTTATTTGTTGTGGACACAGGTGACTCTTTGGAAAGCATAATACGCGTGCAAAGAACTGTAAGAATCCCTGTCTAACACAACAAACATCCAACGTATTATAGTGGCTCAAATTCAACCCCAAGGGGTGGTGGAGTGGTAAAGGGCCTTGAGGTATGACCTCGAGGTCCCGAGTTTGAATCCCCATACCGACGGGTCATATAAATCGTATTTCTAATTATTAAAAAAAAAAGGCTCAAATTCATTCTATAACCAACATAATACATACTTATGACTTGTCTAGTAATTCCAATATCTACCAAGTGTGCGGGAAAAACTTCTATTTCATCACAAAGGTCCTTATCAGAGTTACAATAATCTATACATCTTCTGGTTGTGTTGATGCAGAGTACGAACCAATGATAATTACAACAAATCAGCATAACAAACTGAAAATGGAAGACCAATTAAGTACCTAAGGTGAGTCATCGACGCTTCACTTGATGGTTGCAAAATGGGGGTTCACAATGTGCTTGCTGAAATCGGCAATGGATTGCCAAACTTGCAAGCAAGTGATAACAGATTGGGTACCAGAATTGCCAGGATTGAAGAAAAAATGGACAGGCGAATGGCAAAGAACTAGGGGGAGAGGACAGGATTTATGACCCGCCATTTTTTCTCGTTTCACAAGTGTGACGTCGAATTCTTATGTTCTGCAAATGGCGAACTCTAACCTACATAAGGCCAGTGTTTCAAAGATTATGTACTGAAGCACTCAATATATTATCCGGGCCTGATATGGACCGTTTGTTCAAGCAGATTTTGCAACAGCAATTGCGTCGTTTCTCTGTGAAAATGGTTATGGTATCCATCCGTGTGTTCGTCTGGCATTTGCATCCTTAGGAGCTGTCCATGAAGTGTCTAGGTTTTGGCAAATTGCTATGCTTTGATATTGCTAGTTCCTCACTCTTTTTCCTCTAAAAGGAAAGGAAATATGTCTAGCAATCTTAGACGATCATCAAGTTGCTGACAAGTTTGTGGCTGATATTTAAATCTTGGCACTCTCATGTCAAGATTTACATAACAAAATCCAGACGTACTGCATTGTCTCGCTTTCTCTAATTCTAATTCACCCCGACAAACATATAACTTTTGTATGTCTTGATCACATGAAACTTAGACCGCTAAATTATTGAAGTACTAGGTATTATCTCGGAAACTCTTCCTTTCTGTGGTAGCTCAGTTGAACAAGAAATGGTAAGCATCGATATGCTTAACATCGTTCCCCAGTAGTCCCGTATTTCTTTATTTCGATCTTCCTGAGCCATGGACTGCTAGGATTTTCATGTGTATCTAACTTTGCATTTGTAACTTGAGGGGCAGTCTAGACAGAATGTCGGCACTCATTTGAGCTATTAGCCAACTCATCAGGCAATGTTGGCTCATTTGATATCACCTTTCTCAAAGAGGAAAGGAGGACCATAGGTTATCATCTTCACCCGCACCCTGTAATGGTAGAAAGCAATTGACAAAGATCCAAAACACATGGTCCAGAAATCTGTACGGACGCTGGTTTCTGGACCATCCTGCAGGTAGTACGTAAAACAACAGTTGAGTGTGTGATGGGAAGCAGGGCAATGGCTATCGGTTAGACTCCATGGATGGTCCATATGCTAGAGATTAGCCACAGCCTTCTTATTATTGAAGAGAGGAACCTAACAAAAAGCAAGTTATAAATGTGGTATATCATGTATCCGCAACTATTGGCATCAAGTATTTGAAGTTATCTTAGCAACATGATGTGAATGTTGCATACCTTTCTTGACTTGCAATACGTGCGCGATTTTCAAAATATTGTCAGAATGCACATATTTCGAGAATTTATGAACAAAATGTGTATATTTTGATCCTCTCTTGCGCGAGAGTGATCGATTTGAATGATTTCGAGTGCACAAGTATGAGTCCTACTTGTTCCAGCAGATTAGAAGTGTAGAACATAAGTCATACTGCCATGGCTAGAACCACGTAATTAAACTTTGACAAATTTTCAGTCTAGTTAGGACCTAGCCGCGTGGACCATTCCCAAAAGTTATTTAAATCGTAGGATGGTCCAAAGATTTCTATTTCGTAAGTTAACCTTCTTCAGGAAATGTCATAGGACCTTCTTCATAGTGGAGGCTGCAGACCAGCGATGTTATGGCAATGTTAACAATCCTCTTTCATAATGGCTGGTCTAGTTTCCAAAATGAACTAGGGGCCAAACTGAAGCTACAGGGGAAGCTTCATGCATTCTTAAGATCAATAACATCAAGAATAACATCCCATTTTCGTTGCAAGGCCAGAGTTACCCTCTAACATTTTCGTGCGAATAAAAGTGCCAAATTAAATGACCTATCTTCCTATCTTAAAAATGCTGCTTAATGCCGGACTAAAGAAGTGTAAAAAGTTAGTTTGATAGTTGGAATTAGCGTTCCTGGAGATTCCAGTCCTAGTAACGAGAATTCTCCCTCAATTCTTGTTGTTGGTGTATTAATTACTTCAAATTCCTTGTCACCTCTCGTGTTCTTCGATTCCTTTCGCCGCGTTCTGTGAATAGGCGGGACATTGAGGAATATGTAGAAAGACATATTGAGAATCGACATGATTTTATCTCAGTTCATTGCGTTTAAAAAAAAAAATCGATCACTTAATGCAGCATTTTTATTCTTTGCCACGGTTTTCTTCTTTCCTTTGGCATATTGGAGAAATTTCTTTATTATTAATTTTTTTTTGGTAAAAAAAAAAAGCATGTGTACACACGGACTTAGGAGATTCCTGTGTGCCTCGTGGCACTAGCCACTAGAAAACACGTGGAAATCACATGTACCGGACTGTCTACAAAAAGTGGGCCCTAAAAGCACATCAGTCGGTCCAGTGCACTGAAGCCCATGGGCCGAGGGAGGGATAGAGACTGCTCAGTGAAACCTATTCGGCTCTTGTACCAAAACCATCTCTTTCTTTTCTCAGCGCCACAGGCTCGGACAGGAAAAGTAGTTTGGAACTTGGAAGCAAGTGATGCATACCGATTTGAGTCAGGCCTAGTGGGCCCACCACGCTGTAGTTTTTATGTACGTGGGGATACTCATGCAACGACAAACGGATAGCCGTAGTTTCACGGACACTAACTAGTTCAGCTAGTAAAGTATATTGGCTTCGTATTAAGACCTCTCGTTGCCTCCACCAAGGTTTCGAGAGTCGAGTAAGCAGATGACTACCACATTCTCTCGTTTAGGCTCCCATGCCTTCCAACGGACAAAGGGGTGGGGGCGGGGTTGCATTCTATCTTTCTTATCTCCGCATATTTAGGATGTAGCAAAGCCAAGTAAGACCAACATTAAGTTTCATAATTTGTGTTACCCTTGTTAGTTTCTTACCATACCAAAAAGGAAAGTAAAGTGAAACGTATTGAGCTTTGTAGAGTCGCATGGGCCATGGAGGAGATGTGGGCCAAAACTAATTGGCCTAACTTGTGTGGGCACCAATATGGTAAGGATAAACAGTAGGCGTACCATGTTGATCATGTAAGACTTAGGCGAGGTACAAGTGGACCCAAATCATTGGGCTTGCTAGCTGTTTGATGGCAGGGATAAGAGAATTGAAAAGAAATGTGTGTAATTTCAATCCCCAAGGTCTCAAAGGAGAGAATTCCATTTGTAGGACAGAGAGCATACAGCATCTCACCTTCACCATGGCCATGCCCCATGTGCGATCCTTTCTGTAAAGAGATGATTACAATAACCAAAGTACAAGTGCTACTGTTTCACATGATTTGACATTGTTGAGGACATATGAGAGTGATCCATGGTTGGTTGTTAGGGAGAACTTGCAAGAACCTTGTTAATTATTACATTTCTGAGCTCCTTTTGCATTCCCCTCAGGTGGGGCCGCTCTCTCACTCTCGTTCTCTCTTCCCCTCTCTCCCTCTGTCACGCACGGGCTCACATTTGTAAATAGTTGAAGATCACAATCACATGACGATCTCGAATGATTCGAACCATCAAAACAACGAGGAGAACCACCGGCCGGCATAAACAGAGTAAAAAAGTTTACGCCACAATTTTTTGAACAATGAAATTGACACCCTCCTCGCAATAAATAAGTGCCTCAAACATAAAATTCTAGACTTTGAAGTTTAAAAAATGTCCATCATGGTGGCAAA
Organism: Escallonia rubra; assembly: GCA_033065855.1. Taxonomy (NCBI): domain Eukaryota; kingdom Viridiplantae; phylum Streptophyta; class Magnoliopsida; order Escalloniales; family Escalloniaceae; genus Escallonia; species Escallonia rubra. Next base: position 69,245 of record JAVXUO010000199.1, on the reverse strand, counting down.
AACAGACTGGAAGCAAGAGGGAAATCAGATACAGTAGGATTTTCTCTATCCTTGGAAGGAAAAGGAGGAGTTGCATAGGTGGGAATTGATCAAATGTCTCTGTCAAAAACACCCCCACATATCTCAGTCACGTACTCCTGAGTCACAGAGCCTTTAGATGCCAATTCCATCTCTCTATGATGTGATGTGAGTCCCTTTCCAAACTCTGTTGGATAAAGAAAGGAGCATCATCAAATGCCCCACCCAAGTTGTGCAATCATACCATCTACCTTTTCCCACTTCTATGATCAGTCCTGATATTTTCAGATGATTAGCTAAGTGGCTGCTTAATTCCCCCAAGACAGACTAAGAGACTCCTAAAGCATGTCATCTTGGTCTCCAAATCTGAAGCTAAACCCACTTTTTAGAACTTGCGTCTTAAGCAATAATTGTGTGTTTATGGCTTTTGACATCTTTTTGGAGTCCAAAAAGTTGTAATCATCGTGTTTATGATTGTGTGTGAGTGTGTGAAGGAAGACTAACTCGAGGGAATTTTGATGAAATCCTTGGTTTTACAGCAATGAAAAGGTTGGACAAAGGGTGACTGAGGTATCTTTTTTCCTTTCCTTTTTCTTCCCTGTTGTTCCGTGGATGGTTTCAGAAGGCTTTTTCTAGACCAAGATTGTGACCAGCAATGCCTTCACGTGATGCTTTGGAGTTTTTCTGGGTGTGGGTGTTAGAATTGATGTGGTTATTGATACATTGACCAACTAAGTTACCCACTCAAATGGCTTATGAACAACATGAACGTTTTGTGATCTTTGAAAGGGATGCGTAGAATATAATCAAGATGCTTGTGGATTCGATTCCTCCTCACTGGTGTGTAAACAACATCATTGAAGATGCGAAGAGAATTCTAAAGAAATTTGTATGTTGGGATTGTACTTTTATTTCTAGGAGCTCGAACATTGTAGCTCACAATTTAGCTGCCAATGCTTCATTTTGTAATCAGCTTGGCCTTGTTCTCCCTTCTTCCAATTTTTTGTCTAATTTGGAAGAAGGGTGGAACAACAATGTCTAGTTTCCTTTTGGTTATATTAATAATATGCCTGTTTTACCACAAAAAAAAAATAAAAAAAATTACCCACTCAAACCACAACCAGCACCCCCCCACCCCCAATAAATCTATAAATGAATAAAAATTGGGCATTTCCCCCTCAAGTATTAGTTCTTTCTTTCTCTGGTAACCATATAAGCAAATATTACATGGTCTCAACCAATTCATGTCCATAATTGTGGTATGGGGGGGGCAAATTCATGCACGCATGAGACGTGATATGTTTACAAAAATTATATATTTGCTTACAAATGATGTTATATGTATTCTAGATAATCGCGATTCGCACTAGCTTATGGTCCCCTTGAAACGTTGAATATCTTCCATGTACATGTCGTATGATCCCTCGCGGAGTTAGACAGCTTCGGCATAAGCTACGTAATACCCTGATGCTAGTAAAAGCAATTGGAACAATTTCTCGTAATAACATAGTGTGTTTCTAAAAGTCATCGGTAAACAATCCTTGTACGTGCCAACTTTTATTGAATCCTCTTCAAGGGTCTTAAGACAAGGTTCGGGTTTATTACAAATCTTCTGATACAATGCTAAACTTTGATGTCCAACTTAAAAGCATGTTAAAAAAGAAGAACAAGTCTACCGGGTATTAAAATTAAACGCAATACTCATGTGTAATTGATTTGAGACTTTAACGTTCTCAAAGACGGGAAGCAAATGTGACCGTTGCCCACGTACACACCAACTTTATGGGATAACGCTAATCACATGAATATCGCCCGTGGGGCATTCTAGGCGGTAGTGCTAGAGTCTAATCTCCCTCACCTTTTCACCTATCCCATTACGTACCCTTTGACACTTTTCCTTGGTGATACCTAGCTAGATTCATGATCGGACATGGTTTCCAGCTCCTTCAACATTTGCCCTTTGAAATGGTTGATGGAAATGGCTGGACACCATCTCCTTAGCACTCATCTCCAACAAAACTATTGTTCATGTTGCTATTATTGTTCCCATCACATTGGGAGGAGGATCTTTTGCAGTGCTACTACGTGGGTAGGTTTGCAAGTGAAAGTGCTTTCTTGCTGCTAGAAAATTTGTTGGTGAAAAGATAGCAAAATTGTCTTTCTGATGACAAATACGATACTTTCGCGGTGACAAATGAGAAGTGCAGTTATTGAAGAGGATCAAATCCATTTTCTGCTCAGAACTTAGTGATCAATTATTTCTGCCCAAGTCAGTTGAAATAAAATGGTACCAACAGGATTGCACTATCACCATCACCATCACCATAAAGGCAGCAATGTCTTTCGCATACTTAAACACTACGGAAATATGCCTGGCATTGCTCTCGTGTACGTTATTTCGATCGGTCCATCGTTTATAGTTTGTGAAAATTTGCATTACTGAGTTTGACTCTTGAAATCGCTCGTTTGGGACTAGAAAAAAATGTCACCAAAAGTGCGTGGTGAAACTCGCTTCTGAAGAATTATGAATTCGACACACACACACACACACACACATATATATATATATATATATATATATATATATATATATATATGTTATTCACTATCTAGGTTTATTGAGAACAAGCCAAGCTATTGGACTTCAATATCCCAACGCTTTGGAATGCCTACAATTATCGTCATTGTTTGTATTTAAAACGTAAAACCGTACATGTATCATTTCTTTGTACAAAAAAATAAAATAAATCCTAAACATGAACAGTGTGTTAGAAATTGTGAACTCAAAACAAAATTTTCATCCATCCTTTATAGGGAGATATACTTTAGCCACCACTTTCCTACTTAGATGATAACAATAGATGGTTTTTAATGTTACCCTAATTTGTTTTAATACGAAAAGAAAAGGTTGAATAAAGTGCAACAAAAAAGCGATATGGCAAATTACAAGTGATATTTGACTATGAATTTGTATAATGACAAAAGGAAAGATTTGGATTCCAATCCAAGTTATAAGAATAGCGTACAACCTCCCATATAGTGACCATTAATATTGCTAGTGAAACTTTTACAAACATCTTTAACGATAATTCTTAGCGGTACTCTTTTCATACACTAATTAAAAATTTTCACAAAAAATTAATGACAATCATTTGTCGTTACGTGTGAAGGTTATAGGTTCTTTCTACAAATTTAGTTGCAGTCAAAATTTTCCCCTCATAAAATAGAACCTCTCTTCAAGGAACAAAAGCAGACATAAGATATGATAAGCTAATCTCAAAGCACTTCGCACTTTCAACAACTATTGCCCAAGAAAAGTTGTAGCATTGCATGTCAAATAAATATTTCCTGAAAACAAAAGTTTATAGAAAAATGAAAATTTCCCCCCGAACTCAACATATATTCTTATGCTTTAACTATTTGGATCCTGAGTCTCTAGATTTGGTTAGATTACCATTAGAGATGAATCAGTAGCTCAAATTAAAATAGCTTTTCTATTCTTTTCGATGTTTGACTATCTTATATTTGTGGCTAAAAGTGTATTTGCTTACCTAAATGAACAAACTCTCTATTCGATTACCTTCATCGCTAGAATGTTCGTGGCATCAACGAAAGAGGAGGGTGATTCGTCACCTTTCGTGAACTGTATATACATCGATACATGCGATTGCATGCAAGCAGGATAAAATGTCCATGAGTTCTACTCTTAGAAGGTCCAAAGAATCACAGACTCGTGTTGGGAATTGTAGATTTCGTTCTACGAACAAATATGATACTGGTATTATCCAGGTGGAAAATTTTATCATTTAGTTTAAAGGAAGTGCCATTTTATCACTCCAAGAAACACTGAAATTGAGATCTTTGGACATCACCAGTACCTAATCACCAACCTTGTCGCAACCCACTGCTACACAAACCAATTTAATTTAATGCTGTGGCCTGCCCCCTCTTCCTGTATATTTAACAAAAAGCAAATCTAGCAGCCTACCAATTACTACATAATATGTTATGTACGGATGCTAGACATTCCAGAAACATTCATTTAATAGAAAATTGGAGAAGAACCATTGGTTCCTTCCCGTGACAAGATTTAGTAGGAATTTAAGGGGAGGAGAGTGAGATTTTGCCCCCCTTGTAGTCTGCATTACTTGAAGTATGTTGTATTGTCCCCTAAATTTTCTTATCATGCAACATATTCATGCATACGATGCACGAACTGTACACGCATGCACTACACGAGCAGACACACGTATTTGTATATTGGTATATGCAAACGCATAGGTGTGCATAGTCTGGGTCAGAGATCGCGATGGTTTATTTAAGCTCTACGTCAGGTCGTACGACTCATTTTTATGACATGTCAATTGCGTGTTGAATTAGTAGTACCTTGTGAGGAACATCAACCTTTTCTTTTGTTAGAACCAGCCGGACAATTGTCTCGATTAGCGATGGCATGATTAATGTGTTAAGATTTCTCATATTAATTAGTCTTTGAGTAAAGGCTTTACTATAAGAATAATTGTGCATAAAGTTCCATACTTTGGGCCGGTTTGCACTAAATATCTCAATTTTTATTTTTATTTTTTTGGGTTTACCACTGAGCGTCCATTTTTATGTTCCATACACCACTTGATGTGAAGACACTCCCATTTTTTTTAAGGTTTTCGTTAGCCTTTCAAGGGCAAAAGTGGCAATTCAGCCGAAGCTTACGTGGCAGCCACATCAGCCCCATTTTATCTCTCCTCTCTAACCTAAACCACCAATTTCCTCTACTCGTCAGCCATCACCAAACCCACTGCCACTTCCCTCAGGCCACAACCACTACCCCACGACTCAAACCACCACTGTCACCCCTTTTCCCTAACCTGCCAACCAGGGACGGATCCAGAAAGTTTAATCGAGGGGGCCAAAAAGCTATTAAAAATTTGATGGCTAACTTCAAAAAATTACTCAATTTGACTACTAACCATTTAATTTTGCTTCTCATAGCGATTTATCTAACTTGATAAGGTTAGTTGAGAATCAATTACTAATCTTGCATGAAGAAGCTTAACTCTTACTATATAGATGAAATAGTAATTTGATTATTAACTATATGAATACAATAGTCACGTATAAATTAACATATTATAATAATTTAAACATCAAAAAAAAAAAAACTAACCTTGATTAATTCGTATTTTTTGTTGTTGTAATCTGGAGATTTGAAATATAGAATTTGGAAGAACGAAGATGGAGCAAAAGAATGAGAAAGAAAAGGACTATATATGACGACCGGTGGCATAAAGAATAAAAAAAATAACAAAACGAAATCCTAATTAACTAATGTTATGAGATAATGGCATTTGTGTAAATATAAAAATAATTCCAAAAGGTGGGGGGTGCCGTGCCGTGCCGTGCCCCCCCCCCCCCCCTCCCCCCGGGGGGGGTCATATTCCGCCCATGCTGCTAACCACCACAACCCAAAACACCATCGTCGCCCCTGTCCCTACTTTCCCAACAACCACTGGCACTTTTTTACCCAAAACGGTGTCGCTGCCCCCTTTTCCATAACCCATCGCTGTCGTCTCTCCCTTTCCGTACCCATTGCCCCTATTTTCCCAACAACTGCCACCACTTCTTTCTCACCCCAAAACACCTATGTCGTCCTATTTCTTATAACTGGCAGTTGTCGCCCCTTTCCCCCGACCCATTGTTGTGACCTTTTCCCTTAATCTGCCGCCGCTTTCTTTGCTACCATGGTGATGGAAGGTGAGGCTGGTGATTTTTTTGTGGAACACAACACTCAGTCAACAAGGTTCAATCTTCAATCCTTTGCCCTGGATTTTAGTAGATTGGCTAATGGGAAAAGCGGTAGCGGAGGCTACGGGGACATGGTGGGTAGGATAGGTTAAAGGAAAGATGAGCGAGAACAAAGTTCGACACCTGGCTGCCAGTGGCTGTCGACAAATATTGCAAATTACCCCCTTTGCCCTCAAAAGTCTATGAGAAACTTAAAAGAAAATGAATGTCTTACGTCTAATCGTGCTTGGAGCACAAAAAAGGAAGCATGAAGTGGTGAGAACTAAAAAAAAAAGCCTACAAGTATTTTCGTACAAATGACCCCAAATCTATATAAGATTTAATACACAACTCTCCTTTATAATACTACTTACTTCTCAAATCATGAAGGAATATATAAAAAGACACATGGGACATTGGGAAGGATGGGAAGGGCAGAGATACCACTTCCTTATGGAGGAAAGGGATGGGGCATTCAACACTTTCGTTATCTTGACCAAAGACCTGCCATTCTTTCTATTTCATTCCATTTTCTTTAGTTCCATCCCAATTTATGCATGTAGTAACAAGAAATCTTAAGAAAACAGGAGTGTGTCACCAGTAAGAACAAAATCCAATACAAACACCATATCCCAGTACCACATTCATCCATCACCACCACCATCATCACTATTCTTCAATAAATACAAACCTCATTCAATTGCAAACCCAACACTCACCATCTGCTTACATCACTACTTCAGACCCTTTGTCCCAAACAAACTCTTAATTGGTCTATTTTTTTTTCTATCTCAGTCAGTGTTGTGTTGTGTTGTGTGTGTGTGTGTGTGTGTGTGTGTGTGTGTGTGTGTATGGGGTTGCTTTCTTCATAAGAAGCCAAAGAGAAAATAATGGAGATAGCAATGTCTGTCTCTGTCAAAAAAATTAACTGGAGGACGCAAGTGCAGACTTATAGTAAACTTCATGCATAATTTGCAGTGCTAATTGAACGGTCAAAGATCCATTCTTTATGGCCTGCCAAACTTCTTCTAGGGAGTCAGGGTGATAGAATATTAAAGCACTGAGGCTAGCCTTCTTATCTAAACTAGTTTTTCCTATGTGTTCTATCAATAATCATGGTGTACAATACACACAATATGCGCTTTAAAATGCCGTACAGATTTTCTCATGCATGAAGATTATTGCGAAACGTTTCCACTCATTGGACTCTTCTAAAAAATTTCGTTTCACATTTAGTTCATTACTTGGGCGCATGCACAAACCTAGCAGTATTTTCCTCCATACACGTATCGTGTAACTTATGAAATCGTAACGAAACATTGATGCTACCCTAACTGAAAACAGTACACTGCTAATCCTGCCAGATTGATGAATGTGTCCTGCATAATTGCCTGAAAGTGACTTGTAAAACCGAATGTATGTGTACAAATCTGAGAAAACATTTAATGGGAGTTGGCTATCTATAAAGTTCAGTGACCAATAACTAGATAACACGCACCCCACCATAATGCACTTACATAAATGATGAGTATTTTTCTTTTTCAGCTTGGAATTGCACAAGCAATTATGCCTGTGTTGTCTCTTCAATGGACCACAGGTTCACTGGCTAAAGGTTGCAGCAGCTAGCTCACTTGTAATAGCATAACATCCTACATTGTATATGTACGTACAACCTAAGGTACTACCAATGCGGCTAATAATTGTCTCCATCGGTCGGTGAGGAAGACAAAGGGAGGTTGACTTAGTCAACAAAACCAACGCATTGATGAGCTGGATAATGATCATTTTCACCCTGCTCTATCCTTGAAACTTCCATGTTTGTTCCATGGATAGCATGGCCAAACTTATAGCATTAAGGCAGATTAAAATTCTCTAATTTGTTGCTATTAGGACTCAACTTTTTAACATCAACGTAGTCCGTCGCTCTTCTTATATGAGGAATGTCCAAAATCTTATTAGTGACGATACTTTTGACGACACCAATCATGTTGTAATAGTAGTAATGATACAGTTAACAAATTACATTTCAAGGTGATCGTATTATCATGCACGTAATTATCTCTTCTTCTTTTTCCATTAGTGTCGGGTTCACGGCTAACTTTAACTCAAGGTATGATCTACGTATTTCAGAGAAAAAATTACTGTATTTGCTTAAAAGAAAATTGGTGTAAAAAACAATTGAAACCAAACACACCCATGAAATTTGGAAGAATAGTGAAGGGAAAGCGCTTGTGAACAACCTTTGGTCCCTTCTGCTGAGTGGCCCTATGGGAGCATGGGTTTTAACCATAAATGATTAAACAATGGGGTGCAGGCAACTTTACAGGGTTGGAGTGTGTGTTCCATATTGGTAATGATAATAAATGAGGGTGGGTACGAAATTTTACCTGGGACTGAAATGAGTGATAATGTGTCAGATTGGTAAGAAAATAAGGCCTTGAGTTTGGGGAGAGAAGGGAAAATATGATGGGTATTCAATCAAATGGAGACCGGGAGGATGTGCTTCTCATGATGCATGTAGAATTATAGGGTTTGGTCCTTTCTGGTATCTCATAATTCTGTGACTGTGTGTGTGTGTGTGTGTGTGTGTGTGGGTAGGGGGGATTCAAGGTAGAGAGGGTATTTTTGAATGGAGGTCTGGAAAAAGACCATTGAACCGGGCAAGAAAAATATGCGAGGGCCCTCAATGAATCATTGCGGTGAAGTTTTAAGCAGGTGGTTAACGAGATGAGCCCTCGTAGTATTCCTACGGGTTTAACAATGTTGGAACCAGTCGTATCAGTACATCTCAAATAATCCTCAAACAAGTATCGGATGTTAGTATCTCGCTAAAAATTACAAAGTAGTAGTTTGTATGATTGTTAGAGTGTAAATTTTGACATACGAGCAGTGTCGTAATCGTAAATTGTTTGAGTTAAATGCTTTGACACAATACAAGTGCATGCACATTTGGCCTTGTTAAAACGGATGCATAGAGATTGTAGGATACATATACTATATATGTTTACTCAGCTTGAGTGTAATCCATCGTGATTGACCAGTCCAAACGAAGTAGTGAGCGCTTCCTACACAAGTTTGTGTGTACATATGAGAGAGAGAGAGAGGGAGGTATAAATGTGAGATTTCCTTGTTGGTTGCCTGAATGCCTTATAAAAGGAAGGAAAGGATGTTGGGTTTTTCCTTCTTCTAAAAGGTGAACAAAAGGCTGGCATCAATAGATCTAGGAGTAGAGTGCAGAGCAAAAGACCAATGGAAGAACAGCTGAGCCAACTAGCCATTACTCATCTCCTTCAACACACACTGAGAAGCCTGTGCATTCATGAAAACTCTCAATGGGTTTATGCAGTCTTCTGGAGGATCTTGCCAAGAAACTACCCTCCACCCAAGTAAACAAATAAACCTAGCTATAGCCAAAGCCCATGTATACTGTATGCCTATAAGCTGGTCCTCTACTATTTAAGCTACATAATTAATATTTTGCGTAAATGCTTGATTCTTTCCTTTCTTTTGTGGCATACTGTATTTCATGCTGTATTTCTTATGATTCTGCTTTTAGATGGGACTGCCAAGGAGGAGCATATGACAGGTCAAGAGGAAACAGGAGAAATTGGTATATATTGCTTTTGCTCATTTAACCATCCCAATACTTTGCATTAGGATGGTGCAAAATTATCTTCTGATGCACACCCACATGTCAGGATATTGGTGTGGGAAGATGGTTTCTGCAATTTTGCGGCCTCGGCTGCGGAGATCGACCCGAGTGACTACCCGCCGTCGCGCTATGCAGATCACGACCTTCCGTATCAGCAGTATCAAGGACTGCAACCTGAGCTCTTCTTCAAAATGTCCCATGAAATTTACAACTATGGTGAAGGGTAATTTAGGAGAAAATATCACGTTAATCTTTTGTTTCTCACATGTTGATTATGGCCGGAAGTATTCTAAAGAAACATTTCCTTTTGATATTTTGCAGTCTAATAGGAAAAGTTGCTGCAGATGAGAGTCATAAGTGGGTCTTTAAAGAACCAAATGATCAAGAAATCAATTTCTTGACTGCATGGAACAACTCAGCTGATTCAGTAATTAAACAAAATGATCTCTGACTAATTTATGCTTATATCACAAAAGTTTGTTTATGATTTTATGCTACATCTCTCTCTCTCTCTCTCTCTCTCTCTCTCAGAAGTTCTTACAAACTAAATGTGCTTACTAGTTGTCTTTGTTTAACAGTATCCTAGGACTTGGGAGGCCCAGTTCCAGTCTGGTATAAAGGTATATACTTCAACGCACAGAACAACAATGACAAAACGCTTAGTTCTTCTTCAATTAGATCAACACTAAACTTGTTTGGCGTCGTGTCTTTGCAGACTATAGCCTTGATTGCAGTTAGAGAAGGTGTTATCCAGTTAGGATCTACTCACAAGGTTCTATCTCGCTCTCTCTCTCTCTCTCTTTGATCCAGCACTAACACACACGACGGTACAATTACGTGCTCTGTGGCACAGAAAAAGCTTGAATACAACGAGAACACAATGTTTAAGACAAAAGCGTGTCTCTCTTTCTCGTCACGTGATTAACGAGCACGAAAAGCGTCACATGCCGAGAGAGAGATGCAACGTCGTAGTCTTTAAACAGAAGATTACCATAGTAACGAAATTTATGGTCAAAAATATTGTGCACTTTCACTAAGATGGTCATGGCATTGAAGGTGATTGAGGACCTGAGCTACGTGGTATTACTAAGAAAGAAGCTGAGCTACATCGAAAGCATCCCCGGAGTGCTACTGCCACACCCATCATCGTCATCATTCCCACACCCTAGCTACAAGATGGAAGGCTACAGTGCAGCACCACCAGAATCAGCATGGCATGCAAATTTCCAAGGGAATATTAATCTTGTATCTTCTCCACCAGAATTCTACCACAATTTTACTGGTAACAACAACAACAACAATACTCAGCCGGGGATGAACGCCATAACTCCTTCCATGAGCAGCCTCGAAGCGCTGCTCTCTAAGCTCCCATCGGTCGTGCCAGTGCCAGTGCCATCATCGCAGCCACATCCTCATCACCCACAATATTTATCTTCCGCGTCTAACGCAAACAGGTCTACTATGGAATTCATGGGGATGGCAGAGAAAGTGATGATCACAAAGGAGGAGGAGGTTGATCACCACGAGGAGAAAGATGTGGGTGAGAGCAGTGGTTCCTTGTCTTCTTACCGTCTTCATCGCGATCATTTCAGTTATTGTAGCTAGAAGCAGCATGCCTAACAATCGACACCAAGTGATTATCGTGATTAGATCAGATCATAGGAACCATGGCTAATATTTTGTAATCTTTACTCCGGTCTTGGTGGATTTTTCCTTAGCTTTCATCTTTCTTTGCACTCGGCTCATAATGAGATGACTTGCTTGTCATAGTAATAACAATTAGATTCATCTGGCGAGAGGAAGAATGTTATTATTGTCTGTTCTAATCTTGCTTGTGTTTCAAAATCTCTAAACTAAATCTATTAACCTATATTGGTATCGTTAAAGCAATGATATACTTGTCGGGTCTGTTCTTATAGTTTAAACTTTTAGACCGAGTTACGGGTAATTTAACCTGGCATCAAAGTTCCCGTTGCATTAAGTTTTGGGTTCGGTTATTCTCGGGTGCTTATGCCCAATTTATATACTTATTATACTTGTGCATTTTGTGGTGTTGGTGCACTTTGATTCATCTCCATTGATTTGACTCTCCATGTACTTAAAGCATATGTTTTTACTAACTATACATTGGTTTTTTTGCTTTACTTTGACATGGAGTTGATTCGATTTTACAGCAAGCAACATACGAAGCACATTAACGACCCATTTTTTTTTTTCTAGTCCACTCATCGTTAGCAAGATGCTTCTTAAAATAAGCTAATGCACTTTCACGTATATATGTGGAGTCTAATTTAGATTAAGATCCGCTAGTAAACTATGCGCGTAAGTTTTTTCATACCTTATAGCAAGGCAGTCCCCCAAGGTCTGTACACTCTGAACTTGTGAACCGCATCCTTACATTATCTCTGTTTAGCCATCAAGCTATCAACTTCTCTATAATCCCGATTAAGCTTATCGCAACTAGAAACAGAACTTTCCCGCCATCACGGGCCAACTTTACCCAAATGTTGGATGTCATTTAGGCTTGAATTAAGCAGTAGAGCGTTAGTGGTCCCCCTAACACAGACCCTTTACTCGAGCTTGGGTACGGTTTCTAGAGACACAGCCCATGGCGGGCAGCCCACGGCCCATGTGGTGTGCAGCTCCCGAGTCCCGATGAGCGTCAGAAGAGAAAACAAATCGGACGGTCCAAAAAAGGATATGTAGCACTCCATGTTGGGCTTATAGCAAGTTGGACATTTTAAACAAGAAAAAACCCGTTTGGAGAACAAAGCCCCATTGGAATGCCTTACGAGCAACACAACAATCAACCAATATAATAATGTACCGCGGTTCCAAGGGTTGGTCTCGTTCTCGTTCTCGTCCTTAATTTTTTGGGTTGAACTTGATATCTTTTGGTGGATGCACTAGATTGATATGGAATTGTACCCTTAAGGGCGCCCCCGTTGGAGATTTAGTCTGACTTTCAATTGACGCGCAAGCTCGCATGATGATATCCATCGCTGTCGAAACCCACAAAAAAAAAAACATTTGATATATACCATCAAAAAGTAAATTGTACCTTCAACAAAATATATATATATAGGAAATGATTTATGATGGCTATGAGTTTTTTTTTTATTTTTTTAATTCACTTTTCTTGCTATATGAGATAGATTGTTATTTATGATTCTGCCCCTTAATGAGACCAGCTAATGGTCAAAAATTTGACCGAGTTAAACTCATTTCCAGGGAAAAAGGATAATGGCAAAAGCTGTTCCCCATTTTACCTCTTGTGCTTTGAAGGTAGCAACAAAACAAACCAAAATCCGTCATGCCCATTCAAGATCCTTAAAATTTTTCCAGAAAATTGTAGTAACCATCCATCGGTTAACTTTTTAAACTTTCTGATGAGGCCCATTACCATCTATCTACACATTATGAGAGAGGAGAGGACTACAGCTCTTTTTTCTTTATAATATCTGATTATTTATGTTGCGTATCTTTCAGCGTTCTTCGTGAACGCAGATCTTTTAACTACCCATCGTACTGCACAAGTATCGCGTGTGCTCACAAACCCTAGTTAACTAATATGCAGCGTATATTCGTGCAATTAGACCAATCCAAAAAAAATTATGGAAATCCTTTGGAAGGATTCTGCTCAGGTACTTATGGATCTCAAATCATATATGTAGAAGGCTTCTATCTGGGCCGAGGCCCAGTTAGTGAAGTGCAGGCCTTGGCCCAATAATTATAGTGGGCCTCCATAGTAACACACCCCCTCTCTCCCTACATACACGATGAGGCCCAAAAGCCTGCATTCACGATGAGCCCAAAAGTAGAAGTAAAGGGATCATGTTCTCCCGGTGCTACTTTCGTTCCAATGAATTTTTCTCTCGACTTTTATGAAATATAAAAGACAAATTTATAGTATCACGTAAATGTTGAATCAAACCGAAATGAAAAATTATAGGTAAATGAGTATCGTTTGACAAGTCAATTTAGGGCAAGTACAATGAAAAAAGCCAATGTTTACACGGTACTAAATCAACCATAAGAATTTGCAAAAAGTCAAAAAGAAAAATCCAATGAGATGCAAGAAGTGTATCAGTTTCCCGAGACTTTTTATAGCCGATAACGGTAAGAATGTTTTTTTCGTAGAATTTCGTCAAAAGCAATTTTATGAATTCATGTGTTTCTCATAACAAGGTGCTAAAGGACAGCAAAATAAAGGTTTTCAACCAAAAATCTAATGATAGGATAGTAATTCATTGGGTTCTCAATTTGAAGTTTTTTAAAATTACACAGACACACACACATATATTTGAAAGTATCTTCAAGAAAAATCAATTCGACTCTTTTTTTCATGAGAAAGATCTGTTTATCAAAAAAGGGATGGGCTCCTTTATTGTCATTGTGTTCTAATAACCCTATAAACATAATTTCTGGCTGCCATTTGGGGAAATTATAAGACCTCGATCCAAAAACAAGAAAAAGCTGCGCCAATAAACCCATCAATATCTATATCGAGAGAGAATTCTTAGTGGTTAGAAAAGAGTGTGATTAGTTGTAAATCAAAAGCACCATTGTTCTGATTTTCATTAAGCTTGAGTTTGGATGAAAATTTTAGAGTAATCAAAATTTCAAACTCCCTTCATTCAAAATGTGCCTTTATTTTCAAATTCGTGACTTTCAAATGTAGTGTTTGGATATGGTTTTCAATGATTTGGATATTTGGACTCCTTGTAATGCGACATAAGCGATTATTCTCTTAATATGTTGATACGCTGTTACTACTGTATTGTGATAGAATTTTTTTTCTCAGCATTATGTATAGATGACCAGGATGTGAAAAATAAAAGGTTGAAATATATGCAGGCTAGGAGGACAAGAAATTACATTGAAAGATGGTGGTGGCGGTGTGTGGGTGTGGGGTTGGGGGGGAGGAGGGGGGAGGATGAGAAATAAAGAAAAAATATATGGTATTAGGCTCAATATATCCATCCCCTAATTTAAATCTAAAATAACGTTCACATCGTCAGCTTGGAATTTGATTAAAAAAAAAACTAGTCTAGACTAATTAATTATAAGGTAAGACCCTTAAATCAGCTCTTCAAATCTCCCCAAGAATTTCGCAAAATCATCTCTCATGCAATCCAAACAATGGAGTTAATATGAAGAAAATTTTCAAATGTCAAAATCTTCCGTCCAATTGAACACACTCAAAATGCGTTTTAGCATTAGTCATCAGTCGTCTATGGTTGATGTAACGCATACGAGGGAAGGAGTGTTGTACAGAGCCAAATTTCAAAGAAAATGTTTTGATAACCATGACAATTTTTACATGAAAACAATGCAGACTAAATTTTCTTCAAGTAGGAAGGGCATAAGACCCAAGGTTTTATAGTAATGCTTATTGCTTACATCTTAATGAAGAAAACTGATAAGAAGATTTGGTTCAGAGGGAATGTGTTTCATTAAAAAGTTCACATGTTATTGCGTAAACTTCAGCTGACCCATGAACCAAATTCGTGAAATGACGCTTTTAACACAGCACGTGCACCTTACGATCAGTGGACTCTTCTTCTTGTGAGGGCTACTAAACTCAAGGAGGAAGGACACCAAATAGGCAACCAAGTTGGCTCTAGAGGTTAAGGTTCTTAAGGCGTAACATGTGCAACCATGTGCGTTCCGTTCCCACCATTACCACTTAGGTCCACAGCTAAGAAGCAAAGGCACCTCGTGAACTTTATTACACGACAATTCATTCGCGCTTGACAGTACTTACTAAGAGTAAGACGAGTGAGAGGTTATCCGATCGATGTCATCTGAACTTTCGAGAGAACTCTTTATCTGTAAATTGTATTTTGAGTAAGATGTCATGTCACCATAGGCACCGGCCTTTCACGTACCATCATTCCAGTTTTCAAACATACCATATTCCACATTCTCTACTCTTGCATCTCATAGAAAGATTCAATCATGAAATATTGGGGGGCAACCCCCTCCAAGCCACTCTAGCATATGTTATGTCGGTATCAATATGATATAATGTTCAGTGAAAAAACACTATGAAACTCAAAGTTCCATGAAGCAGAAACATAAAGCATTCTGGATTTGCATGCATGCTCTTCCGCTAAATGCTATAATATAATGCTTAATTAGGGTAACAATCTTCGGTATGAGATCGAAGAAGACTTGCCACTTCTAGTTCCAGGGGACCATACAACATCTTGTTCAATAAAGATAGAACATGAAGAAGAAAGGTAAACCCTCTGAAAGGACCTTATCATCATCACTTACCAATCTAACACCTTCCATTGAGACTAGAAATCTCTAAAAACTTCCAGTGACAGTGGGCTTCTCTGGAGGCCTTTGTCTACCTATTTCCCTGATACTAATATTCCTACCTATATTGATTGATCAAGATTAATGAGTTGGCAAGCCACATGCACAGTATGGGCTCTAGGGTGCATGACCTAAGTCGGCAGAAGGGCATTATAGGGCCCTTTTCATGATTCATCACCATGCAAACTGTACTGTCACTCTCTTCACTTCTCTCATGTTCTCTGGTTTATGCTTTCAGAAAAGATCTCTTATTTGGACAAAGGCGACAGCATGTTGCAAGTCGCCCGTGTTCAAGCTTCCCCTTCGAACTGACCTTAGATAGAGAAACCTGGCCTATTCCATATGGGTCATATAGATTAGCCTCTGGCCGACACCTAACCATCCTCATTCTCTTCACTTCTCTCATAATCTTGGCGTGACTGATCGCCACACGAAGTTGTCACACGGACAAGTAGGGATAATATTTGATGCGGATCGCGAGCTTGTTTTTTTGTGCATAGCTGCTTGACCGACGACTCAAACGTTGAGAAATATCCATCCTAACAGTTGTTTAAATGATGAAAACAGCTTTCATAGATAAAACAATCATATCCATCTTGACGGGCTTAGAAATATTAAAGCTTGGTTTCAAACTTAAAACTTGCTCAAAGAGTTGGTTTCAAACTTAAAGCTTCTTCGAAGAGTAAGAAAAGTCTACCAAATATAACAATTACTCACATTATCAACGAGACGTATTTGATCTCAAAAAAGTTTGTCACTTTTGAATTCAAAGAGAATATTTAAGGCTTTCTTCAAAATAAAACCCTAGGTGTACTTGGGCCATTTTGAACCCGTGAATGAAATAAGAGCAGCATATCTGAGTTACCTGTGCCTCTGAATCTTTGCCAGTGGCACAACAAGACACGTGACTTCTTCCCATCTTCCAGACTTCCACCTTCAAACCCAGGCCACCTGTGCATGCATTAACTTGTTCACGAGCCGTCTATGATCTATCATGCACATGAACACATGCAAACCAGGTTGCAAGCTAATTGATAAAGACTCTCAATTACACGACACACAGGTGGGGTTCTAAGCATACAAACTTCCATAAGACTGTTGTTAAAGGATGTTTGCGACGAATTTTTTCTTTTAGCGACAAGTAGTAGTATTATTCGATGAAATACATTGTGTATTTAGTCTCAAACCGTGTGTAAACGTATATGATATGACAGATACATCTGTCAAAGTCACGATCATAAGGTTTCACATGGGATGGGGGTTTTAAATGCCCTCGTGAAGCCTGGAAGTTGCTGAGGCACGAAGTAGGGGACCTCTCATACATGCTAACCACTTTTGAATGTATACATGTGTGCTATATTTCTGCTCACCCATATCTGTTTTTTGC
Organism: Escallonia rubra; assembly: GCA_033065855.1. Classification (NCBI taxonomy): domain Eukaryota; kingdom Viridiplantae; phylum Streptophyta; class Magnoliopsida; order Escalloniales; family Escalloniaceae; genus Escallonia; species Escallonia rubra. The sequence continues at coordinate 52,080 of JAVXUO010000199.1, read as the reverse complement.
GATCCATTTGAGGTTGACCATTTATATCACTCCTTTCCTCGTTTGCTCTTAGGATTTCAGTTAAGTAATTGGCTTAAAACTTGGCTCGGCTAGCTTATGCCTCTTCTCGCTTTACTGTTACGAAAACTTTAGTCTGTACAGTGCTCTTTTGGCATCGTGTCAACATATTTGTGATCGATTCTTGTCTCACTAAGGATTATGGAGATTTAGGTAGTATTTAAAAGAAATACTTGCATTGCGTAGCTCAATCTCAAATAGCCTCTATTGAACTAAAACTTTTCGAATGCAACTCAGGATTTTAGCAATAAAAATTCGACCGAAGCAGAAAATTATTGATGCCAATGAAGTGGTTTCACAGTATACGTGGAGGTGACTCAAAGAATGCAATTCGAGTCAGAAGTTAATTGTACCTGATGTGGGACGAAACCAGGACGGAACAAGACCGAAGACCAAGGCTTCCTAGACAGAGCCCCAGGAGTGAGAATGCTAGCTGCGAGGGTGAGGGTGCTGAGTTAATACACGACGGCAGTCACTAGTTCGATGCATAGGTCCAAAGTTAGGGTCCAAAGTCGAGGTCTGAAGTCCAGAGTCTCTCTCTAGAATCCTTTAGCTATGGAGTTCTAGAGTCAGAAAGTTAAATGTTCAAATGAATTTCAATTGTCCAGAATGAGTTTCAAACTCTATTATTTATATAATTGGAGAAAGTGATGTCATCAAATGATACATAGCGCTCCCTCAGAGTGATACCTCGTTGGGGGGTCATCAATGCGGGTGCTCCACAAACTATTGGATCGCATATTACTCGGCCTGCCCTGTACAGTTTATCCCTCTCTGTCTAGGAAGACTGACCCACACAATGTCGGTGTCGCTAGAATGCCCCTTAATCTAGCAAATAGTACAAAACCTTTAACGAGTCCTACAGGGGTTCCGAGAGACGCAGAGACCCTGATAGTAGAGGGAAAGGCTCAATGCTCAATTGCCAGGCAGACTAGGCGCGGTGCCCTCCAAAGACTTGCTCCCATCATCGAGTGGCCCGGGGGTCATGGTGCCTAAGGTTGCCGATGAAGGGCTCTCAGTGTTGAAGCATGTGGACTAGTCACACAGATACCCTAGCGGAGATAGTGTCCCGAAGAGTCGCCTACCCGCGGTGTGTCTTTGTGCCGGAGTACTCGGAGTACGCCAAGGTAGTGTTTCGTGGAGGAGTCGCCCACCCGACGGGCCGAGGTAGTTTTTTTAAAAAATCACCTACTGGATACGGCAAGGTACTGTCTCGGGAGAATCGCCTATCCAACGGGGATAGGTTGTATCTCGGAGGAGTTGCCTAGCTGGCAGAAAGGGAGTCCTCATGTCAGAGCACTCAGAACTCCCTGGTGGAGATATTGTCTCGAGGAAATTATTTATCCTACGATGAGTCCTTGCGTCGGGTCATAGGGATCGCGCTAAAGGTAGTGTCCAAGAGGAGTCCTCATGACGGAGCACCCGGAGCTCTTTGACAGAAATAGTGTCCCTGGGGAGTTGCTTATCCAGTTATGAGTCCTTGTGTCAGAACACTCAGAGCGTGCCAAGGAAGCGTTCTTAGAGAAATCCCTTACCCGACGGGTTGTGATAGTGTCCCAAAGGAGTAGCCTACCTAGAGTGAGAGAAGTCCTCATGCCGGAGCACTCGATGCTCCTAAAGGTAGTGTCCAGGAGGAGTCGCGCTACCTTGAAGGATGCTGCACATTTGAAGAGCGGGTCAAATCATGTTCCACAATCAAGGCGAAGTGCCCATGTTGTGGTGAAAGGGACGGGCCAACGCCAAGGGCGTGGCAATGCGATAGAATGCTAGGGGGCGCATTGTATAAGTCCCATGATGCATGGGTGCAGTGGGGTGTGTGCAATGCCAAGGGCACGCTCAATTGAGATGGTGCGAGGGTGCAACGATACGACGACAACATGTGGGCAGGACCAAGGGAAGTAATGTCGGGGGGCACGTTTAACAGAGGCGGTGCTTGGACACAGTCGGAAGTTGCGGCGCTTGGGCGTGAACGTTAAGAATTATTGTAAAGAAGGTTAAATTCTATGTGGACTCCTTGGCAACTTAGTCGACAAACCATGTAGATTGTCCTCAGAACATGGTCAAGAGCAATCTTAATTATTGCGTCCGATGATTAATTTTAAGTTTTTAATATCTGTCAAGACCATTAATTAAGAGAGTCGATTCTATATTGTCGACGTGAAGGGGAATAATGAATCTACTCTCTGATGGATGCTATATTTTGAAGAATGAAACCAATATATCAAACTATTGGGACTTAGAGATAAGGTCATGGTTGTGCATGTTTGAGAATTTGCTAGTATATATTATCAACAGCTAAGAGAACCATGTTGTTTGACCAGTGCAGCTACTTGAGAAAAGAATTGAGCAGTACTCTATTACTCCAGAATTAAAGCAGATACAATAAGAAGTTTAAGGGAAAGTGCAAACAAGATGGAAGTCAAAATCCAGGAAACATTCTTCCAAACTTAACTACTTGTGGAGTTATTCCAATATACAAACCTTTCTAATGCTTGCTTTAATAAATGCCTCACCAACATAGCCATGTTCCATAGTAATATCTCCTTGTGTGCATTGCTTAATTGTTTAAGCTTTGTGTCCCTCCTCCTCCACACCTTCGTGGGTCCGAATACCATCCAGTTGCTCTCCATGATATGATCAAGTTAGAGTTTGTAATCCACCCTTGAACACCCCGCTGGACTGAGAGAGATACAAAGGCTGATAACGAGGTCTTCGCACGTGCACAATATTGAAGGTTGTGATCGTTTTATTTGAATGCGCGTTATAAAAGAGGAATTAAATTTAGTTGCTCGAGTTCAAGCTCAAGATTGATTACACTTAAGATGAAGTTTAGTCACGAACGAGGAAAATATTTCTGCTGCAATACGGGTAGCAAGAATAGTGAGCCTACGACTCCTCGTTATAGTGATTATTAATGGTCACAAGATATAGTCACTGACATTTTTTAAGATGTCGTTAACGATAATTCTATCAGTATTTTTGTAGCAACACTAGTTAAAGTTCACTAAACATATATTAGGAACAATGATTTGCCGCTACATGTGGATTGTTGGCTCTACCTGCAACCTGGATTGTAATAAAATAATTTTTAAATGAGATTTAGCAACATTGAGTCAATTTAAGTCTACCGGGTTTATAGTTTGGAAACCCTTGACGACACTAAAAGAATTGTTATGTGAATTCAATGTCTGTAACGAGACTTGAGTCTGTCTCGACATTATTTAAAATTTCTTTTTACGTTCGTCGGGTTGAAAAGAGTCGGTGAATAACGCGTGAATTTGGGGTAACATCAAAAGGTTGATGAGCTCTTGTGAGTTGTGACGCAGGAGATCAAATCTAAAGCACGTGTGAGGCTAACTGTCTAGGATTCGGAGATTACGAGGACAGATACACTGTCACGCAACATTAGTTAGAACAGTTAGTAATACTACTATTATACACACACACACACACTAGGAGTGAGCGTGCGAGAAAGAGCTGGCCTCCACACAAAAGGCAAAAGGCTTTGGTCTTCTCTTGCATGTCCATGTGTCATTTTGCTTGCTTTTAACTGGGCGATAATATCATGTCTCCGGTAACGCTGTCATATCACCGTTATATTAAAGTTTTTTCTCAAGTTTAACGGTTAATAAAGTTTGTTTTCTTTCTTGACTTTCTGTATAGTTTTCGATCATTCTGGTAAACATGACTCAAATTTTATTTTCTGAATATAGCAGGCTGACGTGGAGTACACGCTTAAGATCGCTCACGAGAAAACTTAGTCTCAAACAACGCAAAAATCGGCCTAAAGATACTGTTATTGTCCAAACCACAAAAAATAATAGTACAAAACCTCATCAGCAAAAATACAATTCAATCAATATCCCTCTAGCCCACCACCCACCACCTTCAGCTCGGCTCACATGGCCCGTTTCCACCCCTCAACGACCCCACCCCCCCGCCCCTGCGCCCCCCCCCCCCCCCCCCCCCCCCACACGCACATTGCATATTTATATCTCCCATTTCCCTACTTCTTCTCTTAAAGCCTTTAACCATTTTTTGCTCTCTCTCTCTGTGTTCTGCTTCTCTGATAAGAAAAGAGCTCAAATTTTGGTCACTGTCACACGGAGAAATGGATGGCAATGGCTGTGAAAACATTTCCAGCGCGAAACTGGGTGTTAAGCGGCACCGGAGGCGCGCCGCCGCACGTGGGATGGCGCGCATGAAGGTGAAGAAGTTGCAGAAGCTCGTGCCGGGAGGGGAAGGGCTGAAGGCCGACCGGCTTTTCCTCAGGACTGCCGATTACATACTGCACCTGAAGTTGCAAGTCAATGTGTTGCAAGCTCTTTCCAAGATCTATCAGCCTGGAGACTCCTAGTAAACTACTTTCTCCGTACAATTTTTCTTTCGAATTCTCCCCCCTGGTACATGAGAACTGGTACTTTTCAGGTCTTATGATTCTGTGGTTTTCGCTGTGAGGTGTCATTTGTTTCATATATATAGGCCTTCATTACCACTACATTGTAACTTCTTCCTTGTATTTATTGGCCCAGATGCTTGAAATATCAATTTTCCTATTTTGGTAGCTTTGTACGGCCGTTAATTGCAATGTTATTAGCCTCTATATATATAGAACTAGAATTAATCTGTAGAAATTTTTTAGTTTACTGCATACTGAAAATGGTAAAAGAAGGAGAATTTCATATATGTGAGACATCATTGTAGGGCTTAGTGCATGACGAATGCGCACATGGCCGGTGAAGGGTTAAGGCCTTTTTCTGGTGCCATCATTCCTAATATATAAATTAAAAGTTCAAAAAAGAAATTTAATTTCTACGTGACAACTTAGTTTAAAGTATTTGTGATGATGAATAAGCTTATGGAGAATCAATTAAGGTGACTGGTTACAGCCCTATATATGCATGCATGCTGATCGATGCTGTGTTACCAAATCAAGGGACTGAACCAGCTTTCTGGGATTTCTCAAGTCTAATGGAACTTGGAAGAAGCTTTCAAGAACTTGAAATCTCCAGGCCCTCGTCAACAAAGTAAACAAGGGAAGCACTGCTTGAGTAACTTTTCCTTATATATGTTCAAGTTGGTGTGGGAAACTTTTTTTTTTTTTCAATCAAAATCATATTTATTTGTGTTCTAAAATTTAAGTAGTTTACTCCCCAACCATGTTTCGTAGCGTTTATTTGACGAATTAGCCACCTATATTGCTAAAGAGATATGCTACTTAAAAGTTAAAACCAAGTCAATGTTATGGTCGCATTTTCCATTTAATAAAGAACGTTTTTAGAAATAATATCAGCAATTTCTGGAGTGCTTTCAATTGTTCCTTCTGCTTAGCACAATAAGTTACTTTGATGCCTCTCTTCTTTTACTGACCAGCGCACAATTCATTGTTACCTGAAAAAGCCTATTAGGAAGAAAGTCAAATTTTTGTTGCGCTATCGATGTCGAATAAGTTTTAATTTTACGACGTTGGGGATGAATTTTGGCTATTCAAAAACGAAAAGGCGGAGCTACACAATCGAGTAGGTAACTTATCTGCTAAAAAGCTCACGGTTCAGTAACGTCTTGATAATAATATGTTGGTTAGTTGCTTACACTGAGGATAGAAAATGGTCATTCGGTTTTCCAGCAAAACCCAATTTGCATCTATCATCTCTTTGTCAACGAACACAGAGCTCAGAGGAGGCAAGAAGGGAGGAGGGGGAGGTGACCGCAAGGGTGGATGGATAGGTGACGGCGGTAAAAGAGAGGAGGGAGGAGGGGGAGGGGAGAGAGAGAGTTTCAATGTCTAAGGTTACCTACCCTATTGTGTAGCTCCACGTTCCTCCATTGAATAATTGTTCGTAAACATAAAAAGGTCAGAAACCTTATGTTTCCTGGTTGGTCTACCTTTTCTAGTGAAGACCAGTTGATCAGAAGTCCAGTCTTCGTTAAATCCGACCCACCTAAACACGACGAATAACCCCTATTTTAAGAGAAAACACAAAGAACAAGGTCCTCCATGAGCCACCATCCTTGGTTTACACCAGATAGGCAATATTTTGCTCGATGAATGGTACCGCTGACATTAGTTATTATAATGAAACCATGGCCTACCAGCCTCACGAGCTGTTGTTGGTAGGCTTAGATGGAGGGTGACACATTGCCTTAAGTAAGGGAAGATTGTTTAGTCTTATTTATTAGCATACATCAAGAAATGGGAGTAGGAGCTAGGTCTCCTTTAGATGCAGAAACATGTAATCTCTGGTTAATGTTTGGCCCTCGAGAATCTAGTGTTGCCTCTACCAGAGGAAACAGTAATAAGAGGAAGACCTAACTTGCTTCGCATGATAGGGTCTTCTTATGGAAATCGAAATATTTTTGGATACTTTAAAATTTCCCCTTAACGACTTCTAGATGGGATCTAATTAAGTGCATGATTAGGTTGGATAATGGTAAGTTTGCCTTGTCATGTGATTTCATAGTCTAATTTTAAAAGGTGGATGGAATTTTAGAAAATCTCAAAAAGTTGACTCACATCATTGAAAAAGTTATATAAAAAATAAAAAAAAAATTTGCTCCACAAAAATCTGTATTTTACTTTAAAATCCTAAAAAACTACTTTTCCACTCTCCTAAAGATTGAGAAAATGGAAGAGAACATTATTCCTTAGTTTTTCCCTAAGACCGTTGCAACGCCTAGGCTTGGATAGTTTTTCAAGAAAGAGATGCAAAAAGTTGTAACCTTGTTTTATTACCATTTTCGAAGAGAAGAAATAAGTAAAAAACGAGATTACATGTTAATGATAGAAAACAAAATTTCTATGTTATTTGGGATTCTCGAAAATTTCCAATGTCATAATAATCGGAGAGAATTCTTAAAAAGGTTGACAATACATCTTAAACAAGTCGATGAAATCACCGGACTACTTCTCTCGAATTATAGAACTCGAAGCGGAGAAATTCCGTCTTGTCTAGATCATGATCACCCACGTAAGTAGGTAAGTTCCGTTTGTTCAATGATCCTAAAGATGAAAAGAAACCACACACACACACAAAAAAATAGGCAAGAAATCTGTTGTAAAAGATGTAAGGAAAATAATCTAAAGCTCGGGAGAAATTTGACACCTGTCGCGCCGGTATTGGAGCTCCAGCGAGAGCCCAAGATGGGCTCTTTTTGTTCTCCTTTTTTTGTGGGTAGTCAGAGCCCAAGGTAGGTGAGAATATTATCAAAGTGGGCCGCCTGAAGGGCTTGGGCCCAAAATATGCTTTCCGACGTGGTGCAAACGTTCAATTTCGCGTGGAGATATTCATTTTTTCAGTCCAAAATCAACAGTCTCACGTGCCTTAGTTTTGAGGGAATTACTTTATTTTTAAAATGAGATCAGCGGAAACTGCAAGAGCATGATCTGGTGACCAATGAGATTTGCTCCCTTCCTCGACTTCTCGAGTTCAAGCCTATGAACCAAGCCGATGTGGAGGTGTGTGCTTAAGATTGCTCCTTGATGATAAAGGTGGCTCCAAAAAAATGATATCATCACTTCTTTTTTTTCTTATAGAGAGAAAAATGTGTCACTAAGGATATAAAATTTCTATCGGCACTTTTAAAAGACAATGTTTGAACCAAAAAATTTAGTTCAATAGCCATTTGCCCCATTTCACGACCGAGTTAGAAAATTTTCAACTAACTGCCTCCAACCACCGGTGGCAAGGACGAGGGGACTTCACGTTGTCAAGGAGAGAGAATTGAGAGAGTTAAAGTAAGAAATAAAGGTCGACAATCCACGAAGTAATACCACCGTGTCTAATAGTCTTTCCCTTTTTTTTGGTAATAATATGTAGATATAGGACTACAAGTAGTTAAGTTTACATATATACGCAAATGATAACCACATCCGATAGGCATCACAATATAAAACTAGCCAACAAGTAAATGACAAAAAGTAAATAATGTAATAAACAACCTAGCCGGCCATAAAAAAGATAAGCAACAACAACAATTTTTTTCCCCTTTTTGTTCCTTTTTTTTTTTTTAACTGGATAAGAACAAACAAATGGATAACCTACCACTGTCACGCGTAACCAAGCGAGGCAGGTCAACAAGCCGACACCTGCCCTCTGTCATTGCCAACACAAGGACATGTGTCTGAAAACTGCACAACTAGAGAACACGTGTCCTGAGACTACCACGCGCCACCGTGAACCTCCACTAGCATCATATCTGCAAGTCGCTTCTGCCACCTTTTGACCACCGCTAGCGGTCTACCATGTATTATGGAGTTGGAATTCGTACCACCCGTTGCCCATCACCTCGCCACCGACACCGCTAGACCTAACATCCACTAGCATTAAACCCAACAGCCATGCGTCACCAAGATCTCGACAACAATTGTGACCCCTCTCAAACCAGTCTACCAATCAACCAACACACATCTCTTCTAATTGTACGAACAAAACTCATAACAGTATCGACATATAAGCCTTTAAATGTATAAAAATAATCTCTCCATCCATCTCAAACATTGTCTTATTTACTTCTATATATCCTCTTATCTTCATCCTTAGTAATTCTTGTAACCCACGTTCATGACCCAACAAGAAAGCAATACTTCTTTAAAAAGGATTAGCCAAGTATATGCCAGTAATAAATTTATTGGCAGAGTCTTATAAGACAAACTCTAAAATCCCTCAATTTCAAAGTAGAACAAGTTGCCATTTACCCTCCGTATTCATCCTCTTTTTTTTTTTTTGGTTTAAAGGAAATAGAATAAATAAAAGGTTAGATTACAGACGCCATTGTCCTAAGCCATCGGCATCAAGCCTTAGCAGATAGTGCAAATCCTCTAGTGGTTGGTCTAAATACACAAAAGCTACATCTTGGTTAGCACCCGAACTGGCAAGATGGTCGGCACATCTATTGCCTTCTCTGCGGACATGAATAATGGTGGTTTGGGTGGCATGAAGAAAGAAACGGCAGCCCAAAATTAGACTTGATAGTGGATGCCAAACATTGCGCTCCTTGGTTAGCAGCTTCATTGGGTGGCATGTAGAAAGAAACGACGGTCCAAAATTAGACTTGATAGTGGATGCCAAACATTGCGCTCCTTGGTTAGCAGCTTCATTGCTTGCTCTAAATCCGTTTCCAAGACAACATCTTTGAGGTTCTTATCCTCCGTATTCATCCTAATACACAACAAGTATGTGATTTAACAGTCCACCCTCCTAAGACCAGACCAGGTCTTATAATACCAACTTGAAATCCCACCAATTTACTTTTACATCTCGCGTAGCTTAGTGCGTCTTTGATTTTTCAAGTGGAATCAACGCAATATTACGAGTTGTTACTTACTTTTATACTATATATGCAGCTCAACAATTCTCCTAGTATATAACATAAGTGAAATATTTATCCATCACTATAAGCATTATGACGTAAGATCTCACATCATTGCTCTCTTGATCCATTTGAATGCTTGTACGAGTAAAGTGGAGGGGTTCATTAAAGGATCCACCATTAGTTCCCACAAGAACCCCTTTTATTGTATATTCACACCCGCATGGGTGATGTTGTATATATATATAATTTCTATTTTCATTGAATAACAATTTTTTTTTTAAATTGTAGACATGTTGTATTTGTTGTATTTGCAGTCAGAGAGAACTAGTCACAATAGCTAGATAACTCGTATGGCAGAACATATCATGCATATATGGCTTGACCCATTTTCCAGGGTACCCGTCAAAATTCAACTTAATAGATTCGAAGTAGAATATATGACCATGATAACTTTACACCGATGAATTCATAATACAATTGCAGAAATGAATAACAAGAACTAATCTCGATGGCTCTATTGACATTTAAATGTAGATATATAGTGTGTTCAATGGCATGAAAATGGAAAAATGCTATTTTCCCTCATATGCAGAATTGGGTTCCTTGGAAGGTATCTAGAACACGTTGAGCACGAGCAACAAGTATACTTGAACAGCATTTGGTTGTGATAGGGATAGTGAAATTGTGGGGGAGGGGGGGGGGGGGGGGACTGAATGTCGGAGGTTACGAGCATTGTCCACTTTAGAATTTTTTACCAAATTAGATAACTTTTGACAATTTTATGTATTATTTAATAAGAGATTTCAATGAACAAATCTTCCTGAACTAGGTAACCTTCTCGTTGGTTAATTTCAATTTTTATTTTAAATTCTAATCATTATTTATCATATATGTATCAACTTTAACAAAACAAAACAAAACAAAAAATCTGACGAGACATTTATTTATTTGTCATGTTCCCTTCTTTAGGAGCTAATAAATTGCTCGCGAACAGACAACTTAAGTTGTCAGTGTCATCTGGCCGTTCATTCATTGCGGATGGACAAGTCAGGTCTTTTTTTTTTTTTTTTAAAGTAAATAGCGGATGGTGAAATTTACAATACTCCCCCCCCCCCCCCCCAAATCCATTTGCCTGCGAATTTTTACGACTCATTCGAGGTATTTTGGTCAAAATCACCGTCTGCTACATTATATTACGGACGATGATTTAAAAAAAAAAAACTAAATATAATTCGTTCTTCTACTATGAGTGGATGGATGATCAGATCGTATTATCAACTTGGCTTAAGTTGTGTACGAAGGTATTGGGTCCCTCTTCTTCAAATATATACATCGTGCTTGAAGTATTTGCTTTTGTAGAATAGCTGCATACTCTCACCAGTTCATACGGAATACTCCAAAACATCATTACCTGAGCAATTCAGGCATAGGACATGACCTAAGCAATACGTCGACAATGCGCCGAAATGACGAGTTTACCCTTCTTTGCTCATTTTTTGGCTTTCCTGGATTAGACGTTTGCTTTTTTGGAAGCTACTAGCGAAGTGCCAAGTACCAACCCACCCTCAGGCCTCAGCTCCACACTCCTTGCCATGTAAACGAAACTTGAACCCTTCATCGGTGACGACCGAAGAGACAAAGAAGAGCATCAGTAACCAAGAAACCCTTCTCACATAACTAAGCCACTGTTAGGGTTTCTGCAGCACTGCATCTGTCCAAGAGTTATCATCAGGCAAGTGGCAACAGAGTTCCATGAATAGCAGGTGTTCGAGCTGTGAGGTTGGTGAAGCTAAAACCTTGACATCATCAAATGTCAGAGAGAGGAGAAGATGGTAATCTCAGCACTATATACTGTTGTCAAGCATTAGATTTCATTATAAATCTGAGTCAAAGATTTGGTTTCTCTTCTAAATTGCGTTCCTTCAACTAGAGATAACAAGTAATGAGTTGGGTCTAATCTCATCCCAAAGCCACCTCCCCAGAAGAGAAAAGTTTCTTGAAATTACTTGTGAATTGCAGTCTACTGGATCCCAGAAATTTGAGCTTAGTGATGGTTTTTTAGCTGCAAAAATGCGTTGGACTCAACCTCAAACCAAGCAAAAAGACGGCCTTTTGACCAATACCCCTCTATCTTCTCCTTACCAGAAAGATTCAGCTCCAGCACCATCATCTTCTAGTAGTAAAATAAGCCCCGCTGTTCTGTTCACAATAGTGATTTTAGCCGTCCTATTTTTTGTCTCTGGGCTCCTCCACTTGCTAGTTAGATATCTCATGAAGAAAAGATCTTCCTCCACCCACCCCAATAGACAGCGAGAAATGTCTGGTTCTGAAGCTTTCCAGAGGCAATTGCAGCAACTCTTCCAACTACATGACTCAGGCTTAGACCAAGCTTTTATTGACGCTCTACCTGTTTTCCAGTACAAAGAAATATTGGGTCTTAAGGAGCCCTTTGATTGTGCTGTTTGTCTTTGTGAATTTTCGCAACAGGACGAGTTGAGATTGCTTCCCTTGTGTAGCCATGCTTTCCACATAGATTGCATAGACACATGGCTGCTGTCAAATTCAACTTGCCCACTTTGTAGAGGAACCCTTTTCACACCTGGGTTCTCCATTGAAAACCCAGTTTTTGATTTTGATGATTCAGTAGATGAAGATGGGTTTTCAGGCAGTTTAAGGATTGGTGTTTCTTGTGGTCAAAAACAAGCTGAAGATGATATTGTTGGCGAAAAGAAAGTTTTTCCAGTGAGACTTGGCAAATTCAGGAGCACACATGTTGGTGGGACAGGAGAAAGGCAAGTCGGTGAAACTAGCAACAGTAATTTGGATGCAAGAAGGTGTTATTCAATGGGTTCTTTCCAATACGTGGTTGCTAATTCAGACCTGCAAGTGGAATTTTGCCCAAATAAGGGTAACAGCAGTAACAGTGGTAACAGTGTTAGGCTTGTGAAAGGGAGATTTGGACTTAATGGGAATTGTTCAGTTGAAGGGGACAGTGATGGGAAGAGCATTAATACCAGAAGCAAAGGTGAAAGCTTTTCTGTTTCCAAGATCTGGCTGTGGCCCAGGAAAGGTAAATCACCAAGTTCTTCAGGTACCCCTATGGTTACTTCCTCTGTTGATGTAAGTTTGCCATGGACAGAAAGAAGTCAGGCTGCATGATATGCTATATTTTCTCTTGGCTTTGTACTTTTTCTTCCATTAATTTAAGCCATTCAACAGTCGTACTTTCTTTAAGCTTTCCCTTTCTCTTTCCACTGGAATAATGCTTTACTGTGAATGATTCTTCTTTTTTAATCACACTTTATGCAGATGGTAGCATGTGCCTTTCATATTCTTTCAAATTGCATAATCTTCACACTTGTACTCTAAGGAAGATCTTTTAGTGGGAAAGATGCAACTTCAAGCTATTCAAGCTATCAATTGTTGCACCTTATGCAGTCAGATATAAATGCTGCTTGTAGTGATCTTTATATTTGCTTCAATGTGCTGGCCATGTTCTTGATGTACTATCTTACGTGTAATCATATACTCATTTTATCCCATATAATTTGATCAACTTTCATTTTTGAACCGGTCCATAAAAATTGCTTATTTCCAAATTAAAAAGATTATGTAGGTGCTTTTATACATTTACCCTTTTTTTATTATATTTCTCTCTCCACATTTGAATTTCTATCAACTCATTTTTCTCTCTCCTGACTCACTTTCATATATTTTTTTAGTCATTTCTCTCTCCACATTTAGCATTTCACTAATTCATTTTTTCTCTCCTTACTCACTTTCTTACACTTTTTTATTCATTTCTTTCAACACATCACCAACTCATTTTTTTCTTTTCTGACCCAATTTCTTCCCCTCCTTTATCTAAATCCTTAACTTGCGTGTAAAAAAAATGGTTGATCAATTTGTGTGGGACGGAGGGAGTAACATATAACAACAGTTAAATATCATACTCTCTATGTGTGGGATCTAACGGATGGTTTTCGTTGCCTCTTGCAACTATTTTCTAGTACCAGTACGATTAGAAGAACACAGTGCAACCAAATCAAGAAAAGGATAAGGAAATTTTCAAATTTCACATCTAAAACATTTTCAAACCGGGATCTAGATCTGTTGTGGCATCGTTCAATTATAGGAGGCATATGGCTGGGGAGCAGAAGTCTTTTTTGGTCAATTCCATGAGGTCCCCCTTGGAAGGGTTGGATTTATCGTATAAGATGGTCGGATCCGTGAAAAGTGGAGTGAAGGACTCATGTGATGATGCGCAGGTATGATTATATGCGAACGTTGACATGGGATTCAGTGGATTGTGGGGTCATGGAGTGCTACCCCCAAGCTTATTGTGTCGCCATATGTTGTCCCCTTTGGCTAGCCATGACAAAAAAGTGGCGGGAAAATTTGTCAAAAAGGTTAAAGAGGGAAACTTGTAGAGCCGGAGTACCAAACATTGCTTCCTTAAACATGTTCTTTTGTCTCACCCATCCTCGATTTCAGCTCAAATATGTACGGTGATGAGATTAGAGGTGAAAGACCCCGTGTTAAGTGAACCAATTTTTTTGTGAACCATCTCGTAAAACTTTAAATAAGAGTTCTTTCATTCATGATCGTTTATTAAACAAGCGAACTAAGTTTGAACAAAAATGTTAAGCTCGTTTAATAAACTAGCCAAACATGAACAATCAAAATCGTTCATAAACCCCACAGCTCGTTCATTATAAGTCTAATTATTTCATAAGTCCAATCTAGAAAGTCAAACCAAAATCAAACCTAAACCTGAACATTGATTGTTTTAGGCATTTTTACATTTAAAAATAAAAATTAGGGCTTTTGATTTGTACAATTGAATTTAACTTCTTAATTTTTTTTTAGTTACCATTTTATAAACCGAGCCGAGCTTTGCTCGTGTTCGCGCAATTTGCGCGAACGTGTTTGAGCATGAATTTGAAACTCCTAGCAAAGAGCTGAGTTTGAACACTGTCAAAATAACGAGCTCGAGCTCGAGCTCTACACAACGAGGCGAGTACCCGTTCAATTGGAGCTTTACGCCCTGGATACCGGTTCGTTCAAATGGGAGCGAGGGCATGAAGCAATGTTCACGTGGCATAATGGCTTGTACTACATAATAATTACAGTAAAATGGGAGCTTTTATGAGTGAGTTTTAAAGAGACCACATGGACTACAGATGAGGAATGAACTGCTTATCTTTAGCACATGAACCAAAATATTGTCGTTTTAGTTTCGGTAGCTGGTCCAAAAACCTCGGATACTCAAAAAATATGACGCAGATACCTACGAAACTTACACTTCTGCAATTCGACTTCGATCAATCGGATCTATATTGACCAGCGAAAAACCGTTTGCAAAAGCAGTAGAGCACCGCGGTCAAGCTCGTAGCAAAATCTCGATTCGAACAAATGTTTACAAGAAAAGCTTATCATAATGTACATAAAACACCTTTGAGTAGAACAAAGGGAAACAGTAGGGAACCGGCAGATGGATCCGACCTCAAGTGACTCAGAGTCCCAGCTTCTACAAGCCACAGCCCCCCCAAAAAATATCATTAGGAAAAAATTGCACTTAACACTACAGTCTACAGACAACCAAAGAGAAAAACTTGTCCGGTGGAAAAAAGGGCTCACGTATAAGGACCATTCAATATTCAACCTCATAAATCACGCGGGAAATTGCTGATTTGTCCTTCCTCCAGAGTATCCTTGCTATTCGCTTTGTAATTTATCCGTATGCGCATGACAAGGGCTTTCTGAAAAAGTAGATAGAAAATGAGAGGATTACGAAAATAGAAAGCAAAACATACAACGCTGGTTGCCGCTGAATAAAGCTTTCCTACATTATCGACATATTATCACATTTTCTGAAAAAGTGATTCAGCAAATATTGGCATACGCAAGTGATATGATACTTCTTTCCATCTATTTTAGGTTACACCTGACTCCATAATATTCAGAGAAGACTGGTCTGTCCGATTTGCATATAAAGTCATACTCATTGGAGTGTTGGAACCACCGTAAATGTGTTATCAACCATATTTAGATAGCAGACGAGCAGAAGTAATAACATGCAAAATTACAAGATTTGTGTCAACGGGCGCAAAAACTAGTAAGAATATGCAATTAGCATACCTTGCCATGTTGGCTGTTTGTAACTCGCAACTTCTGTGTGATCGACCCATCACCACTTTCAGGAAGGGAATTGCTACTAGCTGGATCTAAGTGCAATTGAAGAAACTGAACATTTGAAAACATGGGATGTCAAAATAGCACACTCAAGGTAGCACCGAAAAGTACCAGATGTAGTGATCAAATTTTGAAAGCTAAACAGAGTACTTTCAGTAATAAACATTTCCGGAACTAAAGTAAAAAGCGAGATCTACATCAAATACACTATTTTCATGTGGAATAGAACAAGTGGGATGAACTAGTGTATACCCAGTGAGGTACATAGCAAATGGTGGAAAAGGTCCAATGGTGTAATGAGCTAAAATTTCATGCAAAGAATGGCTGGATGAACATTTCAAGCTTGTACCTTTGGAACTGCTGCCTGGAATATAAAATCAGTATAGACGACGGACGACTTGTTCATAAAAGTAGCCTCAATAATTGTCGTCTGTGGGTTCCCTGGTTGCTTTGAGAAGTTGAACATTACCCTCAAAGAGTTGCTCTCAAATGCTACAACTGATGGATAAGCAGGACCATTGGCTTCTGTTAAATGGAAAGAAAGTCGTCAATATGTTGAAAGAAAGTGCCCAGCCCAATAAAAGAGGAGCAATGATAAGGACAATACCAGCCAATGGCGGGCCAGAGGCAAACCCATCCAACAAATCCATCATCGGAGAACCTCCAGCTGGAGATGATGCCTGTATAGATGGTGCAGAAGGTGAGGACAATCTCTCTAATGCACCCATTGAAGTTTTGTCATCTTGACTGGATTTTGACAAAGCATTGGGCGTAAATGAGCTATCTTGAGCTGAAGGTGATCCAATTGATAAGAGATCCAGTAGCACATCCGTCCCACTTTTTTGAGCCTGACCTGCACCTAAAATGCAGAGTGAAAAGATAGCGCATTAAGCATGGCTAAACTGAATGAAGCTACTTTCCACTACAACTGACACTTTGTCAAGTCCCACCAGAAGAATATATGAAGGAACATGCAATTGTGAAAGTCCTATATTAGTGCGGCATACATCGGGTACAAAAGATGTCTTGCTTGTGATGATGCTGATGGATCCTAATGAAGTTGCCACATCACCTCGTGCAATTTTTGGCTTTTAGTGCATAAATGAAGGAAAAGGAGAGGTGGCCCATCCCTCATAAAATCAATTTCTTTGTTGGGAGCCATGCATGATTCAGCAAGATATCAAGTCAACAGTAGACACAGTGCTGAGCTTTTTTTGGTTGTAAAGATTCCAGATTTTACACAATAACCAGGGTTACCTCAATCGGTTGTGGTTAGGTTATACATATTGTACAATACTGTTATACAAGTTATTGATTGTGCTATTGATTATGTAGGATATGATCTAACAATAACCCCTCGCTAGAAAATTCAACTGATAAATGAAGGATCTTTAAGGAGGTAAGGAAGTTCAGAAAGGTTTATTATTTAGAGTGCTGCTCCAAGAGTAAGTCTAATCACAGAAATTAAAAAGCAAAGAGGGAACGCCTTAAAGAGAAGTCATCTAATTTTACCATATAAAATGCAAACCTAACCTGCTTGTGATGAAGCCGGAGATAAATCAACACCAAGGAGATCCTGAAGAAAATCATTGCCAGAAGAACTAGGTGCCGGAGTGTCATCTGAACTCAGGTCGAGTAGATCAACAAGAGGAGCAGCAGCAGCTTTGGCAACTCCATTTGAAAGATTAAGAGCAGCCCCTTGTGAAGTTGAAACGGCTGCTGGTAAGGAGCCAGCCCTTCTCCCACTGTAGGTTGCTTCGTCAAGAACTGGCATCCTTTCAACCAGGGCAGACCTGCACATGTGCAGCAGGTTTGTAAAAATATGCTTCACAAATAAATAGAGAGATAGAGAGAGAGTTCAGATACATAATTTACATGTACCTGATATTTTGATGCTTCTCAATAATGGAATTGAACTCGATAGATCTCTGCTGAAGTTCAAGCACAAGGTTCCCCTTATCTTGAACAATTACGTCTTTTATCCTCCTATAAAAACAGTTAGGCGTCAAGAAAACTTTTATTTGTGGAAAATAAAAAAGAAAGCATAAATGATAACTGGGTATGTGTTGCATAGAATTGAGGATGCAACATATAGTCAAGAATGAGACATTGACTACCCAAAGTCAACTGAAGCATGAAACTAAAGCAGACATAGATACTGATAGCCGTACAACATAATGTAAAGCCAATGAGAAGCAAAATAGTAACAGTCAAAAACCATAAGAAGGGTTTGCCATATAATGTAAGCTAGCTGGAAAAACACAATCATGCCAAACAGTATTTTGTTACTGATTACTGATTGAGAATACCAATTAAAAGAAGCTGCTACTGTGAATAAAAGAGACACAGGTCATTTTCAGTTTAGTCAAAAAGCAAGAGAAGAGAATAAAGCATCCCACTAACAAATTGGTGATTACAGATGGTGACCTATTAATGTACCCACAATGTCCAAAAGAGAATGAGATGGCATTTCATCACTCTGGATACAAGTTGAACATTCAACAAACAGTATGCTGTGGGATGTCCATACCACAAGACAAGTAGATAATACATTTATAGATCTCAGAGTACTTAAAATGAAATCGACTCATATGAAACACATTTTTGATGAAATCGGAAAATTTGCATGGAAGTTGGAAAGATCCAATTAGCTTCTACTGAATTACCAAAGAAAGAAGAATGTGCCCTCCATTTAAGCTTTAAAAATGCACAAGATTCCAGCGCTACCCGTTTCCAACTTAAAAAATTGAATGGAGCATAGACAATTAACAACTTTCTTATAAGAATTAAAATTTTGTCAACATACTGTGAACAAGTTGGGAAACGACAAGACAGCTTCAGCAAAGCAATCAAACACATTGCCCGGGTGGTTAGATCTGTAGTATGATGTTTAATGGCAACCTCTATGACATCCACGGCATCAGACTCTGTAACCTGTTCAGAACAATATGAACTGGTCAAGTTCCCAAGGAAAGTTACAGCGTTATGACAAAAATATAACAAATTTTAAAAAGTAAGAATAACTATAGCAACAAGAAAAGTCATGAGATAGGTAAACGATTAACGGTTACACGTGCAAGTAAAGACCTAAGAAAGTGAGAAGAAATAACTTTTTGTAAAAATCCAGCTTCTGCTAAAAGAAGTACAGCAATCATGCTGCAACTGATAAAATTAATATAAATTTAAGCCGACAAACTTCAATAAGCCCCATAGGTACTTTCTTTTACTTTGGAGGGAGAGCAGGTGCCAAGAACTGAAATCAGCACCACATACAACATTTTTCTATTACGTTCTCAACCCAGAACAAGGTTTAACACTCAAGTCTGGAGATTCTAATTTTGAATCCTGAGCAGATCACAATAGCCGCCTGACGTGCACAAGAATGGCATGCCCAAGCCACACTCTCTCCTTCACAACAATCACCAGATGAAAATTTCAAGGGAGAATTTTACAAGAAACTTTCCCGAATTATTATGGACCAGCCTGTGTCTTAGGCAATAAAAGACTATTTGTCTATCTTAAAATAGTTGTGAAGAAGCATAAACTCACAGTTATTGGTTCCTCAACGTCAAGCACGCCGACATTGTTGACCAACATTTCACCGTATTCTCCAATGCACCACACTGCCACTCGAACAAGAGTTTCCTAATGAAAGCCATACATAACCATTTAAGCAGGTAGATGCAAAGAACTTAGCACAAAAAATTCCACACTAAAGCTTAACTTTTAGTAGAACAATTTGAGTACCTTTTCCCCTGATGTTTGAACAGCTCTGTATAGCGACCTGACGGTATAGCCATGGAGGTTAGAAGCATTGGTTATCACAACAATAAGGGCATGCCATACTTCATCCTTTACATAATTTCCAGCCTACTAAGCACAGCATAAAGATCAGTACCTTCTAGAAAACAAATTGCCAGATTGCATGAAAAACACAAAAACGGAGGCATGGAATAATGTAATCAAGTATCCCCTTCCCGCCAGAGTATAAAGACACCTATAGGCATTTCTGAAATATAATGGGGTTGGGGGGCTTAATGCCAGTAGCACATTCGATGACAAGTAGCTAGTTACGGACATGTAGGAACATACGATCTGCAAGTTCAAAGTTCTACTGATAGGAAACATAAAAATATACTTTATCTAGAGGATGTTAGACGAACAAGTACAGTAGACTAAAATTGTGTATCGTTTCATGTATTGGTAAGTTTAATCAGCTTCAACACCTCTGCAATATAAAGTTGGTATCGTTCAACCCTCAAACTCTTGAATAAATGCCATCTAGACATAAAAGCCGGTGGATCTAGCACAGTGATTTAAGAATTTATCAGTCAACTTATAAGAAGTCAAAGTTGCATCGTCAAAGGTGCAAAATATAACTCCAAGATTACTTTCAGATGCAGTAAGATATACTATGTACCTTAAGAAAAAAACTAACATGCATCAACCAAGGACAAAAGAAAATGATACGACATGTTGCTAACAAGCATAACAACAAAGTTGGTGGGTGGATAAGTTCATTGGAGCATGTGCGATAAAGTTGTACATATGCAATTCGACGTGCCGAAGAAAAAAAAGGAGTGGGGTGGGGTGGGGAGGGAAGCAGGTACAAGGCATACAGTCTGGGAAAAAAGCTTTCTGATGGGAAGATGTGAAGGGTATGGGGAAATAATAATCAAAAGTGAATGCTATCACAATTAAACCCAATGAGACAAGGATAGAATGTGGTGGCCTAGAGATGATCATCTTATAGTCGAGAGTCGAGAGTCGAGAGGTACAGAAAAAGAAAGCAGCATATTCTATATAGCAACGACGGTGAAAAGTAGACAACCAGTGATTTTAATGCACACCTCAGAGAGAACCTTGAGCATCTGATCGATGTACCAAATTTTCTCTGGGGAAAGCCTAGAGCACCAAACAAATGTTATTGCCATATATTTTATATAAAAGATACAAAACAAATTGCACGCACAACACATAAGTATGATGAAAAGTAAGAAAACCCAAGACAAGAAGAAGCATAATACACAGGAAAATCAAATTAATGAGAGCAATAGCATCAAATATAATTTGGAGTCCAAACTGACAAAAGCAATCCCCATTGGTTGTGAGATATCAACTGCTTCAGTATCCCCACCCTCACAGGTAAAGAAAAAGCAGACCACTAATTGTATTGCATAAGCAATACAATTTCTTAGACCAAGCAAGAAGACTCCAGATATCAGAATTGTTAACATTTAACTTACTTTTCTACAATAGAGCAAATTTTGGCAGTAAGATCTCCCTTGAACTCCTGATCACTTACTTCCAGATATTCAATTAACTCCTTAGTCAGAGGCTTTACATTACTTTCATTGACCAGAAGATACACAAGCTCAAGGGCCCTTTTACGTATTGAAGCATCTGAATCCTGAAAAAGAAATAATTAGAGCCATGAGCTTTTTCCAAGTTAAATAGATGATATTAACAAAGGGCATGCCAAAAGTGCAACAAAAAAAATGAAAAGACAGTAAATCTTGAAATCATATAACTTACTTCACTCTGATTCATTAGTAAGACTTAAGAATTTGTGAGGGACCATTAATGATGAAAAGTACTCATTTCAAGAAAAGCGTGTTAGAGAATAACCATAAATTTATAAACAAGACAAAGAGCAAGGAAATAAAGACAATTTTCAGTGCTTCAAAAAGCAAGTAGAAATATGCTGTATAATACCTTAACACATTCCAAGATTGTCGGTCGATGTCTCTGCACTGCTTGAGTATCTACTGTAATAGCTTTCATTAGCATATTTAATGCAACGTATCTGAAATAAAGGTGAAGTTCAATTCAATTATACAAAAGACAAAAGCAAGTAACAATTGAAGAGCATATCAGGTATTGAAAACACCAAGCTACACAAAGGAATGCAAGTATAGAATATTTAAGTTATTTAACAGGACTATTCTGTGCATGAAAGAACTCTGGTTTCAGTTTAGTTAGTAAAAAAGATCTTGCAGTCATCCCAAGATTGAAGTTGCAGAGCCAAGAGCCAGCTAGAGGATTCTTCATTCTCTCTTTTCTTATCCAAACCTGCATTGTGAGATTTCAACCTCGCAGTAACGTGAACTTTCATTGTCCATCCCAATTATTTTGAACTTATTTATTGAGTAGAATATTTATGCAACCTCTGATAGGATCATACTCCATAGTTATTAACTGAGCTTCCTCAATCTATTTCATAAAAAAGTCTCTGGGAGGGCTTAGGAGATAAAACCTAGATAAGTTCAAAGGTAAATGCTTAACGTTTTTTAGCAACTTACAAAAAACAAAAAAAAAATGATGTCAATATTTGGCTCACAAAGTATTACCTCCCATGATCATTTATGCACTGGTAAGAGGTCTCACAAAAATAATCCCATGCCCTCATTATTTCTTCTATATATATATATATATATAAGCAAGGATACTTTTCCTCGTTAGCCACCTAAGACCAAGCTGAACACATAGGCTATCTTAAAAAGCTCAGCAGAGCTCAAATTTGATGAGAAAGGATCGTGGTTGAACAAATTTAATTTGTATGTCTTGTTAATGGCATAGAAAATGCTTGATTGCGAAATGAATGCTTACTCTTGCTCCATACTCCGCCCAATAGATGAGTGATAAAAAAAAAGCATTACCAAGGCCTGCTAGAGATTACTGGACTTAGGAGGTAAGACTGTAAACAGGAAATTTTTGAAGAACAAAGGGAGAGGGATATTGAGACAACGAAAGCCATCTAATAAAACCACAACATTTGTACTTTCAAAGGAGGTGGGAAATGGCACAAAAAAGAAGTTGCTCCATGTGACATGGGGATAAAGGGTTCAAGCTTAAGACATGGATACACTGTCGGCAATGCAACGCAAACACTACGTAAATTTGACAGTCCTCAGACCCTTCACTGGGCTTTTACTTTTTTCCCCCAAGGACGAAAAACTTTGCCATTATAGTTCATCATGGCCTAAAGCAAGCAAATACTATCAAAGAAATGAAGGATGACCTGATATTGTTGTCACGGTTTGACAAGAATCTTCCCAGAATATTGATCGCAAGCACCCGTAAGCCACTATTATCTTCAATGCTCATAATAGTTTCCACACATTCATAGAGAATGGCATTCCCTGCATTTTTGTTCGACTCAGTTTTTGTTGCCACCTAGAGGAAGAATGTAGCATGAGAACAAAAGTAAGTAAACTTGTCATGTTGCTAGACAGAAAATTATTTCTATGATAGTATGGTTAAGAACATTTAATAATGGCCATTATGTAATTAGTTGTCACGTGAACAGTACTATACACTAATCATTGAAAGAACAAATTCTGATGATGTTAATGATTATATATTTTAATATGCACCATCACTAGACAGTGAGAGTATCGAGTGAAACACAGTTCAGTTCTAACTTCCAACAGTTCGAACTTCTAACTAGGGGCAATGTTTGTGCATGTGCACGTGTATATGTATATCTTGATTATACAGGAAGTATTTTAGTTTTTATACATACACAGTATACGGAGAAAAAAAATCTAACAGCATATTGAGAGGTGTCATGACCTCTGCAAGTTCTACTCGAGATCCTTCAGACTGCAAATAAACGTAATAAGCATGCAGAATTGACGAAAACCTATGACAAAAAACTTGAATGTTTGTAAGCAGATAGCTACACTTACAAACTCAGAGGATGCATAGGAATACTATAGGTAACTGCCAGCTAAGCTAGAAGCACATTATGGAGGTTAAGATATATGCAACGCATAAACAGGAAGCACATTATGGAGGTTAAGATATATGCAACGCATAAACAGCAAGGAACTCCACGATATGAATTTCAGCTTTAAAACAAGAAAGGAATTGCTAGGATAGCATAAGAGAACTGACCTGAGCAAGAATATCATTCATACAATCACTTGCATCAGCGTCTCCTTGGCCCAATACACGCAAGAGCCTGAGCAATCTGATATGGAGAAAAGGGTCTGCAATCCCAGAAATGTCATATTCGGGTGCATAAGGACTGTTCACAACATCCTTCAGAACTTTGACCAAACCCTCTGTGCATTTCTAGAACCACAGGCCAAGGGAAGAAAATGTAAAGGAATTAAATCATTTCACATAAACCGCCCAGCATATACTTCTAACATGGAGATATTGATAGAAACCAAAAAGATTAGAATTAAGCAAGTCTTCCAACAAATTTGCCTTTGTACAACTTTTAACACCTAGTACTGCAACAATTGGCAAAACCCAAAATGTTACTTCTTTTGTAAAACACTTGCACAGAGATGTTTGTCTTTTCCTAAAAAGTAAATATATTAGACACCAAGAAGTGCCCGAGGGAGGCCAAAACCCATGTGAAGGATTGAGAAACAAGAAGACACAGCGAACGAAACTGCATAGAAAAAATTAGGGAGCACAAAAAACAAGTAAACAACTAACTTATAAATCTAAAACAGATGTCCTAAAGATCGAAGTAGACATGTCAGTTCCAGGAACAACTTATAGAACCCAAAAGAAGAAAAGGACTGCTTGAGATAGAGCAAGCAAGTCTCAACGTTCTCAAAACAATGCCTATTCTGCTGTCTCCAAATAGACCATATCAACCACATACAGAAGTCAATATCCATCTCTCCTAGCTTCACGAGGAACAACATGTCACACCAAGCGAGAAGCTGCTTGCCTAACAACTTAGTCACTTGCTATAATTTTCTTAACGGCATCAGCCTTTGAATTTAAAAGGAAAACCGTTGTTGGATTATTTCGAAAAGCAATGGAAGTTTCGTACTGGGGAGCAGCACAACAGCCTTGGCACCGACTAATTTATTAAATGCAATGCAGTAACGAATCTAGGCCACTGACTAGCCATTGTATCGGAGCATGTCTGACATTGCCAATTAACATTACTTAATTGTTACATCACTATTGCAGCCACTTACAATTTGTTCATTAGCTAAAAACTAATATGCAAAACGATGCTTGCTTGAGTCCAACATGTTACACAACACGTTAGTGAGCAAATGAAGTATGGGGAGTGGACGATAATTTTAAAACCCAGAGTAAAAATGGTCTACTCACCTTTCTGAAATATTCCAGGGCTTCTGCACTAACTCTACATAAATCTGTGCAAAGTTGAATTCCAGTAAGTAGAACTCCATGGTGCTTTTCTTTTAGCAAGGAAGCAGCAGGGTTTATAAAATTTTCTGCTAGGTCGGGGACCTTCCTCACAATCCTTATGGAACACAACGCTGCCTATCAAACAAAGCAGGGATTAGAGAAAAACAATAAATTGAATAGGATGTACATTTCTTAAATACATACGGCTCAACTGAATGAATCTGTGAAGAAATTACATGCCATTAAATAACAATTGTGCTTCGAATCAAAGAAAAAACCAAGCAGAGTAGCGTGATAAAGTACAATGTAAAGGCAACCAATGTAGTTTTAGAGAAACATTCTAAAGGGAAATAGAATTGCTGAATAATCCTAGCAGACTATCCAAAAGCAAAACCATGTTTGAATCTAAGAACATCAGTCAGTACCATTTTAAAAACAATTTTAGTAATAAGGTGAGTGGTGTTGTTTGTAATTACTGCATTCTGTTGCCCAAAGTTAAAGTTCTAAACGACGAAGTGATTTGGGATGGTCAAACCACCGGATTAGATCAAAGTGAGAGGCGTTTAGCAAAGAAAATAATGTTATTAGATTTCCTCCAGAAGGTAAAAAGTGATAAAATCCAGAATCTAGGTAAAATGCTAATTCTGAATTTAATACTTTTGGACATTCTTGACAAAGTAAAATACCAAACTAACCCCATATGCTGCAAGATGGATATTTGTTCTGCTTTCCACACCTTCTATGTATGCTAATGTGTATTTTTAATCATCTTGTCACGCTAAAACTGCTTTGAAGATGTCTTGTCCAAACACTTACTGCATCTTTCAGCTAGTATTTCAACTATATTTGCCAAACACTTTGATTATGCCCAAAAAAAAAATTTGAGCTGATTTTGAAAATTGAGAT
Organism: Escallonia rubra; assembly: GCA_033065855.1. Classification (NCBI taxonomy): domain Eukaryota; kingdom Viridiplantae; phylum Streptophyta; class Magnoliopsida; order Escalloniales; family Escalloniaceae; genus Escallonia; species Escallonia rubra. The sequence goes on along the minus strand of JAVXUO010000199.1, from coordinate 26,481 downwards.
TGATTTGGTCTAAAATCTACTTTAATTCTGTAAGGGCCCAAAACTTCCAAGGCAAAACTCATGCATTATTTCTATCATTACTTATATCTGCGACACCCCATCGACTTCAAAAACAAGATAGTTTAGACTTGGTCTAACAAGACCTGGTCAAGGATCTCAAGAAAACCTATTTGGGTAGCTCTTTTTGAGGGAGGGAATCTCCCTAGTTCTGTCTAAGCTAATATTTGTCAGATAGAAAAGCCCACTAAACAAAACCACAGTAACACATTGCTTTGATCCAGTTTTGTAAGTGTAAGATTCATCTCCCTTCTCCAAATATGAGTACTTGCCCATGACTGATAACTTTAACCAATGAGATTCGCGGCATAGACTTACCTTCTTACGAATATTTGGATCCCGAAACTGCAGCAGTTTTTCTACTTCAGGTGCGAGATCACGAGCCATTTCTGCGGAACAAATATTCCCCAACGCACAAAGAGCGAGTCCAACAATATACTGGTTGGAATGATTAAGATCTCTAAGCATAAGTTAAGATTCTTGGATACAAACAATCTCTCTTTTTTAACCTCAGTAATATGGAACTTGACTTGCTAATCACGCTGAAATAATCAAATGCATAAAACCATATATATAAAGGATACTGCTTTAACGAGTTGGTGACCAGCATTAGAACTTCCTGTCTTTCATCAAGAAGCAGCATAAGGCCAAGATATCCTATTCTCTTCTCAGGAAATCCAGGAGATGCTATTAACTTCAGGCATTCCATTTGCCCAAAATGGGTGGGGTAACCAAGCATATGAATGAACATGAGCTTTGCCAGATTACGATGCCTATAATCTTGATCATTTTCACTAACAGCGGAGCGGATAGCAGCACATTCTTTTCTTACAACAGCACGCTCTTCTGCTGCAGTTTTGCAAGCACGTATAGCCCGAATCATGTCCCTGCATTGAAAATCACACAGTTAAATAAACATTAAGAAGAACTAAATGTAGGATTTTGCTTAGTGGATCTAAGCATTTGAAATCTGTTGCGAAGCAGAAAATGGGAAGCACTCATAGTAAGATAACTTCGGGAGCAATAGCAGTAGAGTTTATATTGGTTCCTATCACCGTGGTATTGAAAAGCTAGATGTAAAGACCAACAACTACTTGTACTTGTTCGTTCCTGTTCCAAGGCACTCTCATCCAAGTACAGTTCTCTTCTCTCCTTTTTCTTTTTCGTGATACCTGAGCTCTCATTTAATCACAGATCCCTCTAAGTTTTCACAAGAAACTGCGCTTACATTCAAAATGGGTTGCAGCCTCAGTGGTCCAAAAAGGAAACCATAAGTTACTAAAAATAACAAGGTGTATGAAGAACTTTTAAGGATAGAGATATGTTCACGAAAATTTTACTTTTTGTGAATCAGAAAACAGCCATAGGATAGACGCAGAACTCTTAGTTGTAGATTGAGGTGTGTATCCTTGTGTCCCTTTATCGTGCCCCGTTCGAAACTAGCTCTACGAGAAACACTCAAAGATGTGTGAGGAAGGTCGACTAAGTGAATCTACTGCATACTAGAGCAGCAAACATGGGGCTTCCTGTGATAATTAGCTATTCCCTCTTCAGTGTGTGCGCCTGTGCGGGTACTGTCGACAGCGTAAGTTTGAGAATTTACAGTTGGCACCCTAGTGTTCATAGCCCCAAATAAACCCCTTTCATCCCAACAATAAGACCCTGTCAACTGTAATATATACCCTGCCGATGTGGCCTTTGGTTCACTAGCAGTTCGCTAATTACTGCTTGTACCTTTCAGCAACCAATCTTTTAATTAATGGAAGCTAGTGCCATCCTTCTTTCAGTTCAAAGACTTTTTTTCATTCTCTTAAACCATATGCATAAAAAGCTTCCTGATAGCATACCCATTGAAAATACTTGTACACATCATCAATCTAAGAATCCTTGTGCTAATTTACTTGCATCAAATTCAGTTCTTTCATGTATCATTGCATTGTAAATAATTTACTAATTCTTGCAGGATTGCAAGACACCGCTTTGAAGAAGATCACTGAATTCGGCAAAAATCCGAAGTTCAGTTGGCAACTAAATTTTTAATACTTTAGAAGCCTACCTTAGCTCTGTAAATGAAACAGCTATAGGCATTTAGCAAGGAAACTGACCAACTGTATCAGAGCACTGGGAGCAACAATATCAAGAGTCCAGACATGTCTACAGTCATATAGGACCCCAAGTTTCAGAGGGTAAAACCCAAACCTCTTAACCTGGCAAGCCAACAGAAAGCAATAACTAGTCCCTCTTAGACAAATTTTACAGCCGTAATCCAAAGCACGATTCCACGACGGCTTACTAGTCCGCTCCATGATCTGTAATGAAATGAATGCAATAAAGTAGTCCTCTTTCGTGAAGATGTAGCATATGGCAAGCAAAGCCATCCACGTACCTCAGCTCTATCAGAGGTACGTCTCTTCTTCTCTTCCAAATAGACCAAATAAGGCAAGCAGGCCATCCTCTAGATCCTACTGACCTCCTAGGCAGTAGGCACCCTCACCCCACTCCACCCTCTCAAAAGGTTACAACTTATCTCGTCATAATGTGTAGTATTGCAAGGAGCGCAAAGATAATATTCCAGTAACATCTCGCATTTCACACACCAATCAACTAGGACCTTCCCCCCAACTCATAATGTCCCCAGTCAAAATGCATCGCATACTGCTGTCCAATAGCATAAGCTATATTAAGAGGTGCAACGCCCTTCCTGGTACTGTGCCACTAAACCATGGGTGCCAAACTGATCCACAACCAGAAGCACTCATATAACCTTCAACATAAGCCTCATCAACCACAGCCAGTTTAAAGTTCCGTGAAGCGGGGCCTCAGTTAATAAATCTCGTGTAACACCCATGAAAATGCCTGACCACCTAACCCTCCTGGGCAGGGCTCCACAACCATTGAAAATTGATCCCTACAAACCTACAATCCACTACCCCACCCGTCCTCCCAAGAGTATCTCCATCATCATTTAATGACCAGCTAATAATCTTTCAAGTGCAACCACACAAGAAAAAAGGTCTTCCAAGCCAAATCCACAAGCTGAGAAAAGAGACAACGAATCTCAGGTTATCAACTCACTCTCCCGCGCTTAAACAAATGGCTTCTTGAGCTTGTTGATCTCTCCTGAACCAATTCCTGCCTCTTATTTCCAATCATCCTAAGGGTAGCCCCAACGATATTGTGGGAAAAATCACATGCCTGACACATTAACTTTGGTTCCCGACTCGAAAAAACACCACGCCTCGTAAAACTGATGTTATCATCTGCAAGCAAGCCCAAGATTACAGAAGAGGGTCACCACCTAACCTCAGTGAAGGAAGCCACCCACCCTTTGCTCGTCATCTTGCTTGCATTCCATCACAGGCCAAAAAAATTGCGAAAAAGCAAATCACCATGCCTGATACTCCTATGTTCGTGTGCATGTGTGTGTTACCACTGGCTTCTCCTGAAGTAAAATAGTATGGACATGCATATTTACATATGAAGAACATCTCACGACAAAACAAAGTTTCGATAGCACATTTTTAACAGTCCCAATTCAAGTGCCCATAAAATGCACAAGCACAAACTCTACATTCCCGTTTCCTCGCTAAGCAAGTCACCTGTACCTAACCACTACTTTTTTCTTTTTCTCCGTCGTCCTTTTTCAACTTATGTAACATCTTCAGCCCTCACCACGACCTTTAGTCGCATATTTCAACTCAATATGCTACTTAGTTAGACATATCATCGCGCAATTACAGAGCAGTAAAATCGTATCATGCTATCAGAACCAAATTGCAAGCACTCAGGACGATAAGATCGCATTTCACGTGTAAAATTGCAGTAGCAACGGTACAAAAGCTCGTAATCATCTCAATATCGCAATTAAACTTCGCATTGATCCAACAAAAAGAAAAAAAACAGCAGAGTGTGGAGTGGAGATTAGGTTTTGGGCTGACCTGAGACGAGTGCCCGACGAGAAGGGATTCATGATCGGGTCCGTCTTGAAAGTGCGGGATAGCTCGATCAGATCCAGTTGTGTGCTGGCCCAGAACTACTAACAAGTAACCGATCAATTATACACACATATGTGTGTGTTTGTGTGTGTGGGAAGCTGATGAACAAGATCTGGGAGGATCTGGAGGGGTGCTTTCGTGATGATTTTGGATCTGGAATGAGGGGAATGAAGGAGGGAGAGGGGCCAGATGACCTTGATAGTCCTGTGTGTAAAATGAATGACAAGGAAATCCTTTTTTTTTCTCTATTTTCTTCCCACTTACGATGGGAGGCTGCGTGCCCAAAATAAACAAATGGGAATGAGAACATCAGCACTAATAAAGTCTCTCATTGGGATTCAATTCTCTTAAGTGATGCCGTTTTTTGCTTTCTTTTATTTTCTTTTTCCCCCTTGTATTTTTTCCTTTTTAGGGAAAATGTAAACCTCGCAAAGTATTACTCGGACCCGCGAGTCTACCCATACCCGCTCAAAAAAGGCGGGTACGGATACATATATAAAAGATCCGTTGAAATTAGACCCGTACCCGAAACGATCCGTAATTTTCGGGCCGGTTCGGATCGGGTATGGGTAATCCGGATTTTTCTGCTATATAAATGGATTTAGCCATTTTAGGGTTTCATTCTCACTTCACTCTTTTTCTCTCCAGCCGCCAAGTTCTCTTTCTCTATCTTTCTCTCGCTCTCTCTCAGACCAACCCCACGACGATCACCAGTCATCGTCCACAAGATCGCAGATTCGCGCCTCTGTCGCCGTCTCTTTCCACCGTCTATCGCAGATCCGTGCCTCCGCCGTCATCTCTTTCCCCTTAGACCACAATCGCACCTCCGCAGATCTACTACCGCCGTCAGTGCACCTCCGCAGATCAGCCACTTTCACCGTAGATCTATTACCGCCGGCCACTTCCACCGTATCTCAGTGCCTCCGCCGCCGTCCCCCTCCCTCCCGAGATCGATCTACCTCGCGACGTCGCTTTCGCCTGTCAGATCCATCGACGGCAGCGACACCACATCAAGTCGACGGCCAGCTACTGCACATCAAGCGACGGCGTCCATCGTCCCTCTTTCGCTCCACCACCAGATCCGCCTTCAATGTCGTTGATCAGATCCACCACTACTTCGTGGTCACCATCTTCGTTGTCATCGCCATATCTGCTAGTTTTATTTGTTTTAAAAATCTTTGTATGTATATAAGTATATTGTAGTGTTGATTTCTTTCAGATCTGCTTGTGTTTTATTTTGTGTTGTGAGATAATTTTTTTTTAGATCTGTTTGTTCCTATTGTATATTTGTGTTCGGATAGTTGAGATGATGGGGTTGGATTTGAGAATTGATTTGAGATTAATGATCAAGTGATAATTGTATAAATGAAATCAGAAAGTTGTAATAATAAAATAGAAGGAAAAAACAGATTTTAGAAAAAATAGGCCAAATATTTATTAATAAAAAATTTTAAAAAATTAATTATTTACCCGCGGGTATTACCCACCCCGTCAGGGTAGGGTACGGATTCCAAAAATCTCTACCCGAGAAAAATCGGGTAAAATTTACCCGAACCGATTTTATCCGTACCCGGCCGGTTTACCCGTTTGCCAAGTCTAGGAAAATGCACAGCATGAATTAGATAAGTGTGCGTGCGAGTCTGGGTTGTTTTACTCTTGTGGTGTGAACTTGATGCTTTGCCTTATAGGTAAAAAGAAAGTATATAAACGATAAGTGTTGACGAGGTTGCCAGTTTGGCGAGAAAGTCTGCACACCCATTGATCTCGCGGTACACGTGTTGAGTCTTGGCTTACTTTTGTTTGTACTCTTTGCCATCAAATATTAATGGATTATAGACGTGAGAGTATGTTTCAGTGGACTTAACACGGTCCACAATGGTCACAGCATCCATCTAGACAAATGATAAGCTTTTTGATATTTATGTCGAGTGCTAGTCATAGGACGTCGTGCAGACCCTCTAATTCAGTTGCTAGGATGGTTGTAGTGCCAATTTCCTAGTGTATCCCTACACAAAATTGCCTTAAGTGTCTCTTATGAGTCCATCAGCCCCGCTTGGCGAAGACGCACTTTCGTCGTCTCGTTCGAGTTAAGCATGGACCAACCTTCAGGGTGTGGCTCCCATTTGAGCCATAATGTTGTCAGGTTAGTCTTCGATGTAAGAGGCCGTAAGGCTCGATGAGCTTTAGAGATGATTAATTTTGCATGCAGGGATAAGATGGAAGAATAGTTAAAAATGCTAGAATTTTCCAAAATTTGGGAATAGTATGCCCCAAGGATTTTTTATGATCAGGCAGTTAAGAGTTTATTATGAGTATTTTCTTAGCCATTCCTAATCAAGACTGCGTTAAGTTGCTTGAAGGAGGTTGGGGCAGTGCAGTTATTTCCAAGCATCTTTTGATATTTTGAATTTCCTTCGGACATTAAAAGTTTGAGTAATTTTTTGGTGGTTAATCCAGAACCCGAGATATTTTACTAGGTTGGAGGAAGGTGATATTCCAAAGGATAGATGCCTAGAGGCTCGTTCTGTCTTCCCTTAAGTTGGGAGATAAGTTATGTGTGGACATCTGGTGTTGTTAAATAAAGCATTCACCCTGTATTGGAACATTTAATAATTTAGATTTTCCGCAACCTGTGACTAGTGTCTTGGCAGACCAATTCAGCATATTGTGAATATGATACAGTTTTTAGAGCTAGCGTGAATAAATAGGAATAAGTCCCCGACAAACATAATGCGGGCTAATCTCATCCCTCCGTTGTTAATTTAGGTTGGGATCCACTTCTTCTTCTGTACAGCTTATTCAATTGAATGCACATCACTGCAATCGATGAATCTATACGGAGATATGGGTCACCTTGTTGGATGCCTCTTGTTAGTTAGAATCGGTCAATGGTTCCCCCATCAAGGAAAACGGACAAAGGGGAGTTTCAATGTGTCTCAAAATGATATAGACGATTTCTGGGGGGGGGGAAAATTAAAACATTTGAACTTTCCCGGATGAGTTCCTAATTGAGTCGTTGTAACCTTTTTCAGGTAAACCTATATGGCCATACTGCTATAACAAACTTTTTTATGGTGTATCGAGATGATGAGTTCATTTACCAAGATGTCATTATCCATTCAATTTATCCGGGTAAAAAGCTAGATTGGAAAGGATGTATCATGCCACTTGAGAAGGGGCATATTAAACTTTGTATAAGATCATGTGTACTGTATTGCATAGTCGCATTGGCATAATTTGGAAAATTATTTCAGGGTTTGAGATTTAAAGAATGAGACAAATAAGATTTTTATTAAGTAGGGTGGGGGGATGAATTCAACGGTGAAAACTTGGGAAATAAACTAGTGATATCATTTTTGACAGCTTTCGAGTGGCTTTGAAGGAAGATGGCCGGGATATTCTCAAGCCCGGGTGCTTTGGTTGCTTTATTTTGCTAGAGAACATTTTTCATTGCAATGACGATGGGATTTACCGCCAAAAGGCTAGTTGGTTATGAAGCGGTGGCTCACTAAAGATTGCACACGGATGTTCCCTCTGGCAGAGCTAAAAAGATCTTTGTAGTGGTTAATAACCATAATTTTATTTTGTGTCGGTTTATGTATCCACTTATCGAGTAGGGTCTTTGGGTCTTGTAATTTGGTTCCTTCGTCTTTTAGCAATGACAGAGGTGTGGAAAAAAGAAGTATAGGATCATAGGGCCCAAATTATTCTTTTTGTCGCAAGACGATGTTAAAATCTTGAGAGAGCTGACGCTCAAAGTTGATGAGAAAATAGTCGGGGTTATTAGCCAACAGCCTCTGTGTTGGCAGATCGGAGGTTGGTCGCGTCCATCCATTCTCTTATGTACTCGACTGTGTGCGCTAGCAGCTGGGCCAAGAGTATAAGAAAATAAAGTTATGCCCTTATTCATTGCAATTGCTTTGGGTGCAATAGTAAGCGCTTAATGATAACACTTTTGATTTCATAAATTATAGTCATTAAAGGTTTTTTTTTAATATATATTTCAAAAGTTTTTGGTTCCAGATTGTTGAAGCTCGGTAAAACCTTGATAGTCTGATCAATGTCGTGGACATGGATATTCCAGTGAAAACTAACGAGGTTCTTATAAGGGATTCGGATCGCTTGCTGTGACTAGGGTTACAGCAGGCATGTTGTAGCCCCAGTCACAACCATCCGATTGAGTTAGTTGGGAAGGGACGGCTTAGATTAATCCATGTCCTCCAGCTATTTATTCTTCTCATTATCTCTCTGCCGACTCAACCTTCTCAGGCCAAACGAAGCGTCTATCTATCTCCCTCTCCCTCTCCCTCTCCCTCTCTATCTGTTGATAGCGACGATACCTCCACTTCCGGCGACGGCGATTCATGGGTACTTAAATCGAACAGTCAATGATGACTCCCTCTTTCTCCATGTGCTGAAATCGATCCATGGGCGACGGTCATCCCTCTCTCCTCCAAATCGTAGCTTGACGACACCTTCCGGCGGCAGTACTCCACCTTACTGTGCAATCCCTCTACGGTCATTCATGGGTCCAAATTCATCTCATATTGGAATCGATCATCTCCTCTCTAGAAGATCTCTCACGCTCTTTGTCTCTCTCTCTCTCTCTAAAAATCCATTTTCTCATAATTGATCAAAGTCGTTTGATCCATTGTTCTGTTACCCAAAGAATCATTATCTTCAAATTAATTTTACTGTCCCTTAACATGAATTTGATCTTCATTCCCCATCTCCTCCAAGACATCGATATAAGATCGATCTTCAAGCAAGTGCACGGTGGCCTTCTTCTCTCGTCAGATCCATCTTTTGTGCTGCAATGGATAAGTGTAAAACATGTTGATTGTCTAAGGGCCATAGAACACATGTCAAGCATGATGTGTTGTGTTCATTAATTGGTTTTTTAATTTATTGTTTCATTCTTGTATTCAAGGAACTTGGACATATGGCCAGGATAATTCTATCACCTGAGCATCTACATTTGACCTCAGAAAAGAAATGATGCTTTTGCTTCTTCTTCTTCCCCATGTGTTTGACGCTTGAAATTCATAAGTGTGGTTATAGAGAACTAGAGATGGAGCTGAGTAATTTATCTATTAACTTAATGTCCATGTTGTTGGATTTGTACAGAGATATAGGGGGTGAAGATGGATTTGTAGTGTGTGTTTCCGGGTGAGATTGATCTGTAGTGGTGTTTCCGGGTAGAGAGAGAGAGAGAGATTACAGAAGAAACTTGGTATGTTAACTCCTGCATGACGTGGCAGAATCATGTGCTTTGATTTTGATCGGACGGCCGTAACTAAGGTTACAGCACCTCTGATGTAACCCTAGTTACGGCAGAGGATCCGCCTCCTCTTATAAGTATATGGTGAAGTCGTACAGTTTTGAATCGAAGTGGGTTGTTACTTTGAGTTTGGCAAAGTTTCATGATTAACAAAATAAGGTCATGGTCTAAGTGACTGCGGGTGATGTGATTGATTTTAACACTGGGGGGATATATGGACCCAACGGTCATTACCCTAGGCTCTATCTAGGCGACACGCGATTAAAATGGTGTCATGCCTAGAATTGGTCCAAGTTAATCTGGGGCCAAAGAAGCCCAAGTCGATGAGACTGTAGATTCTATGTACTATAAATAGTTCGTCTACATTCCTTGGTTTATCGGTCTAATATTTAATTTATCTTACTATTTATAAGTGCATTATAATTGCAAATGATCATTTAAGCAATATTTTGGCTCTCGACTTACTTTTTGAGGTTATCCTATAAAACAGTTCTACAATCATAGTGTCAGCATAAAATACTGAAAGCAAGTTCTACAATCATAGTGTCAGCATAAAATACTGAAAGCAAGCCAGGCACGGTAAGAATTCACCTCAATAAAGGCATGGATTCTGTATTCGGCAATTGAATAATGGTAAGCTTGGATTTGATGGAGGACAACACAATCCAAACGCCACCTAAGTGTTTGATTGGGTCCATCATTGCAACTATGTCAGAAGTAAATGATTCGCTTATCGATTTGACTTGACAGCCATGGATTTTGGTTTTGGAGATGATGACAATTGACGATTTGTATGGGCTGATGAGTGTCGCCAAAGTAATCTTCAAATTGGGGTGACTCGTTCCTCTACAATTACTATACAAGAGCTTTATATCTTGCATGGCTTTTATACTAAACTCCTCAAGATAGACATTAATTCACGATGTTAAGAGAGTTTATGTTGGATCCTCAATCCAATCAGCTCCATGATGCACTTCTTTGAGGAGTTCCATCTCAGGATAGTCATGAGTTTTTGGTCCATTTTCTCGATCTCAAATATGACTGATGACTGAGCAATTATGTATGCCTTTTGTAGCCCTTCTCGGGTGACACCAAGAATACCCTGCTTATGTGGCTTGGTGTCCATCATCTTCAGTGTCTCGATATCCAGTTCTGCCTATTATGATGCCCTTCTCATTTGTTCCAAGGTCGAGGTCTCCAGGATAAACTGAGTGTAGAGGTCTAGTTCTAACCTCTAAGGTCACATGTTAGTTTGGGTAGATCCATTGTTGTGCTGCACTTAACCAAGCTTGGTTCTTCTCCATTAACTCCTCACATGTCCTTAGAATTTATATCATGTGATCCCCTGTGCGTGTGTCGGGTTGAAGAGCAATTATTGGACTATATATGTTTGAGAGTATCACTGATGCATCTCTCATTTGGAATATCCAATGAGGCGGATCCATGTGAAGGTTGAAGAGTGTTTGGTCTAGAGTGGTCATTATGAGTGAAGGGGTTATTTACTTTGGTTTTGATCTCTATTTTCTAAATTTTTTTGTGGTGCTAATTAAAGGATGTGAAGCGGTTGATTGCACGTCTAGGGTTAGGTTATAAATGGGATGCATTAAGTTGTGGGAAGTGTTGGCTTGTGGCTCAAAAAGTTTCGAATATTACGAATTATAATGGAGGTTTTGACAGGACTTATTAGATACGTATAGAAGTCTGCGTGTGAGACATAAACTTGGCTCACCTTATTTTCTTTTTTCACGAGTAGATTTTGCTTCATTTTGAATAATAAGGTACAATTCTACCAAAGAGGTGAGAGCAGTTGAGCAGACACTTTCATAGGTATTCTCTTTCTTTATGGAAGGATAAGAGTGGTTGTGGGGTAGGGCTCGACGTGTGGTTTGACAAGGGGATGTGCTGAAAGTAGGGGAATGTGACAAAGTTCTGATATATTGAGGATAGAGTTAAGGGTAGGAGTAGGCTGCCTAGGTTTGTAGTTGGGTTTCACATGTTACCCAGTCCCTAATAGATGTTGTCCACCCACCGTTGGGCGGTTGCTAATTCTCAGTTCTTTGCTTTGTGACTTGAACCCAAGGACCATACACACCTTTGTCTTTAGTAACCAACGAATTTTATGGTGTAGGCACCGAATTTTTCCTGAAGACTGTGGTTTTGCTGCTTCATGGGACATACGTTGTCTGTAACAAAGAGTTTCAATTCCCTCATAAATAATTGGGTAAAAGTTGCCTCCGAGCTTGATGATTGTTTTAAGGTATTGATTCGTAATACAGTCAAACAAATCAGTTGAGTTCTTCTTTTCCCCCCTTTTTTTTTGGTATTGCGAGAAAGAGGAAGGGTAGGGTGAGATGGAGGCGGGAAGAGTGCAAAGTTCTTTTACAAGACTTTTTGGCGTAAACTTGCTTAATAGAAATCTGTAGAAAATAACATTAGTTGTTTTAATTGCTTTATTGGTCACTAAAATCATGCATCATAAATCATCACTAAAATTAATAGTTGCCAAAGAGAAGTGCAAATAAAATGTCTGATACATTTTCGCATTATTGCCTTGCACGATTTTAAATTAATGTATTAAGAAGAAAAGTTTCAATTGATATTTATTGGTTTATTGCTTGGAATACCACACGCAGACTAAGTCAACAAAGGTTTATAGTTCAATAAAATAAAACATATCATCGTTTCCACAATAGTCTTGCCGTACTTTTGTGCCTTTGTAAATTATAAAGATGGTCACTTAAGTTTGAGCTTAAATTTCTAGAAGATTATTAAAGTTAGAGTTGTTTCGTTTAGTCTTTTATTTAAGCTTATGTATTATATGTACCCTTTAAGTCCCTAAAGTTTAAGGTCCCGTTTGTTTCACGGAAATTATTTTTCAAAAAAGATTTTCCCTATATTTCCGGTGTTTGGGTATCCATAAAAATTTCTAACGGAAAATGATTTCCTATCACACCTACTTTGAAGAACAAAATGTCGAAAAACCATTTACGGATTAAAACTCGGTAAGTCATTTTCCAACAGCTGAAAACAACTCCCGACATATTCAGGCAGTTGAACACCCACATCACAACACACGCTCGCTCTCCAAACCCGATTGTTGTACTCTCCGACGACTATCAACTGGAAAAATTCTCTAGCAACTCCTCAGAGATACATGCAGATTTGTAAGTTCTCACGCTAATCAAACTTGCCTGACTCCATTGCCCCTGCCACACTGCTTCCACCACTAATGCCTCTGTCGTCTCTTCGTCCTCGACAATTAAGTGTTGGGGGCTAAAGAAAAAGGCTTGGAACCGAACATGAGCCATCGTTGACGACGATGGCATAGGACGCAGCCATGTAAAGAGGTGACTGTGGTGACTAAGGCTGCTACGGCTGTCGAAAAGCCCAGAAGTTGACCATGGTGAGGAGGGGAATGAAGGTTTTAGGTGTAAAACATTGTTGGTTAGATGATTCTTGGGGCGGATTGTTGAACTAGGTTTTTGGTTTTATGAGGTTCGAGGTTATCAAGGATAGTGCAGATAAGGTGTTCGACAAAAGTCCCATGCGAGTCGTGGCCTGGTTGATGAGGATCTGGTGTTGACTTTTTGATGATTTTGCAATTTTATACTGTTTTCTTCCTTTTTGTTTGTCAATGGCTAGCTTTAAGATTCACTTTGCTACGAAGAAGCTGAACAAAGGTGGTGGAACTGCTTATAGCCGGCAGTTGTTAAATAAACACAGCTCTTTGTTGTGCTGTTGCTGGTCCCTGGTTATTACATATATAGGTAGGGGTTAGTTCTGAAGCTAAGCGGCTGTTAGTGCAGGTGAACCGCAACCGTATGGCTAGTATGTCTTGTTTCCATCAGTAATCTGCGTGCGAGATAAAGACTGCCAGGATTCGTGAAGTCTGTTAGTTGATTGCCTTTATTTTGAGTTTTTTTTTTAGTATAGATAGTTTTATTATTTCCTATGCGTCGCCCAAACAACGAAAAATCAAATTTAGGAAATGGTTTTTAGGAACTACTCTTTTCTGGAAAGCATTCTGAAAAGCATATTCTGTAAAGTATTTTTCATGAAACAAACATGGCCTAAGACTCCACCAGTTTTAAAGGGACAAATTGGAACACTGTTTGATGAGCAAAACTGAATATCACGGTGTTAATGGTAACAGTACATAATGGAGTTGGTCGGGTCGGTGGCTTTAGCTCGGGGTGAGAGATGGATGCAAATACTAAAAAAAAAATAAAAGAAACGTAGAAAGCAATAGAAAAACAATAGAAAATAGGACTAATTACACTTATGTTCATGAGGTTATGGCATAATTACAGGCAAGGACAATAGTTTGGACAAATTACACTTATATCCGTTGACCAAACGGAACCTTAAAAACTCTAACGGTTTAATGAAAAGACTTGTCCCTAAGTTGGAACCTTAATTTTTTTTAATGACATTACTTCATCTTAAAAAAAAAAAGATTAATGCCATTACTCTTCCCCCACCCACCCTAACCCCATTTATGTCTCTCAAACTCCCCCCAACCGTCGCCGCCCTTCACCACCCCGCGGCCCTTGACCAGATTTAGATCCGGGTCCACCTAATTTGCGCCATCGATTGCAAGGTCAAGCTTCGGGTGATCGTCTAGTACGGACAGGGGAATGTTGAGCGAGGCGGCTTGCTCTTGGGTCCGTTTCGAGGTGGGTACTCCAACGATGTTTGTTAACTCGCCGGATTTCAAGAGGGCGCCGAGCTTGACGACTACGAAGGCGGCGGTGGAGCCGGTGCCGAGGTCGAGGACCATGCCAGACTTGACGTACTCGACCGCGACGAGTTTCTTGAGGTCGTCTTGGGTCAAGGTGGGGGTAGACGTAGAGGCTCAAATGGAGAAATAGGTGTGGGGGCGGAGGGAAAGGGTGCGTAGGAGGAGGCAGGTAGTGGGGTTGTGGTGGTGGAGGGATGAGGAGAGGGAGACAGAAGGGGAGATGAAGGATAAGGCTACCGGCGTGGGGCAAGGGAGAGAGCTGCCGGTGAGTGGGGAGGATTTCAGTGAGAAAAATTGAAGTTTAATTTGCAGATTGAAAATTAGGGTTTCAACAAAACCCTAATTCACAGATTGAGACCCTTAGGGTTTTGACGCAGATTGAATTTTTTTGATGAAATAGACTGCAAAGATAGAGAACAAATCAATTTTAGGGTTTTAAAACCCTAATCTTTAAATTAAGGCTTAAAATCTTAATTTAAATTTTTTAAAAATATTCAGTATATACAGTACAAGGGTAGTATCGTAATTTTAAAAATACGTATTGATGACATCATAAAAAAAGTACACTTTTTGGACGGAACCCTGACGGATGGACACGGCTGATACATTTTAAAAGTGTTTAGTCACGATATGTTACATTTTAAAACTTAATGTCCTTTACTGTAATTATATCATAACCTCATGGACATATGTGTAATTAGCCCTAAAAAAATATGTGCTTTTGTCGTCTTCCAACTTTACCTTTTTAAAATCGACAATTCTTAACTTAACTCTTAAGTCAAGATTGAAGTCTTTTGAAAATTAGTCCAAACAGAAGAGACTATTTCTGCAATTTACCCTCTGAACCTTTTACACTTAACACAGGTTTCATTTCGGTCACAGCCAGCGGCAAAAGAGTAAAGTTTTGCTGCTTCTGCCGGAAGAACACTGAACACAGTCGCTCGACGATCAAGATGGCTTCACACTTCTCTTTCCTCGCTCTCTTCCTCTTCATCAACTTAGCTTGGGTTCACGGTAAATTTCATTAAGCGGAAGTAATTATCTTCTCATTCGTCTCTTGTCAGGTATTCATGTCTTATATCCTCTGACGACTGATCGCCCCGTTTAAAAAGTAAAATTGGGGTTTCCCTGAGAATATGGTTACTGCCAAAAGCTGTTGGTTCTCCTGGTTGTCTCCTCCTGAGGGTAACTGTGGCTGCGATCATTTGTTTATCACAGTTTTGGCTTTTTCTTTTCTTTTTTTCATTTTTTTGGGTTGCTGCCATTATTAAATGTTTGGTTTTGTTAAAGCATTTAGTTAAAAGTTAATCGGTAACGGGTGGAGCGACCAACAAAGTTTAATTGTATTTACCATTGGGGTTTTGCAAGCAATGCCAGGGTTCTAATTTTGCTAGCAAAAGGATGTTTCTTAAAATGACGTTTCTCGTTATGTTCAACTTAATTTTACTGGTTATGGTTTCACTTTTCCGAAATGCTCGAGTCATAGTAAGCCACATCACATGGCAAGTAATTTACTGGTTGCATATCTGTCCATTTGGGTGTTTTTGTTTGAATTGCTTGCGCAATATGCGTCAGCGAACTGCTGTAAGGAAACCGATGAACTTGTACGCGTCTTTCTCTGACTCTATAAATCTCTTTTTTTCTCTTCCAAAGGCAAGCAAGCTCACTCATGACATAGAATGATCAGAGAAATGCCATGTTCCACATTGGACAAACCAAGCCTCGCATTGTAATTTGCGAACTAGTTCTTACAGCAAACTCAAGGATCAAATGCACAGCATATAGCTGTAGAGCTAATGATGCTAGTCTGAACAGGAAGCTAATGCATATAATTTTGTGCTTTTGAAAAATTTACTACGCACTTCACACTTACTAGCCAGTCGTCATAATGTTTAAGGAACATTAATGACTTCCTTACTCACAATAAAACTCTCAATCTCATGGACATTTTCTGAAGCATAAATGTTTTCATGTGGTCTATCTCTAAAATTGTTTGGTTCACTGCAACACTTGGAGAAATTTTGTCAATACTCCCTCGCCTTTGAATTGCTGCCCAACCTTATATAGCTCTTTATCCAAAATAAGACAGCTTCTTTGCATAAAAAAGCTTTCGAGCACTTCGTTCCGGATATGGGCAAAGAAAGGAATAAGAATCAGTGTCAAATTGTCAAGAGTATTTGACATCCACTAATTTTCTCCATGTTGGAACATCTATTAGACATTTGCAGCTTCATTACATGATATTTCTAGACCTATCAGTTTTTTGTTATTACCAGTTTCTGCTGAGATATTATTTGAAGACGGTTACGCACTGACTACCGTGCTCGACGGCAACAAGTTCAGGATCAATCCTCACTCCGTCCTCCCTATGTACGGATCATCAAGCCTCATCATCCTTGACTCCTCAGGCAATGCCTTTTACACCTTATCCCTTTCAAACTCCCAAGGTACTGATAAGTTTCATTGGAAAATTCTGTGAGTTGTGCCCAACAAATTTTTGACAAAAATTTGCTTTTCTGTATGTAGAGAACTCTGTTAGAAGGTTTGCCGGAAAGGGCGTTGCCGGGTACTTGGATGGTGATTCAGGTTCTGCTATGTTTAATAAGCCAAAAGGTTTTGCTATTGACTTTAAAGGCAATGTCTATTTTGCTGATAAAGGCAACCATGCAATAAGGAAGATCAGCAAATCAGGTAACTAACATGCATATATCTTGTGTCTTTCTGTGTGTGTATTTGTGCGAACATTATTCATTTAAGTATGCCTTCTCATCTTTTTCTTATGTGTTCCTTTCGTAAGACCACCTTCTTGTCTCTTGCCTGAGGACCCCAATTATACCGCCGATGAAATCAACTCAAAAGGCTAATTCATTAGCTAAAATTGCCCCATTCACTTACAAAGCAACCAAACTTGCCTCAACAAGAGAAATCCCGTAGCTAACAAGTTCCCTGCTAGGCCTTTTATGAAACCACTAGTTCGCGGTGACCTTCACCTGTAATCTCTGGCTTGCTTATTGCTGCAAGTTTTTTTGCTGCCAGCTTCTATTTGTTCAACCCTTGAATAGTTTGTGCGCTGACCATTGTACTTTGTCAATGTTATGTATTGCAATGTCCTACAAATGACGTTGATTGTTAATTGGGCTGTGTGCCCCTTCAACACTTTTTTTCTGTCCCTTCTATTAGAAATGATTCCAAGCTAGCGATTTTCTTGAAATCAAGGTCAAGTTGTCTAACTTGTTACCATCCACTGACATGACACGAGCATAGTGACGATCGACATATGATTGGTGAGATGTTAAACTTGAAAGAAGAACTAATCCTTCTTTTGGATCTTAGATGGCTAGCTGCATGGTTGGAATGAATCAGCTAGGGTGATCCGTGTTCAAGGATTACTGATGATGGGAGATGCGTGGCAGTTGTAGTGCTAGCAGTAGTAATAGAATTTCAGTAAAAGTAGAAATTACATGGATGAAGGAAGAGATAAAAAAAAAATGAGTTTAATTTTGTGAATAGAAATATGTGGCATATGACATAGTAGTAGTGCTAATTTCAAGTATTTTAAAATTGTGGTAGACCATTGTACCCAATCTCCAGTGGTTGGTATAAGCCTTCGGGTAATTTTAAGTTGTTCTGTCTTACTTTGTTCAATATGCTTATTCTCTCTTAAGCACGAACCTCAATTAGGGATAGCAACCTGGAGGCCCTGCCCCAACCCAAGTCGCCCCATCCCTATATTTCCCCATCTCTGATTTAATGTGCCTCGCACCCTGCTCCATCCCAAACAGCAGTGGCGGAGCCAGGATTTCATCCCGGGGGGGCTAAAAATATATCGAAGGAGATAAATATTTTTATAAGTAAAATAGCACATAAAAACAAAGTGCACTTTTCGACCAATACGCTCGTCGAACTTTATCTCGAACATTAGGACCATAATCCAAAATATTCGGACGCAACCCATGATCTGAAATAAGCTCATCAGAATTGAACTCATCGCTAGCTCTGCTTGAATGTCCGGAATGAATATCACGATACACAATGGGAACCTTGTCCGTTACTGTTGGAATCGGAGACTCATTCTTATTAGACTGCAATAATTCTTCCACCTTTGCTTTCTTTTTAAAGAACCTTTCCATTCTGAAAAAAATATATTTTATTTTAAGTATCAATCCATCAATTATCAATCAAATAACCTAGTTAATTACAAATATTTTATTCTTTTACTTTTCCAGTCATGTTTTATTATCGCGTTAACCTAATTAACTTAATTTCAACCCACCATTCAACTAAATCACATATCCGACATCTCAATCCAATTGGGTCCCATCCTCCATCAACCATCTCAATTCTCAATTCTCAAATGCTCAATGCACAATTAACAACATATAATCAGCATGAAAATAATCTTAATTTTTAAATACACAATTAACACAAGCTAAAATTATCAATCAAATAATCAATGCTCAAATGGGATAAAATTCAATTGGGTCCCATCCTCCATCAACAATCTCAAATCTAAGTGCTCAATGCACGATTAACATCCATAAAGCATCAATTAATAATCTAAATTATCAAATACACAACTAACAACCTAAAATTATTAATCAAATAATCAATTCTCAATAGCAAAAGAAATTGTTCAAAATGCACACTGACCTCAGTCCTCAGAAATCAGAACGGCGTCGCCGGAGTTGGGTGGGGACTGGCCAACTTAGAGGTGAACTTAGATCTGCCAGATCTGATCTGGCCGGAGTTGGGTGGGGACTGGCCGGAGTTGGGGTGGGGACCGCCGGACTGGGGAGGCCTTCACCAATCACCGGCTTCGCGCTTCGGAGTTCGGAATCGGGGGACGGCGACCGGTGACCGCGGGTCGGTGGGTGGTGCTGGAGTGCGGCGAGCCTCGGTGGCTCAGTGGCTGAGAGAGCCGACTGCCGAGAGAGGAGGAGAGATGCCGGCAGCCGGCGTGACCGGTGACTCGTGAGACTGTGAGTGTGAGAGCTTGATTGACGCCACCGTCGCCACGCCTGAGAGAGCCGAGAGCCCGAGAGAGGAGGAGCCGAGGAGAGCTGCCGTCTGCCGGCGTGCCGCGGTGTCGGCGGTGAGCCGGTGTCCGCCTGTCCGGTGAGTCGGTGACTGACTGTGAGAGTGAGATTGTGAGAGCCGGCCGAGAGAGAGAGAGAGAGAGAGAGAGAGAGAGAGAGGAAGAGAGAGAAAGGAAAAGTGGAAAATGAAAAAAAAACACTATATATATTTAAATTTTTTTTTTTTTTTCAAAATCTCAGGAGGGGCTATAGCCCCCCCTCGTACAAGCCTAGATCCGCCCATGCCAAACAGCCCCTTTATCCCCATTATATATGGGTCAACCCTTTCAGTTTCTGATTCCTTTGTCTTTAACAAGTCACACATGTTTTTTTTTTTTAAATATTCTTTATTCTAGTTGGTAGTGGAGGTGGCTGCCTGAGTTGGACGGCGGCGATGTGCGGTGTCTGCCAGAGTTGGCCGCCAGAGATAGTAGGCGGAATTGGCTGCGGTGGCAGCAGCTGCTGAAAGTTGGCTGGTGACGGACTGCTGTGATTGGCAGGTGGTCGGTGGTGGCGGTGGCTGCCGGAGTTTGGCGGCAGTTGGTAGGTGGTGGTGGCGGATGGCCGCGATGGGTGCCGACTGTGGGCTTTTGTGTGTGTTGGAGAGAGGAAAATGCATATGGGTTAAGTTGGGGATGAAAAAGTTCCAAATAGCCCCAATTGATTAGATTCCCATTTGCCCCAAATCCATTTAAGGCTTCCCCAAATCCAATTAGGCCCCCAAATTGCCATCCCTGACCTCAATCCATTTGTTCACTTCCAAAATTGGTCGATGGAGTGGATTTGATAATATTCACTTCTCTCCAATAGAACTCTCGACTTAGAATTGGCCATCCAGATCCCTCATATTTCAGAGGTTCTTTTCCATTATCTGCATGAAATTGTTTTGCATAAACTAGGTTTATACCTTCATTCAAATTCACGTGCAGAATGATGTGCCTTAATTGGAATTTAGAACCTTTCACTTATCAGGAAAGCAAGATGAATAAACAAATAGAATGTTGATGCTAGCTTATTTTGAAGCGATAGGCTTATATTAATCTGCATCATTATGAATGAATTTTTTCTTTTGTGAATAAATTATGGTTGCATCAACTATTTTGGCCGAACATTTTGGTGAATGCGGTACTTTAACTACTTGCCTAACACTCTAATTTTATCTTTCTTGATAGTTTCGCTATATCTATCAGAAGCTACTTTTTAACCGATGACACATTCATAGGTGTAACCACGATTGCTGGGGGATATTCAAAAGAGCCAGGCCGTACTGATGGACCTGGTCGAAATGCGTCATTCTCGGATGATCTAGAGCTGGCTTTCGTTCCTGAAAGATGTGCTTTAATGATCGCTGATCATGGTAATAAATTGATCCGCCAAATCAATCTGAAGGCTGAGGATTGTGCCAGAGGCTCTCAATCTGGTAATGTTATAGTTTTATTGAATGTGTTTTTTTTTTTAAATCGTTTTTTCCCTTTTTGTGATAAGAAATGTACATCATTAACAAAGGCACCAAAGGTGCTGCAACTGCAACCCATGTATTAAAGAGACCATCGGTCAAAGGCTACATACTCGGCCTAAGAGTCGAAAAAGTCAAGAAAGGCTTCATAGGAGTTATCCCTCTTACCCAGCTGCTCCAAAGAGTCCCATACCCTCAACAGCCTTCCTGTTTCTCTCGAACCAGAGACACCAAAACAATCCCAGGGGGATCCAGTCCATAATGTCCCCTCTCCAACTATGTCTCTTGTACAAGACCAACACCTCATAAGATCAATCACCGAGAGGAGAACTCTTCGTATATTGTAGACATTGCTGGAGTAATCGCAGGAAGATTGTCTAGAATTAGGTTGACCATTTTCTCAGTAGAAAGTTGTATAACATATTGTTCATTGTCTTCTAGTACTGGAAATGGCGTCAGCTTGGGCTCTGGGCCTAGGAGCTGCTTGTTTGCTTGGCTTGATTGTTGGATTTGTGATTCGTCCTTACCTGGTCCCTCTTGTAAGTATCTCTCATATGCATAGACATCTGTGACCACTAAATTACATGCACATTGTCTGACAGAAATTTGTAGACAGGGAGGCTACAGCGATCTTCGTCTCAGCGAGACATGGAGACATCGCCTAATCAGCTTGGAGAGGCGAATACCGATGCTTTGCTTCGAAATCAAAAGCGCCGTTGTTAGCTCTACATGCTATAGTCTTTCAAGGAGGCTCATTACGTTGAGCCTCTCTCATGTCGCTCTCCTGTGTGGGCTTAACATAGTAAAATCGAAGACTGTAAGCGAGAAACCTGTATCTTTGTTAGACTGTGATGACTTGTGTAGTAGTGAGATTACAAAAACCCAGATTTTAGATGATCACTTAAAGGATTTGGCAAGTTTGGATGGAAGCCTGATATCATTGAATACTACCTGTGGAATCTTGGAGCAAGCAGATGCAGCCAAAGAGAGGACTGACATTGTATCTGATAGCCATGGAAAGATAGAGAAGATGATAAAGGCAAACATCCTGGGTTTTGCAGAGCAGAATACAAGTCCTTCACTGGCCGGTTCTTTGGAGAGCAGCTCAAGTTTAGTTAAAAGGAGAGTGGCAATGTATTAGATCCTCTTTCTACTTCTGCAAGGTTTGTAAACACGTAAAAATCTCTATCACCTCCAAATGACCTGATAATGGTTTGCTGTCACCAGTTGTAAACACGGGGGTTTGACTATTCAACCTTCTTTATGTTTAGCAACATTGTCAATAATTCACCGGAGAGTTTTAACAATGCATTTTAGTTGTGAAAATGTTGCTTACCAACAACGATTCATCGCCGAAGTGGAGAGTTTTAGCCTTTTAGCGGACAGTAGCTGACTCGTTGTGATCTGTCGCTAACTGTCGATTGCTCTAACTAACACTTGAGTCTAAATTTGAAGAAGAATTTTTTTAGTAAAGAATATTGTTGAAATTACGTTCCTGTTTGAAACATGTTGCTCAAACAAGCCAGCATATGACGTGAACGAGTTTATTTATTTATTTTTCAGGAAAAGGGTAGAACCTTAAATATCATAACACATAAGGAGAGTAATGCAACAGGTTCATAAACAAGGAGAAACAGAAAAATTAACAAATTTATTACCAGACCCCCCAAACATAAATAATAAGATGGCAGATTTTTTCTACTAAGCCCGCATGGCTGTCACATGCTCTCCTGAAACTGACATGCTGACATGATGTATGAATGCATATTTAAATATTTTAATTATCACGTCTAAATTTTGTGCCACCAAACTACACAAAACATTTTGTTCTGATGCTAGGTAATCCAGATCTCATGTACCATATTATAAGCATAGATTTGGCTTTTGATCACATAATATAATACCACTATATAGGAAGAGAAAGGGGGAAAGGCGAAAGGGCATCTTGTTTCCTTAAGTTCCATGTAGCTGATCATGTGCGTTTGGGCACGTGAGACCTCTTGATGTATCCAATTGATCAAATTCTTTAACATCCGAAAGATTTGAGACATTCTTGCTCCTATTATTATATTAAATATATAATAAGAAATGATCGGAAAAAAAATGTCTCAAACGCCTCTCTAGGAGTGACGAATGTTTGTCCCAATTGCATTTAGTTAAGGAGAACTACGATTATTTGTTATACATGATCTCTGTTGTAATAAATAGATGTGGCCAAATACATTTTGGTGACAATATCTTCTCACTATAAATTTAAGTAACAGCGATAGAACATTTTTAGTGGAATTTTTTTGTCACTAGCACAAAAGCTGTCAGTGGTCTACATTTTGCATAATGCTATCTGATCTTTCAATGCATCAAAAACATAAATTGGCAACCGATAAACGCTCACAATCTACTTCAATGCTGAGAATAAGTGTGTTAATCACAGCACTGGTTCTCAAATTCAAGCAATTTTGATTACCATCACTCTTTTTTATTTTCTTAATTTTGAACATGACATCATTGCTTAGATCATGTAATCTTATGTCCCCTCTATTTTATTCAATTGGAGACCATGTGCTATATTCTAGTTCTTTCAACAAAGTCGCGATAAAAGAAGAAAAGTAGCAACAGAACAAGAAAATGATATGCATTGGCTCCAAGTTTAGGTTTTGCTCGTAGTAAGTCTCTGGAATTGATGAATAATGGCGATGATGATGTTGCTGTCTCTGTGGTTGCTGCTGCTGCTGATGAAGGTCTCCATCCCAGCCACTATAGAACGTGCGGCTTTGTCGGAACTGCTGCATTTTCTCGGCATCATTGGACATGAATGCATAGGTTTTTCGCGGGGTAGGAGTTCTTGCTTCAATAGAAGGGGGTTCATCTCCTTTGGGTATCACCAAGCTGTCTTGCACTGGCCAAGAATTTGAAAAATCGTGGTCTTGCCTGTATCCCTGTTGGTTTAGATGCTGATGGTTCACCCGTCTCTTTCTGAGGCCAGGAACTATTCCTCCTAGTATTTCTGCAGCAGAGGCTCCAGCATTGGCAAGAAGATTTCCAAGAGATACAAGGAAACCTTTTTCTTGCTTTTCAAGCTCATCCTCAGTTGGGATTAATGGTGGCCTGGCGGATGACTTACCCAGCTTCTGATAAGGACTGGGAGGTACGCTTGTTTTCATTGTTCTTGGATCCTTCAAGAGCACATATTGCAAAGAGAAAATGGTTAATGTTGATGCATTAAATACTTTCATCTTTTACTGTTAATGAAGAGAAGCGAGGCAAAGTTCCCAGACCACTTTCTCATATTTGATTCTTTTGGTTTTTCTTAGTGAGAACACTTTTTTCAGGAAGAAGAGAGCAAAGAAGAGCATGGATAATTATGAGAGGCTGAAAGCCCATCAAGTCCACTTCTATCTTCCACAGTTGCATGTAATTTCAGCTCTCCTGTCATCAGTCTCAACTCTCAACCATTTACCGGGCCAATCTGAATTTCCCCCCAAATACGGATTTGATATCCACTTTGCACCATGAAAAATGTTATGCTATATTGAAGTATGCGGTAGAAGATAATCCGGCTATGCACGAGAATTAACTTTTCAAATATTATGAACAAGAGTAGCAAAGTTCTGGCATAATTCTGGATCTAATTTCATATATCTCAAGCACAACCTTATAAAAATTGTAGAGATTCATATGGTTTTATAATTATAATCTGGAGGCTCAGAAACAGACTTTGAACTCACAATTTGTGTAGAAACCAGGGTGCCAACCCTACGTTGCAGCAAAGCCAGCATATAACCAAAGAAGCCTGCTGCAACAAGCACCGCAATTCCTGTGCAGAGATTTAACTCGTGCCCTTAATCATAATAATTATATAATAGCACCAAATAGGCATAAGTGGCAGATTAATTACCAAGAGGAAATGCACTTTCATATTGACAAGCACAATCATCAAAGTGAAGCTGGATCTCCCTGATAGCGTGGTTTCCCCTGTCTATGACAAGTAGCGAGCAACTGCTTCCAACGTAAACTGCATCAAAGTCATTTGAGAATTTTGCATCTTCGCTTGGTCCATCTACGTGTCCCCCTCCACGGGCCCATTTACCTCCTGCAATAGTTGTAACCCCTGCATAAGGAAAATCGACAGCTTTAGCAGATGAAGTTACAAGCCACGTTTAGAACCATAGATCCAATTGTTTTAATAGAAACAATCGTGCAGAAATTCAGTGACTTGATCATGCTTCAGCATCCAGGTATAAACCAAAGTCGAGACAGGCACAAAATTGTACATGTTTCTTGAGAGTACAACAAGAACATTGCAAAACCCCTAAGACATCTGATATTCACTCAATGCAACTAACAAATGACAAAAGAAGTGATTATCTACCAACAAAGAAAGTGTCTTCTTCATTATTAGGTACTAGGTATGCTTGAGCCAAGGTTAGAAGGAATTATGTTTACCTGCATCACTTATCTTCCTGATTGCCATGTTAGCGGTGTCAGCAATGTAAATGTTTCCTCTATCATCCACGGTAAGCCCCTTAGGATGGTTCATCCTTGCTTCTCGGGGTTTCCCATCCACACGTCCAAAGTATCCATCAGCGGATCCAGCACCCAGCTTTGGTCTACTATCTGCAGTTATCCATACATAAGACTTGTATTGTATTTCAGATTGACACACTCAAATGGAGAGCTTATATGTTTTGTAGGGGAACATGAATGGTAGCAGATCTTATCAGCCTGAGTTTGCCCGCTTGCAAGCTTCCATACTTTTGAGCAAATGGCCAACCAAGAAATATGGGAAAATTAACTAATCTATAAAATTTCTGCTAGCCCAATTGATACCTAAATCATAGCTACAATCTTATTTGAAAGGAATGAGATAAAGGTGGGTTCATTCCAAATTACATTGGAAAGGGACTTCAGCTTGATGAAGAATATGAACTTTTGAGGCACTTAACAAGGACCATACACACCTTTGTCTTTACTGACCATGGTGTGGGCACCGGTTTTTTCCTGAAGATTGTGGTTTTGCTGCTTCAGGGAACATCCGTTGTCTGTAACAAAGTGCTTTGATTCCCTCGTAAATAACTGGGTAAAAGTTTCCTTTGAGGTTGATGGCTGTTTTAAGGTATTGATTCGTAATACAGTCAAACAAATACTGGGTAAAATGTTTGATACATTTTTGCGTTATTGGATCACACGATGTTTTGGTATTGCGAGCAAGGGGAAGGGTAGGGTGAGATGGAGGCGGGAAGAGTGCAAAATTCTTTTACAAAACTTTTTGGCGTAAACCTACTTAATAGAAATCTGTAGAAAATAACAATCATTGTTTTAATTGCTTTATTGGTCACTAAAATCATGCATCATAAACCATCACTAAATTAATAGTTGCCAAAGCGAAGTGCAAATAAAATGTTTGATACATTTTTGCGTTATTGGATCACACGATGTTAAATTAATGTATTAAGAAGAAAAGTTTCGATCGTTAGGTACTAATTTATTGCCTAGAATACCACACATAGACTAAGTCAACAAAGGTTTATAGTTCAATAAAATAAAACATATCATCGGTTCCCCAATAATCTCACCGTAATTTTGGGCCTTTGTAAATTATAAAGACGGTCACTTAAGTTTGAGCTTAAATTTCTAGAAGATCCTTAAAGTTAGAGTTGTTTCCTTTTGTCGTTTATTTAAGCTTTCGTATTATACTAGTATAGAGTATGTGCGTTGCACGTAAATATAGTTGGGAGTAATGTTTAAGGTGATATTATTATTTTTTTTGGGATCAAAACAATATAATTTAATTATGTTCTTATTTATTTTGTGATTTGTTTTAGAAGAAATGTATATTTGATGTTCGCAATTGTAATCAGTTCAATGTTCGAAAATAT